>CM077241.1:637500-1207500 GCA_039654775.1 Spinibarbus caldwelli | reverse complement strand
AGTAACTGACTCAGCGTAATAACATTGTGCTTAATCAGCAACCTACTAAGTTCAGGAAAAAAAGTACCGTCCGTTAAGTCCAAGCGAGAGCCATAGATTAAAGGCTCCCCAAGTAACCAAAAAAGAGAGTGTGAATCTTCTGATCGTTGAACAGCAAAAAGACTCCAAACCTTAAAAATGTTCTTATAAAAAATTGGCAACATGGATGTGTCCAGTTTTACGGGATCCATCAAAAAAAGTACTTTGTCCAGCTCCAACCCTGTAGAACTACGTAGAAGCAGGCATGAAACAGCACGCCAGCTAAAATCTGACGGTCCATCCAACAGTCTTTGCACAAACTGCAGACGAAAGGTTGCAATCCTGCTTTGGAGATGTATGAGTCCTTGACCACCTTCCTCCTTAGGCAGATACAATATATTCTGCGAGACCCAATGTAATCTACCCCAAAAAAAGTCCACCAAAACAGCCTGAATTTTTAAAAGCAACTGCAAAGGAGGATCTACACAGGCAAACTTATGCCATAAGGAAGACGCCACTAAATTGTTAACAATTAAAATGCGTCCTCTATATGACAGTTTTGAAGACAAAAAACTCCATTTTCCTAGGCGTCCTTTGACTTTCTCAACTAACCCTTCCCAATTTTTCTGTATTGTTGACTCATCACCTAAAAAGACTCCCAGATATTTAAAACTTCCTTTTCCCCAGTGTAAACCAGCAGGAAGTCTTGGTTTTCCACTGTTCCAGTTTCCTATCAATAATGCTTCGCTTTTGTTCCAGTTTATATTAGCAGAAGATAAAACTTTAAATTCTCTAAGCAATTCAGATAAAGCTTGTACATCACTCTGGCTACTGATCATAACTACTATATCATCAGCATACGCTGATAATAAAAAATTCCCCTTACAATTTGGTAAAGAAATACCATGAAGTTTCATTCTTATTTGCTGTAATAAAGGCTCAATGGCCAAAGAATAGAGCATACCAGAAAGTGAGCACCCCTGCCTAATACCTCTACACGCCCCAAAAGGAGCGCATAAACCACCGTTCACCTTGAGAATACTCTGAACGTCACTGTAGAGAACTTTCACATAATCTATAAATTTATTACCAAACCCAAAAGCTTTCAAAACTCTCCATAAATAAACATGTTCAACGCGATCAAAGGCTTTTTCTTGATCCAAAGATAATAAACCACAATCTAAATTTAACATCTTAGAGACATCAAGAAGATCTCTAATCAGAGAAATATTATCAAAAATTGACCTACCAGGGACACAGTAAGTCTGGTCAGGATGTATAACTTGGTCCATGACCTCTGCTAATCGATTAGCTAAAACTTTAGAGAGCAGTTTGTAGTCGCTACACAAGAGGGAGACCGGCCGCCAGCACCTGATGTCCATCAGATCGCCCTTTTTGGGCAGAAGAGTCAAGACTGCTCTGCGGCAACTCAACGGCAGCAGCCCTCGGGCTAAACTGTCATTCAGTACCTCCAGCAAGTCTTCTCCAACCTCTGACCATAATGACTTATAAAAGTCAACTGGCAGGCCATCAATCCCTGGTGCTTTTCCAATCTCCATTCCTTGGAGGGCTTTACACAGTTCCCCCATGGTCAAGACACCTGAAATCCTTGTGTTGGCTTCCTCCGACACTTGAGGAAGACTATCAAAAAACTCACTGTCATCCCTATAATCTGGACCCATTTCATTTTTATATAAAGACTCATAAAAAGTGACTGCTCTCTTACGAATGTCTTTAGGATCAGTCAATAATGTTCCACCTTCAGAACGTAAAGCATGAACAAATCTGTTCTGTCCATTTTTTCTTTCCAAACTGAAAAAAAACCTTGACGGTATATCCATCTCATTTACACTTAAAAACCGTGACCTGACCAGAGCACCCTGTGCTTTAACCCCTAGTAGGTCGGATAACTGAGTCTTCTTGTTTTTTATATGAGACTCCACAACACTATGATTTCCAGGCAAGTGAGTCAATTCTTGCAGTTTTAAAATATCAGCCTCTAAGATGTTCAAAATCAAGGTTACCTCTCTAGTGACGTTCTGAGAGTATTGTTGACAAAATTGTTTTATTTGGACTTTCCCAAAGTCCCACCATTGCTGTAATGTTCCAAAAGAATTCTTTGTGGTTTTAAAAACATCCCAAAAAGTTTTAAAACATTCTTTAAAACACTTATCACCCAATAAGGCAGTATTTAAGTGCCAATAAGCACTCTTTGGCTTAATAGAGTTTAAAAAAATACAGCACTGCACCATACTATGATCTGAAAGACATGATGGGGTAATAAAACAATTCTTAACAATACTACCATGATGTTTAAAAACATAGAACCTATCTAATCTTGCCAAAGAAATCATGTTATCACGAACATGAGTCCAAGTGTATTGTTTTTGCTCTCCATTAATCTGCCTCCAAATATCAATTAATTCATGTGTTTTCATTAACTGAACAAGACGTTGACGTGAAGATAAATGAGGTTCAATATGATTCCTATCTAAATTAGCCTCTGTGCAATTAAAATCACCACCCAAGAATAAATATTCATCAACACCAACATTTTGTAAAACAGAGCACAAAGTATTTAAAAATAACATTCTTTGAACAGCTGAAGTTGGTATATACACACAAATAAAAACAAATACAATGTTTTCAAAAGAAACTCTTACTTTCAAAAGTCTTCCTTTAATAACCTCTTCAACCTGATAAGAGTGTGGGCTGAAACTCTTAGCAAAAAGAATAGCAACTCCACCACTAAGTGAAGTATTATGACTTAAGACAGCAATCCCATTCCATTCTACTGCCCAATCAGCAGCATTATTAAAATCAGTATGTGTCTCTTGTAGCAGAGTAACA
This sequence comes from Spinibarbus caldwelli, assembly GCA_039654775.1. Taxonomy (NCBI): domain Eukaryota; kingdom Metazoa; phylum Chordata; class Actinopteri; order Cypriniformes; family Cyprinidae; genus Spinibarbus; species Spinibarbus caldwelli. The sequence goes on along the minus strand of CM077241.1, from coordinate 1,204,632 downwards.
TCAATTTTCTTCTGATGAATTACTTCAAATAATTCAGCTCTTTTGTGCATATCTCTAGCACCATTCAAATTCAGAGTGGCAACATTAACATCACACATATTTAAAAAAAAGAAAAAGAACGAAAAACCTGTCCACAAAAAAATCCTCTTAAGAAACATGGAATTAGGCTTTCTCACTGTCCTCATTACTAAGCTCAGAGTTAAGTTTCCTCACTATTTTTTCCAGCCGATAGACCTCCTTATTCGTAAAGGAGCCCTCCATCATGAAACACTTAGTTCTCTCAACAAACTGTTTAAGTCAGGAAAGTATTCATTAATACGTACTCCTCTCTTATTTTTAGTAGCTCTAAGGAACAGTTTAATGTCATCTACCTCATATGACCTTCAGATCTACTGCGATGATATATGTGAATCAGGACTCACTATCAATCAGTTTCATCATTGTACTTAAAGTCCGTTATATAGTATGAAGTCTTCAGCTTTCTTTGCATGTCTAACAATCGGAGCTTTACCAGACTTCTTCCTCTTTAACGGGACTTTAAAACCTGTCTGCTCTGTTTCCATTAGTGTGTGATCACATATATTCATCGCAGTAGATTGAAGGTCATCATCAGAAGCATTGTTTAAATGCCTAACTGTCTCAGTAACGGCTACCTCCGCCTGAGCATTAGACACTTCTACACCAGAAAACATGTTTTCAGGCGCTAATTCTTTAGCAGCAGTTGCCGTGCTCACAGGTAAATCATCATCATTTTTGTCTTCCACTATCTGTACCCCTGATACACCCGGAGCCTCGTCTGACGGTCCAGCTTCATCGTGTGCAGCGTTACCCACCACATCACTTCTACCTGCGCGCACATCACCACCAGCTGACGGATTGTTCACGTTTTTTGTGGGACAATCACGAATTAAATGATCAGAATTCCCGCAATTAAAACACTTCATTTTATCAGTTGTTACATAAATAATGTAATCAAACTCATCAGCCCGAAAATGCAAGGACACATCTAAATCAGCATCGTCATTCATGACCATGTAAACGAAACGCCTAAACGAAACAACATGCTTTAATAAGGACGATTCACTGCGGATAGGGATCTTCTTAATGGGAGAGACCAGTTTACCGTAACGAGACAAAGCTTTAGCTAATATCTCATCACTTAAGAACGGTGGTACATTAGACAATGTGACTTTCTTTGATGGTGTAGAAAGTGGAAGCACAGGGGTAAAAAGCTCATCAACAACTATCCCTGCCTCAACTAATTCATTAGCCTTTTCGACAGTGCTAAGAAATATAACAATAGCGTTATTCATCTTTGAGGCGGACAGTATACTTTCATGCCCAACAACATCACCCACTGCCAGGCAGCATTTCTCCACACTAATTGCAGACGCCACTTTCACCCCATGACGCCGGGTCAATGAACTCAAACACTGAGAGCGCAGGGCCGTCATGCTCCCGGTAAAACAGGTAGCACGCGGCCCAAAACAACTATGACTTAAACCAAAACTAAAAACAAACAAATACAAAAGCCAGAAAAAGAAAGAAAAGAATCACTCACAAAGACCAGCCGCACTCGCGCTCAGTCCGCACGCTCACTCCCAACAATCACACCGGAAGTGAGAGAGAGAGAGAGAAATATCCATCCATCCATCCATCCATCCATCCATCCATCTTAAATTAATATTGATTCTTAAATTCCAAGATCAATCTTTTTCCATCTATGCTGTTTCAGTTGATGCATTCATTATATAGCACACATTCCATCCAATAACCAGAATAAGCTTTGTGCTTTGTTATTTCTAAAGATACAAATGCTCCGTTGTTGAATTCTGTTAATTTTATCATGAAATCCACATTAAATGCCTTTTGGTGCTCTTCACTGTGCCGTGACAGATTGCTGTGTCTGTCTGTATAGTTCAAGACCGGTTGATTATGCATGACATGATGCATGTGACATGAGAACAGAAGACACACACCTGTAGTATCTCAGCCGCTCGGTCTAAAGTCTCCTCCACCTCTTTCAGCTCTCGTTGCTCTCTCTGAACCCAATCACAGAGAGACACGTCCAACCTAACCAACAGAGAAGAGAACAAACCTTTAATTCATCCAAAAATGAAAATTAGCTGAAAATCTGCTCACGCTCAGGCCATCTGAGATTACACTCTTAAAAATAAAGGTGCTTCACGATGCCATAGAAGAACCTTTTTGTCTAAATGGTTCCGTAAAGAACCTTTAACATCTGAAGAACCTTTGTGTTTCACAAAAGGTGCTTTGTGGCGAAAGGTTCTTCAGATTATAAAAACAGTAAGAAAGAGATGGTTCTTTAAAGAACCTTTGACTGAATGGTTCTTTGTGGGACCAAAATGGATCTTCTATGGCATCGCTGTGAAGAACCCTTTAAGCACCTTTACTTTTAAGAGTGTAGGAGTTTGTTTCTTCATCAGATCTGGAGAAATGTGCAAGCTTTTTTTGCGTGCACTTGAGTGCTTATTAGGCTATGTAGGCAATTAAAGGCTCATTATTATGATTTAAATGGTTTATTAATAAACGTGTGACTAATAGCGGACTAATGCTTAAAATGAACGACTACTTGTTGACCAGAAAAATCTTTATTCGAGGGCAGCCCTAATAGTTATTAAAATCTGATCATAAATGTGAGTGGTTGATATTAACCAGACTGATTGATCTGACAATTTGGCCATTTTGATGATCAGCTAAACACTACAGAATAACACACTCAGTTTAAAAAATAAAAATAAAATAATAATAATAATAATAATAATAATAATAATAATAATAATTCACCAGGGTAACCATTTTGCCATCCTAAAACCTACAAATGAGAGTTATCTGAAAATGTGCTCATCCTCAGGCCATCCAAGATGCAGATAAATGTAATATTGCATTACCGTCTCAGCAAAGGATCCTCTGCTGTGAATGGGTGCCGTCAGAATGAGAGTCCAAACAGCAGATAAAAGCATCACAATAATCCACAAGTAATTTAAGTAATCCACAAACTGCAATGTTAATTGATGGACTGGAGTGGTGTGGATTATTGTGATGCTTATCTCAGCTGTTTGGACTCATTCTGACGGCACCCATTCACTTCAGAGGATCCATTGGTGAGCAGGACACTTTCAGCCAATTCTCATTTTTAGGTGAACTGCTCCTTTAAAGCATTTTTCTCACCACAACAACCCAGGAGTCCACATTTAACAAGACTGCACTGGACAACAATTCACATGACAAATGTCTGCATCCTAATGACAGCACAGCAGAGAGCAAAGCTTGTGCAAATAAGCAACCCACAGTTTTCTGTGTGTACCTGTGAGACAGCTGTGTGCCAGTGTGCCGAAGGTGCGGGTCCGTTATGACATTAGCGAGATGTGCCAGCTTTACCAGCTGCTCCACCTCTGGGCAGGGGTTTCTCCTGAGGAAGATCTGGACTCCTCGCTTGCAGCTCAGGTCAGGAGAACGGTTGACCTCACAGTGACCGCTCCACAGCAGCTCCTGCAGGAGGCTCTCGCACAGCACTAGACTGTACCAGCTCTCACACTGTTGAGGATCAAACCACAACTCAACATACACACCTGATTCAGATGCTGATTCAACCTTCAATGTGAAGCCACAAACACAAAACATACTCTGCTGCAGATGTGATGGAAGTCAGACACGGTCCTCAGAGTCTGATAGAGATGCTGAACAGCAGAGCAGAGGTTCTCCTTCAGTCTGGCCAAATCCTCCAGCCACGGCTCCGCAGGCTTTCTCTCGCTTAACGGGACTGTCTCGAATAACGTGTGCATGACGTCCTCAGCACGACGGACGAGCGCCTGCTCACAAGATCATACAGGAACTCATGTTTCACACTCAGATTCTGTTACTGGAAAATTGTTGCATTAGTACAGATCAATACAATGTAGCCTTTCATTTCATTAAACACAGCAGATATTGACAACATGAATCAATCATAACAGCCAGATGAAAACAGGACAAGATGACATAAGCCAACTAATCCTCTAGTCTTTTTCTGTGATTCACAAAGGTATCATCTGAACAGGTGATATCAGACTTAAGCCCAAAGTACACTTAGGTTTGAGGCAAACACAAAGCTTTGTGTTCAGCTGCACACAAACACCAAGTACACTTCTTTTAATAGCATATGTGAATTTAGAATGTGAAACAATGACCCAGGCCAGTGTTGCCACCTTTTGGACAAACTAGTTGGAAAAAAAAAAAAAAAAAAAAAAAGATTCGATCAGCTTACAAACTGTACGGACATTTAGAAAAATCTGATTGTGCATGTACAGAATGCATGTACTATGCTGATGATGTGTGGACTGTATGCATACCCTAATGTACGTGTAAAAACTGAATGACACGTTGGGTTTAACTATCACAAACCATTGCGTGAGTGTATATTGAAGCCTCAAACTCCAGCAAGAGCTCTTCAGCTCTGTGCGTATCTTTAGCCACTTCAATCCTGTAGGGCTGAACCTTTTCCCTGTGAAACACAACTATCTGCTCCTGTATCTGAAAGAAGAGCAGGAGCTGACATGAAATAAACCTGACAATAACAAACATTACCAGAACACAGCACTCAGAGTGAAACACATTTAAAAAAGTGGATATTACAGCAAGTATAGAGCATAGTTTACAAAATAATTGTTTGGTAGGCAAACGTCACATCACGACCATGGAAACATCTGGATTCATGTCGAATGAGAGGTACGCACTACACAGTCTTAGGTAGAGGTACGTAATTTAATTACAAAATAAACGTAACTAATCTGTTACAGTTACTGAGGAAAAAAGAAAAAAAAAAGTGTAATTACAGTTACTTATGAAAATATTAACGATTACAAAGGGAATTATATCTGACTATTTTCACACAAACATTTGTGTGTTTATTTCCCAAATTGCATTGACTGCTCTAAAATGAGACACCAGTGTTTCAGGAGTTTAGGACACATGCTTATTTGTTAACGGTTATATTTTCTATTTGGGTTTATGTATATGCTTTATTTTAATGTTTTTTTTTTTTTTAAGAGTAACTTTTTCCCCAAGGCATTGTTAGATGCCAGTGTTTCCTGTCATAACTATGCAAAGATTTGATTCCAAAAACAGATTTTAACCTCAGAACAATCTCGAAGTAAAAAGAGGTGGTAAAGTCTGATTTTGTGGTGGCTGTGCTTTAAAATTAAATTATTAGAATCTTAAATTCAAGTGATAAAGTATTTTTAAAAAGTCTAGCAGTAATCAGATTAACCCTGCCTGCTTTAAATGTTTCAAAATGATTAACAGTTGAAAACATTCATTAGAAATTTAGAAAGGTAATCAAAAAGTAATCATATGTAATTACATTACTTTAATAAAATAATTGAAATGGCTACACTACTTACTACATTTTAAATAGGGTAACTTGTAATCTGCAACCTATTACATTTCCAAAGTAACCTTCCCAACACTGGAGGTACGTCAGCACATAAATTTAGCCATACACTGCTTTGTTGCATTTTGCGGATCACTGTAACTTCCATGGATGTGTCACTATTCCACTGGATATGGAATCTCGTGTTTTTTCCCAAATCCTCAGTCTCACTCTCTATTTTTGTAGGGGATTATAAACTGATTTTCTTTATTCCTTTCACCTCTAATCTCTATTTAGGCTTTTTCTGTGGTTAAAAAAAAAACCCCGTAGACAATATACCATTTTTCCTGCCATAAAGCATTGCTTGCCTAACTTTTATTTGTACTACAGCCTTACTCTGACAACATACCGACAAACATAAAACATTACAGATGTGAAGCTGGTGTTCCTGACCTGCTGCGCCTCTCTCTGCAGATGGAGGACCTGCAGCTGGACGTGGGCTCTAGAAAAGGCCTGCTGCCACAGGAGCTCCACTTTCTCCACCGCTGCGGTGATCCTGAGAGAAAGAGAAACACATTCAGACGTGGAGAGGGCGTTTCTTCATCAGAGCACTGAAGCACTCTTGAAGACGCTCATACCGGTTGTAGTTGTGGAGCATCTCCAGTGCGGTGTGCGTGTAGAGGAGCGTTCCAGCCATAGCATGAAAACAGGGCTCATTCTCAGGGAAACGCAGCTTCTCCAACAAACCCTCACAGTGCTTCAACAAGTCATCCAAACCAAGATCCCTAAACACACACACACAACTATTACAACTAGACAGAGCTGTGTGCTACAGCGCATGTTGGACGTGGATTTCTGTACAGGACTGGGTGATATGACGATACATCACTATAGTGTCAAATGATAGATTTTACTAAAGCAATAAGCTCCAAGGCGGCATGGTTTACGGTGAATTTATAACGCGAAGCGGAGTAGCGGTTATAAAATTCATTGTAAACCACGGCTTCATGGGACTTATTATATAATTTACATTGCATATGCAAATATCTGCACAGATTGAAGTGGACAGGTCTGCTTAAGTTACTGATTTAAAAAAAAAAAAAAAAAAAAAACGTGCCTGTTAACCATACCATAATACAATCTGTTATGTCTTAAGTGAATGTAAACAGTCAAGAAAGAAATCTGTGTGTCAGTATTTTGGATCAGTGCATTCAGTCTTAAAGTGACAGCAACATAATATTCCTGCTGCTGGCTGTGTCATTAATGTTTATAAAACAACAGACCAAAAGAAAATCACTCACTGCTCTTGACTGATTAACTTTAGTAGCTTTAATAAGAATCTGTGCATATTAAATTCATAGTGTTTTATTTTACATTATTAAATTCAGGTATAGTTTATGAAAAACTAATCTCTGCCATTTCAACACTGTTCTCAAGCAAATAAATCTTAAGCCCGTGGTACTGTATGCTTTTTCTTTGCATAGATTAAGTTTTAATGCGCTCTGTTGGTCAATAGTCCAGACACATGCAATGAAACACATCAGTCTGTATGCGGCAACAAAATCAGCATTGTTTTCTCAATTCACGACACATGTGAGCCCATTTCAAGAGTGTAATACTGTCTGGAGCTGTGTGTCCAAAACCCTTTTCACTCACTCTTTCCTCATACAGTGAATCATAACATTGACGATGAAGTGAACAGGTCAGCGGGTTTGGACACCGTATAAGATGAACAGGTAAAAGCATCTGTTGCTCATGACATTTAACAAAAAAAAAAAAAAAAAAACAAACACCACCGGATTCCCCTTTAAGGCTTGCATTAAATAATCTTTTTTTTTTTTTTTGGACTATCCAGTCCAATTAATTCAGAAAGAAAAAAAAAAAAAAAAAAAAGCTAACAACTTCATTAAATTAATAATAATGGTGCCTTTAAAAAATCAATAAATAAATAAAAAGATTATTAATATTTAATTCAAGCCTTAAAGGGAAAGCCAGATTTTTTATTTATTTATTTATTATTAAAGAAATTGTGCTGTCTGTCTTTTTTTCTTCACTTGTTTGCACACATCAGTAACAAACTCATTTTAATATATTTATTTTTAAGCTGATGTTTATTTTTAACATCAGCTTCAGAAAGAACAGGGAGCAGATTCTCTTTTGTGCCTCTTCCTGTGGTTTTATGAAATCTGATTTATTTGAACAATGCTTGAACTTCTCTGTATTTCCTGCTGTCATTGTGAAGCTCTGAAAATAGATACAATTCAATAAGACAAGATGAACTTCAGAATGTTGAACATGGTGTGCATACACTACCAGTCAAAAGATTTTGAACAGTAAGATTTTTAATGTTTTTAAAGAAGTCTCTTCTGCTCACCAAACCTGCATTTATTTGATCCAAAGCACAGCAAAAACAGGAAAATTTTGAAAGATTTTTACTATTTAAAATAACTGTGTTCTATTTGAATATATTTTAAAATGTAATTTGTTGCTGTGATGTCAGATCTGAATTTTCAGCATCATTACTCCAGTCACATGATCCTTCAGAAATCATTCTAATATTCTGATTTGCTGTTCAAAAAACATGTATCATTATTATTATGTTGAAAACAGCTGATTAGAATTTGTTCAGGTTTCTTTGATGAATAGAAAGTTCAGAAGAATATAAATCTTTTGTAACATTTTAAATGTCTTTATCATCACTTTTGATCAATTTAAAGCATCCTTGCTAAATAAATATACATATAAATACATTTCTATAATTTCTTTACCAAAAATAAATAAATAAATTATACTGTTTCCAAGCTTTTGAATGGTATAGTGTATAATATTATAAAAAGCTTTTTATTTCAGATAAATGCTGATCTTTGGGTCATTCTATTCATCAAAGCATCCTGAAAAAAATACACTCAACTGTTTTCAACATTGATAATAATCAGAAATGTTTTTTTGAGCAGCAAATGAAGACTGGACACTGAAGACTGGAGTAATGATGCTGAAAATTCAGCTTTGATCACATTTTTAAAATATATCCAAATAGAAAGCAGTTATATTAAATAGTAAAAATATTTCATATTTTTGCTGTACTTTGGATCAAATAAATGCAGGCTTGGTGAGCAGAGGAGACTTCTTTAAAAAGCATTAAAGAAACTTTTGACTGGTAGTGTAAAAATCTTAGAAAATGAACCGTTGATCTGTTTTATTGTAGTGTCATCTGCTGAGCGACCGCCTGAGCCTCGTAATGTCCACTTCTACTCAGAGAACCTGAGGAACATTGTGAGGTGGACACCAGGAGAAGGATCTCCCAATGACACGGTCTACACTGTGGAGTACGCCATGTGAGTGATCTCTGGAAATAAAACACGCTCAGAGACTCAGCAACCGTTCGTGAGTTCTCTAGAGAACCATCCACGGTCAGCCTGAAACGTAACTGGACAAGTCACACTTGAAAATGTCCCAGTGTCATTGCATTAGATACAAATTATCAAAGCAAGTGTCATTTATTTCTTTAAGAAGCACAGTTTTTATTTTTTTTTAACAATTGAACCATTTGACAAAAAGAAAAGTTTTAAATTTTAAAACAATAGATGAAGAGTTGAACATGAAGACAGTATTGTATGATTTATGAAGTATTAATGCACTCTCAGGAAAAATAATACAAAAGCTGTCACTGATGCAAAAATAATATGTACACTTGAAGTACTAATATGGACCTTTAAGGCGCTAATATCCACCTTTTAGGGGTAAATAAGGTACAAAGGTGTAACTTTTGAAAAGGTACCACCCCAGCGACAGCTTTTGTACTTTTTTTGAGAGTGTGGTATTAATGGGAAAATTGAATCATTTTACTGACTCGAAACTTTAAATCTCATTGACAAAAATGAGCAAATTTGAGCAGAGTCCAATTAAAATGTCAAATTAGCCCAACATGTCAACGTGCAAATTTCAAACCAGTGTTATTTTTACTATAATTTGAGATACTACTATAGTTTTTTATTAATGTTTTGATGTAGTTTTTATTTTTATATTTTGTATTTTTTATAAAAAATTTTAATCAAGTTTTAGTTAAAATTTTTGTAAAAAATTAATTAGTTTAAATTTTGTTGTGTGTTTTGTCATTTTTATTATTATTGTTTTTAATATCTGTGTATATATTTTGTATTCATTTTTATGTTTAGTTATTTTAGTACATCAAGTTAAACTAAATAAAAATGAGAATTGTTACCTTGGCCACTGAAATAAAATAAGTTCAACATTTTTATATTTGATTTGATTTCAGCTAACGCATTTTATTTCAAATAACAAATATGTAGTTTTTATGGTTTTAGTATTAGTTAACTATAATAATAGCAGCATCTCATTTCGGCGGCATTTTTTTGGCTGCATTTCATTTCAGAAAAGTAACCATTACATTCCTCAGAAAGAAATGACAGTAATTTACAGCTCAAGAGTAAATTTTATAAAGGTTACTTTTCTGAAATGAGACATCCTCGATGATGTACAAATGCAGCTTTCGAAATGAGATGCAGCAGATATATTCCAGACAGGTCATTGTCACCATTCGAAGACATTTGGACGTAAAACATGATGAAGATCAGAGACGTTAGTGCAGAAAGAAAATATCTCACAGCGTTTGTTTGCACACTTGCTTTGTTGTCCAAATACTTCTTGAGGCCGCTGTACGTGCTGAACCCACAAAGAGAGTATTGTGTGTTCCTGCAGTTACGGCGATGAGGACGAGAGCGGCTCTGAGCGGGTGAGATGGAGGCGTGTGGAGCACTGCACCTCCGTCACTCAGAACGAATGTGACGTGTCTCAGGAGACCTTTAACCTTGAGGACGACTACTACGCCAGAGTCAGGGCCATCAGCGCAAACTCACAGTCCGTCTGGAGCGAGAGCACGAGCCGCTTCAGCCCAGAGCTCGACAGTGAGTCAAATCATGATGTGCTGCCAGAAACATTAAAGTGCAATAATTGTACCTTTAAGGGTTCAACAGCTTGTCACTGGGGCAGAACCCTCAAAGAGACACCTTTGTGCTTTCTTTATCCCTGAAGGGTGCATATTAGTACATTACAGTAGTAATATGTACTCTTATGGTACTATTAGGGTTGGAATTTTATCAATTCCGATTCTGCTTATTGATTCCAGTTCTTATCAATTCCCAGTTTCGATTCCAATGTGGTTTCAAAAAATGAAGTCAAACATTTAGATATCAAAAATATTTATTCTTTGTCTCTTTTTGCAAAACATTTCATTGCTGAATGAACAAAAATCAGCCGGCTGCATAAAAACTGGACTCGATTAAGAGCTGTTTGTGTGTAAAATAGAGCTGCATGATTCTGGATAAATTGAGATTTTTTGTTTTTAGTTTTTTTTTTTAAATGGAGGTTGTAGTTCTCTCTCAATTCTGAAGAAAAATATTAGACAACTAAACAAAATCTGATGGAATTTCTGAATGGAATGATTCAATGACTCACTCAAGATTGACTTGTTTCATTACTGGATGAATCAGTGTTTTTGAATGAATCTCTTGAATGAATGATTCAAAGACAAAATACATTTTTAACAGCCCCTTTTCACCAGCTAAAAAAAAAGATGTGCACACAGGAATTTATAGGTGGAATTAAAATGTTTATTTTACAACAAGTATCTGATTCTGGAATTGGAATAGATTTTCGATTCCCAACCCTAGGTGCTGTGATGCACTCTTTAGGGGTAAAGAAGGTACAGGTGTCTCTTTGAGGGCTCTGCCCAATGTGAGCTGTTGAACCCCTAAAGGTACAATTTTTGCTCGTTTTTTTCTAAGATTGTGGATGGATGGATGTTTTGGTAGTTTGTTCATTGTTTATTTAATCCTAGATAAACAGAGAATAGCAGTATGAAGATGAATAATGATCAGCTTGACACTGATTTACTGTGTGTGAATGCTTGGACAATTTCAGTCCTTCCCTTATTTACAATAGTTTCTGCCAAAATACCATAATTAATGCAGTCATTGTTGGTAAACCTACTATAAAAACATTTCACGTTCACAATCTTTCTGCCTCACTAATGCTAAGTTACTGAAAAGCTGCTGAAGTAATAAGAAGTGTAGTGACTATGGTGTGTATAATTACTGTACATACAGATTTCCACTCTGAGTTGTTGACTTCCTCAGATTTAGAAATGACTTATTTTTATGCCTTAAATCCACTGTGTTGTTGATGTCAGTAATAACGAAATGGCACATGAAACATGACACAACAAACAGGCACTGTATTCAGATATTTCTGACTCTTGATTGCTGTCCGTGGCAAATCATTAAACTCCGCCCCTGAGAGCCACGCCCACACCTCAGCATCCAATCAACAGCTGACGCACAGAACAAAAGTCCCCGCCTTTTCTGAAAATCGCCACAATACGGAAGATCTGTTGCTGCTTCCATCTCATCAAGAATTCACATCCACATATTTATTTATTTAATAAGTAACAGTGTAATTAGCAGGATAACGTACAGACAGCTGGTCATTACTGCAAAATAATCAGAGTTTGATTGGTCACCATGAAGACCACATCGCCTTTCTTATTGTGTCATAAAAGTATAATATAATTTGAACTCGGATCAATCTTTCCATGTAATAAGTGAGATAATGGACAACCAGCGGGTTATTATCTCAGTTAACCTTGAGTTTGGATCACCCAAGTTTATTTTGTGATTATGAGCAGCTGACTGCACATTATGGCGTATGTGAAATATATGGAGAAGTGTTGCTAAGCCGTTTCAGTTTTTACAACGGTCAACAGAGAGAGCTCTCAGCAGATCTTCCAACAAAGATGTGTTGAACAAAGACTTGAGCTTGTTTTACAAGCCTTAAACTCAGCATTAGGCCGTTCATTAGGAAAGTAAATAGAGTTATGTTAGGAAATAAAAACACAGATGCTTAAAACCACATAAATGAAGAGTTCCTCAATTAATTTAGTGTAAGCTATACAGTAGATATATTCCTTGATTCAGCGACATCGCCCAGCCCTGCAACACCCTTTAACCTGTCAGCATAGCTTTTCAGAAATGCTGTGACTCATGATTTATCACGAAACTATCGCAGATATTTCAGCTGTTCAGGAGCAGGACTGTCATTCACAGCGGGGTGGAGCATAAGCGTATTAATGAACTCATTGTGTCAGATGTTTATATCGTACTGATTCACACGGACTTGCCTTTTACAAACACGTATATTGCATCTCTTGATGTGTGATTACAGTAATTGCAGGAGAGCAGCATCGCTGAACTCTGACCCTCATAAAAGCACATCATTAGCTCTAATCAATCTCTGTCACGCAGCGATCCTCGGCGCGCCGCTGGTGGAGCTGACTGTGCTGCAGAACTACATAAACGTCACGATAAAGGGGCCCTTCAGATGGAGAACGAAGACAGACAAGTCACTCTGGAAGATCTTCCCACACATGATCTATGACGTCTCTGTGTTCAACAGCAGAAGCAATCACACAGTGAGTGCGGAAAAACACTCGCTCGCTCAGCCAAATTCAAACAGGAGAGTCATTTCTTATGCATTTTGTTGTTTTTCCAGAAATGCATGCGTCGTAAAAATGGGAACCTGATGCTGGGGCCTTTTGACTTTTCCACCCAGATCTGTGTGAGGGTTCAGGCGCAGTCAGAGTCTCGTCCTCTGGCCTACAAACCCAGCGAACGGTGGTGCGTCGAGACGCCCAAAGGTAACCCAGCTCCATCAGCCCACGACAGATTCTTGTCTTTTCACTTTCAGATTGTCAGGCAAACAGGTTTGAGCAGTATTTGATTGACAGAACTGACAGGACGAGTTGAGGAAACCTATCATTTTATCAGCTTGACTGTAACTGAGGTGTTTTCCCAGCGTGCTCTGAGCTGGACTTCCTCATGCATGAGTCTCCAGACGCTCCTGTGTGTTAATGTGTAAGCTGACGGTGTTTTTCTCCCGCTGCAGATCCGTTCAGAGATCAGCTGCTGGCTGCGATGCTGGGCGGTGTGCTGCCGTCTGCGCTCTGTCTGTGTGTCCTCACTGTGCTCGGGGGGCTCGTCCACTGCTACATCACTGACCACAGACAGAAACTGCCCAAGAGCGCGGTACGACTGACACACTGCATTAAAGCAAACACACGCTGGTGAAACTCAAACCTAAATCACAAACACAAATATTTAGAGACCGCAATCTCACTGAGAACTGAGGATGGGCTTATTTGACTAGTCAGCATCCGGTTAGAACAACTCCAATTACCAGAAATTCAGTCTGGCTGAAACAGAATGGCAGCTTTTAAATAAATATATAAAAATAATGTGTGACCCTGGACCACAAAACCAGTCGTAAAGGGTCAGTTTTTTGAAACTGAGATTTATGCATCATCTGAAAGCTGTACGTCTGGCGCTTTTGGGAGAAAGTGTTGGCCATGAATGTAATTTAATACAGAAGCTAGAGAACTGAGCTTTGTTCATGAGTTCTCAAGTTCACAGTGAATGAGAAAACAAAGACTACTGAAAATCCTTCATTGTATGTGACCCTGGACCACAAAACCAGTCATAAGGGTCAATTTTTTGAAAGTGAGATTTATTCATCATCTGAAACCTAAATAAATAAGGTTGCATTGATGTATGGTTTGTTAGGATAGGATGATATTTGGCTGAGATACAACTATTTGAAAATCTGGAATCTGAGGGTGCAAAAGAATCTAAATATTGAGAAAATCACCTTTAAAGTTGTTCAAATGAAGTTCTTAGCAATGCATATTACTAATCAAAAATGAAGTTTTGATATATTAACAGTAGGAAATTTACAAAATATCTTCATGGAACATGATCTTAATATCCTAATGATTTTTGGCATAAAAGAAAAATGTATAATTTTGACCCATACAATGTATTGTTGGCTATTGCTACAAATATACCTGTGCTACTTATGACTGCTTTTGTGCTGCAGGGTCACATATTGTCTCATGTGTACACCTTAAAACTGAACACCATAGATAAGATAAATAGCAAGTGTATGATCTTCATATTCTGTCAGGAGTCTGAAGCAGCGGCATTATTCCTCTGTTAATCTGAGCCGGAGTGCATGATAAGGCCCCAGTCTCGCTCCATCTTGATGAATTTGTCCTCTGGATCTCTGTTCTCCTCTGAGCTCTGTCTCAGGATGACATTAGGCAGCAGCGTGACCGCTTCAGTCTGGATCTGAGCTTCATCCTCCAGACCCAACAAGCCCATCAGAGGGATTTTCAGCTCTCGAGTCTCTGGGCTCCAGTCCAGGAACACCTGTGCTTGGTCTTCATGGTGCGGCTGGTCCCCGCAGGCGTCCGCAGGACTGTGTGCTGTGTGTAAAATGATAAAAGGTATTTAATGCCTGAAGTGAGAAAATATGATTTATTGGAGGTTTGATATGTGCCTAATGACGTGGGATATTTAGAAGTTGAATCACATGTAGTTGAAAAAAATGTATGTTCCAAGTTGAAATGTTACCGAATCGCAGGAATGACCCATTTACCTGTGTGTCCAGGTCAAAGCTGTCGTTCTGGACCCCAGGAATCATTTTAACGTGGACAGGACTCTCACGAAGCAAGATGTGCAGAAACTCATAGAGGTACATGCATAATTCATCTTCTAAAAGACCGAATGACCTTAAACTGCTTAAAAAGTTTCAAAGTTTGTCTCGTCAAACCTCATTATCTAGTTAATAAAGCACAGAGCTGGTAGATTACTCACAAATTGTAATCTGTTACTGATTCCAAATTACATGACAAAAATTGTAGTCAGTAACGTAATCAATTACGTTACACAATTTAGTTAATGTAATCAGACCACTTTTGTTTATCACAATGGTTTAAATAGGATAATATTGTACCATAATGATACATGTAATAAAAATACAAAGAGTAAGAAAATATATTGCATTCATTGGAGTTAACACCATGAAGTGTATTAAACATTATATTACATCAAGGTTTCACAAACTGTGGTTGTAAAGGAACTGCAGGGGGTTTGTGAGTTTAATGAAAAGCAATTAATTAAATCATAAATCATGTAAAATTAAAATAATTTAAAAATAACAATCACATTAAAAAAAACGTACTAAAAAATTAAATATTTTATGTTTACCTTATATCACAAACCCTAAAATTTACATAAACCCTGTTCCCGGGAGCACACAGTCACAACCCACGGTGTTAACCGATCTAACCAATCAGAGCCCACTGTGTATTTCTGAGGAAGGGGCTTCATAGAACCAGGAAGTCAACGGACCGTTTTGAGGAGAATGGAAACAGTGTTAAATATATGAAAACAAGCATGAACACGTGTTACAGTGCCACCTATAAACACAATCAAGCCTTTGAAAATAGCTGCTTGACCACCCCTTTAAAATAAATACATTAGGTGAAAGAGGTTCAGATGACAAAAAGTTTGGGAATGTCTGCATTACATGTAAATTATGAGTTTGAAAAACAAAAGCCTTTCAATAATACATGGTTAAATAACCTACTGATTAATAATTCAAATAAAAATGAATGTGTTCATCAGTAGTTGATGCAATGTTGAAACACTTCTTAAACCTGAAATGATTTTTGTAAATCTAGTGGTCAAATGCTGTGTCGCCTCCTGACTAATGACTGATCTCTGTGTGAATGTCCACAAAACTGAAGACTTTCTGAGTGTATATAAGCAGTAGGCTATTTTAGAAGGGAACATTTCAAAGATGAGAGAGAATCAATAAATTATGAATAATGTATTGCAATTGTGTGAATAATATGTAGTTGAGTTGAGCTGAGTTGAGTTGAGTTGAGCTTTATTGTCATTCCGCTACATGCGGGGGCATACAGTGGAACGAAATGTCGTGCCTCACAGGACCACGGTGCTACATAAATACAGGCATACAGCAATGAAGTAAAACAATATAAACCTATACACAAACTATCCTACTGATAGATTTTGACTATAAATATACTATCTATATAAAAAATGTACCTATACATAAACTAAAAAATACAAACTATACAAACTATACGAATGCTTCAGATAAATACTGTACATGTGCAAAGAGAGACAATGTGAGTTCAAGCAGCTGGCTGGGGAACAGTGCAGGATGATTTGTAGTGCATGAGCATGTAAACATACATATATTACTGATATTACTGAGTCTTTTTGTGGGATTTGTGTGCACACAGCAGTGTGTGTGAAAAGTGACTAGTGCGCATAGAGGAAGAGAGTGTGCTACTACAGGTGGTTTGTACAGGCCCACTCACCTGTAGCACTCTTCGATTGCACAAACAAAGTTCCATAAGTTCCAGATGGTCCATGTTTCAGGAGGTAGGGGGTTTGTATGGGGTTTCAGAGAGGGGCGGGGTGATTTGAGTTCAGGGCTCTCACAGCCTGGGGGAAAAAGCTGTTGAGCAGTCTGGCAGAGCGGGCTCTGATGCTCCGGTACCGTCTACCTGATGGTAGGAGCTGGAAGAGACTGTGGGAGGGGTGTGTGGAGTCCTTTACGATACTGTTGGCTTTGCTGGAGCATCGTTTGAGGAAAATGTCCAGGATGGAGGGGAGAGGGGCACCGATGATCCTTGCAGCTGTGTTCACTGTCCGCTGGAGGGTCTTGCGGTCTGCTGCAGTACAGTTCCCGTACCAGACAGTGATGCAGCTGGTCAGCACACTCTCAATGGTGCCCCTGTAGAAAGTGGTGAGGATGGGTGGAGGGAGACTTGCTCTTTTCAGCCGGCGGAGGAAGTGTAGGCGCTGTTGTGCCTTCTTGGAGAGTGACATGGTGTTGGTGGTCCAGGTGAGGTCCTCTGTGATGTGCACCCCCAGGAATTTAGTGCTGCTGACTCTCTCCACAGGCGAGCTGTCGATGGTCAGTGGGGGGTGATCAGCGGAGTTTCTCCTGAAGTCCATCACAACCTCTTTTGTCTTACTCACATTGAGGGACAGGTTGTTTGCACCACACCATTCAGCCAGCTGTGCCACTTCCTCTCTGTAGTGCGTTTCATCGTTGTTGCTGATGAGACCTACCACTGTTGTGTCGTCAGCAAACTTGATGATGTGGTTGGAGCTGAACTTGGCAGTGCAGTCGTGGGTCAGCAGCGTGAAGAGCAGCGGGCTGAGCACACAGCCTTGTGGGGCACCTGTGCTCAGTGTGGTAGTGCTCGAGGTGTTGTGGCCGACACGGACTGACTGAGGTCTTCCGGTTAGAAAGTCCAGAATCCAATTACAGAGGGAATTGTTAAGGCCCAGTAGGTTTAGTTTATTTGTGAGCTGTTGTGGGATTATTGTGTTGAATGCTGAGCTGAAGTCAATGAACAGACAATGGAGACAGACAGAGCGCCTGGTCGTTGGGAGGTGTGGGCAGTTTTTGTGCAGGTGTGTCATTCTGCATTTCAAACCGTGAATAAAAGTGGTTGAGTGTATCTGGGAGGGATGTGTCATCATCACAGGCCTGTGGCGGGGGCTTGTAGTCTGTGATGGTCTGAATGGCTTGCCACAGACTCCGTGTGTCTCTGCTGTCTGTGAAGTGATTGTTGATTTTTTGAGCATATGACCGTTTTGCATTTTTGATGCTGCGGGACAGATTGGCTCTTGCTGTTTTGAGGGCTGCTTTATCTCCTGATCTGAAAGCTTCATCTCTGGTCTTTAGCAGCCCACGAACCTCTGCTGTCATCCATGGCTTCTGGTTGGCGCGTGTGGTGATGGTCTTTGTGACTGTCACATCATCTGTGCACTTTTTGATGTAAGCAGTCACAGTTTCAGTGTACTCCTGTAGGTCTGTGTGGTTGTTGTAAGTGGCTGCCTCTTTAAACATGTTCCAGTCTGTGTCCTGGAAGCAGTCCTGCAGTGCAGAGGTAGCATTTTCTGGCCATACTGTGATCTGCTTTTGAACCGGTTTGGTGAGTTTGAGAAGTGGGCTATATGCTGGGATTAGCATAACAGAGATGTGGTCCGAGTACCCGAGGTGGGGGCGGGGTTCGGCTTTGTTGTGTAAACAAAGTCCAGTGTGTTGTTTCCCCTTGTTGCAAAGTTCACATGTTGGTAGAACTTTGGCAAAACTGTCTTTAAGTTTGCGTGGTTGAAGTCACCGGCTATGATGAAAAAGCCGTCGGGGTTATTTGTTTATTGTTCGCTGATGGCGCTGTACAGCTCGCGAAGCGCGTCCTTAGCGTTTGCACACGGAGGAATGTAAACCGCGACAATAACAATGGCCGTGAACTCCCGCGGCAGATAGAACGGTCGACACTTCACAACCATAAACTCCACCAGTGATGAACAGTGTTTAGATACTACCGCAGCATTGTTACACCATTTTTTGTTGACGTAAACACACAAGCCACCCCCGCGAGTCTTACCAGACAGTGATGCATCTCTGTCCGCTCGGTAGCAGGTTAGGCCGTGCAGCTGAATGGCGGAGTCCGGGATGTTGTCGTTTAGCCATGTCGAGACCGTGTTACTTTTTTATAAAATCTATAAAAAAGTAACTGTAGTCTGATTACGAGTATTTTAAAATGTAATTTACTCTAATTACATGTACTTCATTTTTGGAATCTGATTACGTAATCCAGATTACATGTCATCAGTTTCTACCCAGCTCTGATAAAGCATAACTGTGTGTGAAGTAAGTGTAAGGTGTCTGTCGTGTCTTCAGCTGTGTGTGGACAGACTGATGGACCAGACCAGTCCCACTCTCAACACCATTAAGATGCAGGTCTACTTCGACATGAACTACACATCTCGACGTAAGTGTACAGTGGAGGCCAGAATGATTAGTACACTAGTGTTTTCAGCAGCTAAAAATGGTTTCTATCTTTTGCTGTAGTGTGTCTGTAGGAAATATCAGTTTACATTTCCAAACATTCATTTGGCCATTAATTGTAATAATCCAGTGAGATCTGATCTGATCTGATCATAATCAGTCTGTCTGGAATGACATGAAGAAACAGAACAAACTGAGACAGACTAAATCCAGAAGAACTGATGCTTCAAGAAACCTTTCTGCAAAGCTCCTGAGAAACTCTGCTCGAGTGCACCGAGAGCAAAAGCTGCTTTAAACACAAAGGATGCTCACAACAAATGTTGATTTCATTTACTTAATAGAAGTTCATTGATAATCTATTGACATTAGTTTTGACAGCATCCTCATATTACAGCATTTTTACACAAGCGCCTAAAACTTTTAACATACCGTAGCTTTGCAGGCAGGTTTCTTGAAGCATCAGTTCTTCTGGATTTAGTCTGTCTCAGTTTGTTCTGTTTCTTCACGTCATTCCAGACAGACTGATGATGATCAGATCAGATCTCACTGGATTATTACAATTAATGGCCAAATGAATGTTTGGAAATGTAAACTGATATTTCCTACTGACACACTACAGCAAAAGATAGAAATTACTGACTTAAAACCATTTTTTAGCTGGTGAAAATACTAGTGTTTAATAATCATTTTGGCCACCGCTGTAAAAACAAACAAGCAGCACACAGGTAAAGGACCAGATGATCTGGATCTCCTCCAGCAATCCAAACACGTTTAGGTTGGCTGACAGTCAGGCTTTGTGAATGCATTAAGTGTATTCATATGCATTGTCTATATTTCAGGTGAGTTTCTGGAGGTTCAGCAGAGGGTCCTGCTTTCCCGTCTGCTGTCACTGAGCAGAGAGATCACAGACTCTCGAGCCAAGACCAGAGAGGACCTGAAGAACCTCTACAGCAAAATAGTCAGCTATGTCATCCAGCGCTCCAACCTCGGCTCGGCCACAGACATCAACACCATGAGAGAAACCACAGGTACTGCCGTCTGACATTCAGTGAGCACCCTGTATATACACATGCACAGTACTGTTCAAATGATTTAAAAAAGAAATGATTTTTAGACAGCATGGGTGCATTAAATTGATCAGAAAGTGACAGCAAAGACATTTAAAATGTTACAAAAGATTTCTATTTCAGATAAATGCTGTTCTTCTGAACTTTCAATTCATCAAAGAAACCTGAAAAAAATCTACTCAGCTGTTTTCAACATTAATAATCTGGAATGTTTCTTGAGCAGTAAATCAAGAAACATTCCAGAAACATTCCTGTAGCTCAAATAGTAGAGCATGGCACTAGCAACGCCAAGATCATGGGTTCGATTCCCAGGGAAAGCAAGAGCTGATAAAATGTAAAAAACTGTAACTTGAATGCAATGTAAGTCGCTTTGGATAAAAGCGTCTGCATAAATGTAAATGTAAATCAGAATATTAGAATGATTTCTGAAGATCATGTGACACTGAAGACTGGAGTAATGATGCTGAAAATTCAGCTTTGAAATCATTTGAAGAAATAACATTTTAAAATGTATTCAAACAGAAAGCAGTTATTTTAAATCGTAAAAATATTTCTGAATTTGACTGTTTTTGCTGTACTCAAATAAATGTAGGCTTATTGAGCATTAGAAATCATTAGGATATTAAGTAAAGATCATGTTCCATGAAGATATTTTGTAAATTTCTTACCGTAAATATATCAAAACTTAATTTTTGATTAGTAATATGCATTGGTAAGAACTTCATTTGACAACTTTAAAGGTGATTTTCTCAATATTTAGATTTTTTTTGCACCCTCAGATTCCAGATTTTCAAATAGTTGTATCTCAGACAAATATTGTCTGATCCTAACAAGCTTATTTATTCAGCTTTCAGATGATGTATACATAT
The DNA here is from genome assembly GCA_039654775.1 of Spinibarbus caldwelli. Classification (NCBI taxonomy): domain Eukaryota; kingdom Metazoa; phylum Chordata; class Actinopteri; order Cypriniformes; family Cyprinidae; genus Spinibarbus; species Spinibarbus caldwelli. The sequence goes on along the minus strand of CM077241.1, from coordinate 1,183,573 downwards.
CAGTTTTGAAAAATTGACACTTAAGACTGGTTTTGTGGTCCAGGGTCACAAATAGATTATCCAGTGCCAAGTGAGTAATGAATACTGTAGTTTGTCTCAGCAAGTCTTCTTGTGTAATTAGTCGTGGCTGACTGCTACTGGTTTTGCTCTTGTGTGATGCTGTGTTCATGACACTAGGTGTCAGCTCTAGTCGACTGCAGTTTAAGATGCCAGCATGTTGTTGTATGTTGCAGCGGCTCTACAGAGCGTGTTTCCTCAGGCTCAGCTGGCGACCTTCATGTCTCTGCTGAAACAAGACAAAGAGCAGCAGCTGAGCGAGCTCACTCTGATCGTCAGCGGCATACGCCTCTTCAACAAGGACAGCAGGAAAGGAGGAGAGGGCATCCAGAACCGTACGTGCCTCCCGGAGTCTCTGCTACTGACCTCATACTGTCAGCGCTCACTTCTCCCTGTGTGTTCCTCCCGCAGTGCCAGCCGTCCTGAACGAGACGCTGCCAGCCGCAGCCGCAGACACAGAGAGTGAACTGGAGCGATGTCAGCGTTTGGTCTGGCAGTACACAGCCCTGCTGGAGAAGATCTGTGAGCGGGACACAGAGCTCACGGACTGCCCTGTCCAGCCTGACCTGCTGAGACAGGCTCTGTATAACACACGCCAGCATGAGGCCTTCCTCACACTCGTACTGGTGGGTCTCACTGCTAGAGAGAGCAGAGTTCATCAAGAGTCTGCGTCTGTCTCAAGAACATGAGCTTAGCAAGTGACTGATTTGAAACACTCTCCACTAGCCTTTCTTTTTAATATGTCCTTGTTACAGTGTAATTATATATTTAAGTACTGAGTAATATTAATTAACTACTGTACATGTACTTACTATAAAGTTAGGGTTAGGATTTGGCTTATAAGGCCCGTTCACACCAAGGACGATAACTATATATAGTTCTTAAAATCGTTCTCTATATTAAAGTATAGCAGAGTCCACACCACAGATAAAGGCGCAGAAAAACGATATCATTGCAATCACTTTCAGAACGATTTTTTCCAGCTGATGAACGATAAAAACACTGACAGTCAAGCAGAATTGATCCTGCTATAACGAGCTCGCGGCAGCATGCGCTTAGAATAAACAGACGATATTGTTCGCCGGTGTGGACGCTAATATCGTTATCTTTATAGTTATTGTTCTTGTGTGAACAGGGCTTTAGGGTTACTTGCATCTAATTATGCATAATTTATTGTTGTTATAATAGTAAGTACATGTAACATTTGTAACAAGAACACGTTAAAATAAAGTGTTACCCCACAAATCACACAAATAGTGCACAAGAGACTCAACTCACAGTTGTTCTCAAAAGAGTTTGGTGTTTTAGCATTTTGCCAAGCTGATACTCTAGAATGCAATGCTCTAAAAAGCATCAAAATATGCGTCATGCAGAAATATTGTGTAAAATAGTCTATTTTTGATTAGACTGAAATTAAGTATATTCATATTCAACATTTCTCTCAACAAGGCTGATTGTTACAGATTGTTAAGATTTTGGTTGCACTTTATTTTACAATATGTGTACTTACCTAAGAAAGTACTGCATAAAATAAGGTAACTGCATGGGACAGGGTTAGGGGTATGTTCAGGGTTAATACCTAGTTATTACCTCATTGTAATTAATCAAATAAGTCCATAGTATGTACAAGCAGGACAGGACCGTAATAGATTTTTTTGGAATCATAATGTACAGCCTTCGCGTCAGGACTGCAATGCTTTAAAATGCTGCACTGCTGTAATCTGATGATAGCTGGTTTTACATGGTTTCTAGTTGGTGGAAACTTGTTTAGATGCTTAATCCTGCTGGTTAGGGCTGGTTAATTTGTTGCAAGCAGCCAGGTTTCATAAACCAGCTTGTGGAAAATGTGATTGCGTCATGCTCCTCTGACCTGCTTTTCTCCAGCGTTTTCAGCACATTTTCTCATGAGAGATGGTGAAAATGATGGGAATATGACACTGATGACAGTATATTGACAGTATAGTGATTTGGTGTTGATGTTTCATCAGGCGGACATCATCCAGAGCGCAAAGGAAGTGACGCGGTTACAGTCCGATCTAAAGACTCGAATGGAGCTCCTGAAGGACATTGTGCACACCAAGACCACAGTGCCTACTTCACAAGTGTTTGTGAGTGATTTCTGCAATGCTGTTGTCTATCTGTTGAATGCTCACAATGTTTCAGTTTGAATGAATTTATATTGTGAATTTTACAAGATTATTCCAAATCCATCTTTACAAAGAACAAGATAAAGACGTTAAATTCAAAGAAAAGAGGGAGATGAGAGAGGAGAGAGTTTGAATGTTCATTATATGATCGATCTCTACACTATGGAAACGTGTTTCCGACACGGAATAAAAAATGAAGTTAATTGCATTTTATCTCACAATTTGTTTCTATTTTACTCTGAATTTACATCCCAGAATTCTGACTTTTTTCAGTAGAACTGTGAGATATAAACTCAGAATTCTGACTTTCCCTCTTACAGTTCTGACTTTATATCTCACAATTCTTCATTTTTTTCTCAGAATTTCAAGACACAAACTCAGAATTGTAATGTAACCGCATTGCTGTGAATAAATCGCACAATGCAGAAGAATTCCAACAGTCTACTAAATCCATAAATCCAACATGAATACACTGGCGATCAAATTGTCGTAGCAACTAAAAATCAAACAGGAACAGATAACAGAGGAAACAAAGGTTGGCAAACTAAAACTCCTTGAAAACAAAACCAAAACAGAACATAACTGTTACATGTGAGATAAAAAGTCACAGTTACCTTTTTTTATTTTCTTTAATCAATGGCAGAAACAAGCTTCCATAGTAAACAGATGGCTTTAATCATATTTAGTGTCAGCTTTTTAAATTATGTTACATGGAGCAAATAATTGAGTTCTAAAAATATTGTAACTGACAGCAGATGATACTTAAGATACAGTGACAAGAAAAAGTTGTTTTTGTGAAATGTGCTTGACGATTGGGCTTGTGCTCACATAAAATAAGTTTGTTGCATTTAATAAAAGGCATTCAGAAATTTCTATACTATATATTAATATAGTATTCCACTGCTGTGTGGTCAGGTGTCTATATATTGGTTCTTTTGCAACCGCAATACTGTTTGTGCAGTTTTTATAGTCAGAACTGTCTTTTTGAATAAGTAGTAATCCTGGTTTGTTACAGAAAGTGTGTGTTTTTACAGTACAGCAGTGCCACTCTTGTGATCGCATGTAGATTTATAAGTGCCGCTCTTCTTATCAGCCACATTTCACAGCCTTGGCTTCGCTCTGGGCGGGACTGGAAGGTGAGATGCTGCTGCTGAGCATGCTCACTAGCGTGGCGTCCGGTCTGAGAGCTTTCCTTTCAGCACAGTCTCTGCTGAGCCCCGATCAGCTGGAGCTGCTGCTGCACGGACTGCAGGTGCGAACGGATGCGGACAGATGCTCTGAGACAGCAGGTGAGACACACAACCACACGGAAACACCTGTTTACCTTTAGGGACAGATTCCACTCACACCAGTGCAAACCGCCTATTGGTATTAAAAAAATATATAAGTGATGTAAAGGCATGGGCAGAGTTATTTTTGAGACCCTATAGGCCGTTTGTGCAAGCACCTTATTACAACCTATATTTACGTTTTAATGTTAAGCACCCTCTAGCAGGCGTAAAAATAATGACAGTGTCGTGTTGCGTCTGTCGTCATGAAATGACGCATTACCAATCAAAATGCATGTTCATTTAAATGCAGTGTGTGGACTTTTTACACAGTCCAACCCGATCTCGTGACAATTCGTCCATATTTTACTACGTGGTCAAAATTCGTACGAATGACCACACCTAACCCCGCCCCTAAACCTACCCTCACAGAAATCATGATTTATACTGCATATACATTTTATGAGCACACGCGTTCTCTGGGATCGAACCCATGATCACATGATTGCATATCGTCATATAACACAATGCTCTACCAAAATTATGACACACAAATGTAGTACACGCTCCGATGGGTCGGGGATTTTGACAAACCTATATGGGTGTATGGGTTGGAGGACACGTTATTTTTGCAGCTGATTTCATTGCACATGCGTTTGTAGGAGTTTCCCTTTTCGGAGACAACATTTATGGGATTTTTAATGAATGAAAGTATTTAAATGAATCATACAACATAATTTACTCGATTGACGTTATTCTTGACAGTCTGCGTGAGATCCACCCATCGTTATGTTTGTTTCAGAGGAGCGTGTTGTTGAGTCGGAGATGAGCTGGTGCGAGTGGTGTTTTCCTGAGAGCACAGCTCACTTTGAGGACGTGCCGCTGCAGTATAAGGGCTTCTGTGGCTTCACCCTTGTGAAGAACAACGGCCTTTTACTGCCAGGTACAAACAGTGTGCACTGCATTTGATATTTGTTTCATATGATAAGACACATCATGGTCTCATCTCTTTTTCTCAGGTAATCCAAAGATCGGCGTCCTAAAGCACAAGGAGAAATACTACTCCTTCAGCTCCAGGAGCGCTGCATATGAGTTCGCCTCTAAAGCAGATGAGTTTATATCTGCTGCGGTGGAGACAGCGAAGAGACGGCCGGAGCTCATCCAGCTGCTCCAGCTGCATCAGGAGTTCGCCAGCGTCACGCCTTACTCTGAGGTAGCATCAGCCGTCCTTATTCATTTTATTTTATTTGTCCGATACCATCCATACTGAAAGGTGCAGCATGCATAAGATCGGTAGCTCAGGTGCAGCATGTGACCTGTTTACATAACGGCACAGTGTGAAAACCTACTGTTATTCTACTACAGACATAAATAACAGTAAAGAAACACATCTCAGTGTTTGATTTTAAGGTAAGCTGCTTGTGCTTCTGATTGTACCTTAAAACCAAACACTGCGATGCATTTCTTTGACTGATGTAAAAACTCGAGCATGTTCACATAGTATTGCTCGTGTCTCAGATGCAGTCAGGAGAGAAACTGCTGGTGAAGACCATCTCTAAAAGTGACGCCAGCGTGCAGACAGAGACGCACCCTCTGGAGACCAACATTGTCAAGTCCTATGAGTGGAACGAATGGGAGCTCAGGAGAAAAGCCATTAAACTGGTGAGAAGTGCATCCATACACATGATCTCAGTCCAGACACACACTTGAGAATTTAACCCTGTGTCCCTGTCTCAGGCCAATCTGCGGAATAAAGTCACGCGCTCAATGCAGACGGACTGCAGTCACATGAGACGACACAACAGCACGCAGACGTTCCTCCTGAAAGACGCCGCTGGCCAGACGAAGCGGAACGGAGAGAGTAACGTACCCAAACCACAGGTGTACCTGTCAGGACTGAGAGGAGCAGCAGACACAGCCGCAGGTGTGATGAAGGTGGATCTGACCAGAGCTGTTGATGAGTGACCTGCAGACTCAGAATCTGCTTCAGCTGCAGCTCTTCATGATCTTCAGACGTCTTCTCTGAACACAGGAGCAGATCTTTACAAGAACGCTGCTCACTAAACCCTTCTGGTGACTCCATTATATCTAAGACATTTTTCACTTCTTCTATGTTAACATACGGTTCATCTCTGAGAGAACTCTTTTACAGTTAAGCTCTGTTAACCACTTCCTACACAAACCTTGTGTCTGTTCAGGTGGATGCACTTCATTGTGTGATTCATATTGTCAAACACGCGTGTTATGAAATATTGTGAATTTTTCCAGGTCTTCTAATCACACAGACAGTAAAGAGAGAATGTGAGCGTAAAGCAATGAGAAAGACTCGTTCATCACATCGACTGCCTGCACTGGCAAAAAAGATGATCACTGGTTTGATTAAAAAGATTTTTATTCATTTTTTAATACATATAGAAATTACTACATTAATAAATTATTAGTTATTAGAAATGTTCAGAAATATTATACAAAAATAGCATTTTTTTTACATTTCTTATGTTAATGTCACTAATAAAGCACCAATTAGTGACTACATTTATTTTTCTGAAATATACAAAAACTGCATTTACTTTCTGAAATATTATTTAAAAAAATATCACTCTTTTTTCACTAATAAACCACCGATTAGTGGCTACATTTACTTTTTCTTAAATATTATAAAAAAAATAGCATTTACTTTCTAAGTTTTATACAAAAATAGCATTTACTTTTTGAAATATTATAAAAAATAGCTTCTTTTTTCTCTTTTTTTTACATTTCTTACATTAATGTCACTAATAAACCACCGATTAGTGGCTACATTTACTTTTTCTGAAATATAAAAAAAAATTGCATTTACTTTCTGAAATATTATACAAAAATAGCATTTTTTTACATTTCTTACGTTAATGTCATTAATAATGCACCAATTAGTGACTACATTTACATTCTGAAATATTATAAAAAATAGCATTTACTTTCTGAAATATTAAAACATATCACTCTTTTTTTTTCACTAATAAACCACCGATTAGTGGCTACATTTCCTTTTTCTTACATATTATAAAAAAATAGCATTTACTTTTTGAAATATTATAAAAAATAGCTTTTTTTTTTTTTTTTACATATCTTACATTAATCTCACTAATAAACCACAGATTAGTGGCTACATTTACTTTTTCTGAAATATTATATAAAAAAAAATAGCATTTACTTTCTGAAATATTATACAAAAATAGCGTTTACTTTTTGAAATATTATACAAAATAGCATTTACTTTTTGAACTGAAATAAAATATAGTTTTTTTTATATTTCTTACGTTAATGTCAGTAATAAACCACTGATTAGTGGCTACATTTACTTTTTCTGAAATATTATAAAAAGTGGCATTTACTTTCTGAAATATTATAAAAAGTGGCATTTACTTTTTCTGAAATATTATAAAAAGTGGCATTTACTTTCTGAAATATTATACACAAATAGCTTCTTTTTTTTTTTTTACATTTCTTACGTTAATGTCAGTAATAAACCACTGATTAGTGGCTACATTTACTTTTTCTGAAATATTATAAAAAGTGGCATTTGGCATTTACTTTCTGAAATATTATAAAGAGTGGCATTTACTTTCTGAAATATTATACACAAATAGCTTCTTTTTTTTTTTTTTTTTTTTACATTTCTTACGTAAATGTCACTAATAAACCACCGATTAGTGGCTACATTTACTTTTTCTGAAAAATAATAAAAAATGGCATTTGCTTTCTGAAATATTATACAAAAATAGCATTTACTTTTTGAAATATTATACAGAAATAGCTTCTTTTCTTTTTTACATTTCTTACGTAAATGTCACTAATAAACCACCGATTAGTGGCTACATTTACTTTTTCTGAAATATTATAAAAAGTGTCATTTACTTTCTGAAATATTATACAAAAATAGCATTTACTTCCTGAAAAATTATACAAAAATAGTTTTGTTTTGTTTTTTTTACGTTTCTTACGTAAATGTCACTAATAAACCACTGATTAGTGGCTACATTTACTTTTTCTGAAAAATAATAAAAAATGGCATTTGCTTTCTGAAATATTATACAAAATTAACATTTACTTTTTGAAATATTATACAAAAATAGCTTTTTTTATGTTTCTTACGTAAATGTCACTAATAAACCACCGATTAGTGGCTACATTTACTTTTTCTTAAATATTATAAAAAAAATAGCATTTACTTTTTGAAACATTATAAAAAATAGCTTCTTTTTTTTCTTTTTTTTTACATTTCTTACATTAATGTCACTAATAAACCACCGATTAGTGGCTACATTTACTTTTTCTGAAATATAAAAAAAAATTGCATTTACTTTCTGAAATATACAAAAATAGCATTTTTTTTACATTTCTTACGTTAATGTCATTAATAATGCACCAATTAGTGACTACATTTAAATTCTGAAATATTATAAAAAATAGCATTTACTTTCTGAAATATTAAAAAATATCACTCTTTTTTTCACTAATAAACCACCGATTAGTGGCTACATTTACTTTTTCTTACATATTATAAAAAAATAGCATTTACTTTCTAAATTTTATACAAAAATAGCATTTACTTTTTGAAATATTATAAAAAATAGCTTTTTTTTTTTTTTTTTTTTTTTTTTTTTACATTTCTTACATTAATCTCACTAATAAACCACCGATTAGTGGCTACATTTACTTTTTCTTACATATTATAAAAAAAATAGCATTTACTTTCTAAATTTTATACAAAAATAGCATTTACTTTTTGAAATATTATAAAAAATAGCTTTTTTTTTTTTTCTTTTTTTACATTTCTTACATTAATCTCACTAATAAACCACAGATTAGTGGCTACATTTACTTTTTCTGAAATATTATATAAAAAAAATAGCATTTACTTTCTGAAATATTATACAAAAATAGCGTTTACTTTTTTAAATATTATACAAAAATAGCTTCTTTTTTTATGTTTCTTACGTAAATGTCACTAATAAACCACCGATTAGTGGCTACATTTACTTTTTCTTAAATATTATAAAAAAAATAGCATTTACTTTCTAAGTTTTATACAAAAATAGCATTTACTTTTTGAAATATTATAAAAAATAGCTTTTTTTTTTTTTTTTTTTTTTTTTTTTTTACATTTCTTACATTAATCTCACTAATAAACCACAGATTAGTGGCTACATTTACTTTTTCTGAAATATTATATAAAAAAAATAGCATTTACTTTCTGAAATATTATACCAAAATAGCGTTTACTTTTTGAAATATTATACAAAAATAGCTTCTTTTTTTATGTTTCTTACGTAAATGTCACTAATAAACCACCGATTAGTGGCTACATTTACTTTTTCTGAAAAATAAAAAATGGCATTTGCTTTCTGAAATATTATACAAAATTAGCATTTACTTTTTGAAATATACAAAAATAGCTTCTTTTTTTTTTTTTTTTTTTTACGTTTCTTACATTAATGTCACTAATAAACCACCGATTAGTGGCTACATTTACTTTTTCTGAAATATTATAAAAAGTGGCATTTACTTTCTGAAATATTATACAAAAATAGCATTTACTTTCTGAAATATTATACAAAAATAGCATTTACTTTTTTAAATATTATAAAAAATTGTGCTTTTTTTTATATTTCTTACGTTAATGTCACTAATAAACCACCGATTAGTGCCTACATTTACTTTTTCTGAAATATTATAAAAAGTGGCATTTACTTTCTGAAATATTATACAAAAATAGCATTTACTTTTTCTGAAATATTATACAAAATAGTTATTATTCTCTGAAATATTACAAAAAAAATAGTATTTACTTTCTGAAATATTATTAAAAACATTTTTTTTTTCATTTGTTATGGTAATGTCACTAATAAACCACTGATTAGTGACTACATTTACTTTCTAAACTATAAAAACAATAGCATTTAATTTCTGAAATATTACTTAAACAATAGCTTTTTTTGTTTGTTTACGTTCCTCACGTTAATAATTTGTGAAGCACTAATTACGTGACTATGTTTACATGCACTTCTGAATTTCTAATTGTAGAATTTCTTATGCTCCTTTCTAATTTCTGGAGACAGCAGCGTTCTGAAGTATTGAAATATTGTTTTCTTGTGGTTCTTGTGTGTTTTGAGTGGCTCTCTTCTGTTTTTGACAGAAAGCCGATTCCTGACGGAGCTGCAGGTGTTCAAGGGTTAAGAATACGAACGCTGCTTTGCTCTGATGTGCATGTGAACATAGTCGCTGCTGTCATTTTACCTGCAGCTCCAGAGTCTCACGGCATTTCCTGAGACTCACTAAACTCCTCGCTCTTCCTCCAGTCTAGGCTTTCATCCAGCGGTGCTCTTCCAGCTGCTCCAGCGTCAGCCGGTGATCTGGATTACGGCTCAAGCAGTGGAAGATCAGGTCATGGCACGCTGCAGAGAGTTCAGAGAGAGCCGTTAGTCTCACAGATGAAACACAGACAGAAATCATCCTCATGAGCAGCGGTGTGTGTTTTCACCTGTGGATGAGCTGGGGTCCATCCTGAGGTAGCCGTGCTGAATGGCATCGAAGCTCTCAAAGGGCAAATATCTGTGAACGATCTCAAAGAGCAGAACTCCCAGCGCCCAGACGTCTGCTGCTGCGGCGTGGAATATGGGCTGCCTGATGACCTCAGGCGGGGTGTAGGCGTCCGATCCTGAGAGAGACGCAGCGTTTCAGCAACAAGACAAGAACTGTGTCCCCAATCACACACCGTACACTATGCACTTATATGCACTTATATACACTATGCACTCAACCATGTAGTCTGTGAATACACTACATAAGTAGGCGATTTGGGACGCGCCTAACATCAGCTGATCACAAACAGACGACTCACCTTGGTATTGGCTGCTGCTGAAGCCCTCTCTGCTGATCAGACGAGCGCAGCGGAAGTCGATGAGCTTGAGCTCCAGATTGTGCAGAGTCAGCAGCATGTTCCTGGAGCGGAGATCACCATGATAAACTCCACGCTCATGGCAGTGTTTGACCGCTCGAAGCACCTGAAGCATGAACAAGCGTGCTTGAGCTTCACTGACGGGGCCCGAGAACAAGATGTAGTCCTCCAAGGTCCTGCAGGGTTCAGGGTACTCCATAATGAGAGTGAAGCTGCTCTCGTCCTCCAGCCACTGGTGTAGCTCCATGATGTTGAGGCACGAGGGAGCTTCTCCCAGCCGCAGCATCAGAGCCACTTCAGCAAGCAGCGGTCTGGAGTGACCAGCCTAGAGACACAAACACACAGTTACTTCAGCTGTATGTCAGCTACAGCTTATAGAAACAGCAGATATTATACCACTTACAACGTCCAGATAGCGGTCTGTGCTGCGCTTGGGGATGCACTTCACAGCCACCTTCACTTTGTCGCTGAATAAGTGTGTTCCCTCATAGACCTTGCTGAAGTTCCCTGATGCGATCAAATGTCCCACTTCAAACAAAGACACAACAGATCCTGAAAAACACACAGAAACAGAAGATGGACAGGAATGAGATTGCAAGTTCCTTTGATTGTCAACAGCAGCTGAAGAACCCGTCAGATCAAGAGTCTTCAAGATGCAGATCAGCTACTAGTGATGTCGGAGCATCACAGTCTAAAGTATCATAAAGAGAAAATAACACAGAAGAGAAATAACACAATGCAAAGCAGTACTGACTCACCTGGAGGCAGCTGGATTTCTGGAGACACTGCGTCTGGTGCCGTTTCTGACACAATCGACGGCACCGAACCCAGCACTGGACCCGATACTGAAGCGGACTCTGATACAGACGGCAGAACTGCATCGTGGGCCTCTTGCTGGATCTCAGAGAGAGCTTCTTCCTCAGGAGACGACTGGAGATCTGCAGAGAGCTGGTCCTGCTCCGGCACACACAGCAGCTCAGGATGGAGCTGGGATTGGTTCTGATCCGGCTCTGCTTTAGGAGGCTGGACTCTGTCCGGCTCGCAGCAGAAGAGCTGCTTCACAGCCGCACAGGCTCTCCGGAAGAAGACACGCACCGCTTTCCTCCTCCTGCCTTTCTTAGCTTTTTCTGAAACCAAGAGCAAACCGTTAGAAACACGTCTGACCACAGATTACATCTGAACTAGCAATTAAACACGGGAACAGTACAACAAATGCAAAAAAATCAGAAATCAGAATTAGAATGAAGAGTAATTATTATCAGAAAAGAGCAGGACAGTAATAGTGACTGACTGTGAGGCAGATTGAGGCTGGCTGACTCTGGAAGAAGCGTTTGCTCGCTGATGGGCTCCGGATCTTCACACACCTGACCCGGCAGACACAGCAGCTCAGGAACGGCCGTCAGAGCCGCCACAGGCCTCACCTCGACCTCAGCATCGTCCAGATGAGCGTCCGTCTGTGCTGAGAGACGCACCACTCTGTCAGAGCGCTTCACAGCCCTGCACAGCTTCTGCAAGAAGACACGCACTGCTTTCCCCTTCTTCCCTTTGGAGGATTCGTCTGGAATAAAGAAGAGCGAAGAGCAGACTATTACAGACAGACATCTTCACATTCAGCTTTAATTCCTGACAGTTCAACAGATCTGATCAACTCATTCATGCTCTAATAATTAGACTAACTTGTAGTTACTGCATTTAACCCTGAAAGGACAAAACCATAAAGAGACATCAGAAAATTCATGTATTGCTATTTATTGCTAATTACTCTTATTTTTGATTGTAATGTTAGTATCCCCAGGATAAGTCGCCTCTTTTAGGGTTAAGTTGATATGTCTGTATGTTCTGAACACTGAGTTCAGATGAACACTAGAGAGATCAGTGTTGATGATTATTTTTCTTTCACCTGTTGCGCTGTTCTTCTTCATTTGTTCGTTCAGATCGATTCTTTCGAAGCTCGGTTCTTTCGAAGCCCAGGCGGTTCGAGCCACAGGCTCGCTCTCAGATTCAGTCAACAGCATCTTGTTTGATTGTGACAAAATCAGATTATACTGTGTAAACTGTGAATAGTCTGAAAGACTTATTAGTAAACCGTGAATCTAAAGCGTTTAAGTCACTCAACCAGATTCGCGTCTGCCGTTAGAATCTCGAGCAGCCCTTTATACCGCTGCTGCGCTGTGACGTCACACTCGAGGCGCGCGCGCTTTTTCCTTTTTTCTTTTTTTCTTTTTTTTTTTTTTTTTGGAACAGCGCGCATTTCCGCTGTTTTGTGGTATTTTTTATGGATGTTTTAATAATAATTCATTAATTAATATTTTTTTTGGAACAGCGCGCATTTCCGCTGTTTTGCGGTTGTTTTAATATTAATACTAATACCATTTGAAAACCATGTGCACTGTATAACAAGACATGATAAGGTTGCGGGATTATACACGGCATTAAACATTCCTGAAACTTCAGAGTCACAACTCAGATATGAATAATAAAAATACATAAATTAATACACACTTTCACTTGCACAATTACATTTGCACAAAGCACATACTTGAGCCTAAAAAATGTAAAATAATAAGCCTGATTAGTGATAGTAAAGATCCATTTCAAAAAGCATAAACATAAAATGACTTGGAAAAAAAAATGAAAAGATTAAATTGCTTTATACTCTCAGTTTGTGAAAATGTTAAATACAGTGAGAAAATGTAAAAAAAAAAATGGTTAAATACAGTTTTATTTATCATATGTTCTCATATTTGTTTTATTTTTAATCCTCAAAAAACACTGTACTTATATTAATATATGGAAACCACAACAATGGAAAAAACAAAAACATACACAACTATATTGTTTTTTTCATTTGTAGATAATCACAAGTGAAATTTCAATGATATTTTGACCACTGTATGTAACCATTAACATTTTCATAACTGTAATTTAATTACACATTTTTTCTCAGTAACTGTAGCAGATTACAGTTACATTTATTTTGCAATTAAATTAAGTAATTCTGTTCCATGTAACTAGTTCCTCGCACACTAGTCACTTCAATCATCTCATTGTCCCAACACTCATGCAAGAGAAAGACTCGCTCAGCCCATTTCAAGAAAGTGTTCAAACAATCAGCCAGCGAAATATTCATTCTTTTTTTCTTTTTTTATTAAACAGTTGCTCAGAAATACAAATGTGACAGAATATATGCCAAGGAAAAGAGCCAGAGGTTCAAGGATGGCCAAACAATACATAGCAATTACAAATCAAAAGAGAAAGAGTGAAATAAAAATAAAAAAATAAATGAGAAAAAATAAGATAAATAAAATAGATCACGTAACAATAAATGTACTCTTCCCTCAAAACATAAATTATCAAATAAAAATTATACAAAAACACCAAAAAGAGAGCATACATTTAAAGTTTTAGTTGCCTTTTTGTTACAAGAGGTAGATAAAGATTTAATATAAATTTTAATATCTTCTTGGAAGTAAGAAAAGTGGGGGGATAACTTTCATAACCTTGCATTTGTGGATAAAATATTTTGCAAGCAAAATAATTAAGTTGCAAAGAAAGTAAACATCTCCATATTGTTTCTCAAAAGTGAAAATTCCAAACAAAACATCCTTAAAGAAAAGCTCAAAGTCATTGTGAGTGAAACATTCATTCATGACCAGTTCTATAAATTAAATTGAGGTAAATCTTCTGTCACAGAGTATGCTGTGCATTTCTGCACACTAGCAGCCACTAGTATGACCCAAGATGTGTAACGATAGATCCAGGGATGTCCCACCTGCGCTGTCTCCAAACCTCTGCATCCGCTGTCCATTCCTGACCAACCCTGGACACACCTAGGAGTGGATTTCAGCCGAGCAAGACAGACACTGCCACTTGCAAAATCATAGATGTGCTCCTGTAAATGACAAAATAGGATCATTTCATTTCAAAATTATTAACGGGAAATCTATGATTTTGCAAGTGGGAATGTATATCTTGTTTGGTTGAAAACTGCAGAGAAATGCATCTTGTTTTGCTGAAAAAGAATAAGACTAACTCTCTCCAGAGAGGTCTAAACACCATTAGCTCAGATCAACAACTCGACCGCGATGCTGCCAGGGAGGTCCTTTAACTTCTGGATGATAAAGTGAGAATATGTATTTTGTGCCTTTGCACTGTTTTGCTTTGACAGTATTATGTTTTAATTGTTATAGGAACATGTTTACATATTGAATGTGAAGACATTTTGATTCAAGCCAAAAAAAAAAAAAAAATGCTTTTCTGTAGTTTGGACTGTTTTGTCACTTACAAAGTTTATTTCTCACCACAATTACTTCACCGAAACCTTTCCGCCCAGTAGAGACTATTTTATAATAATAATATTAAAATATATAAAAAGCTCTCATGCTTTTGACACACAGCAGGCACAATACCACTGTATAACTGATATAGGCTTATGTCCCAACTGAAAAAAAACATAGAACATTTTAACGGTTTCCACTACAAATACTATTACAAACATTACAATCCATCAACTTTTAACCCTTAGATTTTCTGTAGTGTGTTTTGGGACATTACATTACTTTTACTCATTTAGCAGATGCTTTTATCCAAAGCGACTTACAAATGAGGACAACAGAAACAATCAATTGTAGTATTAAAACAACTAAAACTGATCCAAAACTAAAAGCTAAAACTTTATAAATACTATATATACACACATTAAAAAAATTAATTAAAAAAAATGAGAAATGCATGAGACAAAATTTCTAAACTTAACATTTAAATGAAAACAAAATAAAGCTACAAACAATTCAAAATATTAAGAGAACAAAAGGTATGAGAGTAATAATGATTCTAACATAAAACTAAGCCAAACACCAAAAACAACTACGTGTATGAACACACACACTCACAGACACACAGACATATGTGCACACACACAGACACACATATCCATAAATTCAATATTATTTCATTTCCATGTAACTTGTTGAAGTACTAAAATAACTCAAATTAAATAAAACTAAAACTTAATAAATAACTTATACAGACATAATAAAAAACAAATAAAATGACAAACATTACTACAACTGTAACTAAAATTAAAGTAGATAACACATACAAATCAAACTACATTAGTTTAACAGTAATCCTAAAAAAATAACACTGAGCCAAACACACAAGTAAGGAATGGTTATAAAAACTGAAAGAGAAGTGAAACAAGTAATAGGAAAGAGAATAAATGAAAAGCGACACTTATCTATATTTTTATTATATATTCATATTCCATTAGGATTTATTGGTTTTAACAAGCCACCAATAGAAGGCAACCAATTACCAGTAGAGACCAACGGGGTCCATTACAGTTTCCAGTAAAACCAATACAAGTCCCATTATAACCACTAAAACCATTACTAATTTTGTAATGGTGTCTAGTGTTTTTTTCAGCAGGGGATTTATTAAATTGTTTTTATTTTTCAAAGTCAAAGTCAAAGTCAGCTTTATTGTCAATTCCACCACATGTACAGCACATACATACAGAGAATTGAAATTGCGTAACTCTCAGACCCTTGGTGCATACAGTTAACACTAAACACTAACAGTAATGTAAAAAACAGATAATTACAGTTTAAATATATATAAATACAAACTATACAGATATGCAATAAGGACATTGTAAAAAAGAGATAGGTAAAGTGGCGTAAGGCACATGGCAGATAGTGCAACCATTAAATAAACAAAACTGTGCAGATATAATGGGTGTAGTGCAAAAAAAACTGTGCAGATATAATGGGTGTAGTGCAAAAAAAACTGTGCAGATATAATGGGTGTAGTGCAAAAAAAAAAAAAAAAAAAAAAAAAACTGTGCAGATGTAATGAGTGTAGTGCAAAAGAGCTTATCAGTGTTAAAGTGATGAAGAGCTAAAGAGCTCAGAGAACAGTCTTAATTAAACTGACCTAGGAGGTAGTTTGCAGTCAATGCTGGATGGGGTAGTGATCAGTCCAATGCTGCACAAAGTGACTGGTGCGGGTCACAGTTTGTAGGTGGGAAAGGGGGGGGGGGGGGGGGGTGGGGGGGGGGGGTTGGAGGGTCAGAGATCAGTAGTGCATGGGGCAAAAGAGGGGAGGGGGGGCAAGGTCGGGAGGGAGTTCAGCTTCCTGACAGCCTGATGGATGAAGCTGTCCTTCAGTCTGCTGGTCCTGGCCTGGAGACTCCGCAGTCTCCTCCCTGATGGCAGCAGACTGAAGAAGCTGTGTGTTGGGTGGGTGGGATCACCTGCAATGCAGAGGGGCTTTGCGGGTGAGACGGGTGTTGTAGATGTCCTGGAGGGAGGGGAGAGAGACACCAACGATCCTCTCAGCTGCTTTCACTATGCGTTGAAGTGACTTGCGGCAGGACGCGTTGCAAGCGCCATACCACACAGTGATGCAGCTAGTAAGGATGCTCTCGATGGTGCCTCTGTAGAAGGTGTACATGATGGGGGCCGGGTCTCTGGCTCTTCTCAGTTTGCGGAGGAAGTAGAGACGCTGTTGTGCTTTCTTGGCCAGTGCTACAGTGTTGTTGGTCCAGGAAAGGTCCTCTGTGATGTGCACACCTAGGAACTTGGTGCTGCTCACTCTCCACAGTCGCACCATTGATGGTCAGAGGAGCATGCTGAGTGTGCACTCTCCTGAAGTCAACAACAATCTCCTTCGTCTTCTCCACATTCAGAGAGAGATTGTTGTCACTGCACCACCCGGCCAGGCGGCTCACCTCGCTCCTGTAGTTTGTCTCATCTCTGTTGCTAATGAGACTCTGTTGCTTATTCAATATATCACCAAAATATATCATCAAATATCTCGATTCTCAAATATGTGTAAGTAAATGAATTTTGCACCATTATAGATTGTTATTTGATCTATAATGAGCGATGGGCAAAGCCTAATACTGTAATCTATTAACTACACATAAAAGCCTGTCTTTTTACTTAAGTACCAGATATGGGTGTCATGCCATAATATACTTTTAATATGACTGACTTTGAATTTAATGTGACTTTAATAAAAACATTGTAAGTTACTAATTAGCCTATAATATTTTCAGTGTACAAAAAGATAACAAAGAACGTTTACAATATCAAAGAACATTTTCACTTCAGTCCAGCGAGTTCAAGCACTCTCAAAAACTGTCATAATAATCTCTAAAGCTGTTTACACTGTGAAATTAATATCTTACATTCGTACTTCGAGAGAATAGAATTCAGTCAGTCAGCGCTCGGTGATGAAACAGCGTGTTTCAGCGATGACTCATCTGAACGCTTCTGATTGGTCCTTGCATTCATGAGCTCAACAGAATCGTATGTGATTGGTTATAATGCGCAGCGCTTTAAAAACGTGTCTCTGTCTCTGTGCCAGCCAGCGAACACAGATTTGAATTTAGCAGCTGGTGATTTTTTTTTTCATTATATATATATATATATATATATATATATAGAGTTTACAGGATAAACTGCGCATTTCACCCAAAATTGTTTTGCTGTGGTATGATTGTAAATTTAGGGGGGCCAAGCTTGACAGAACCGCCCCTGTTTTTCTGGGTGCTCAAAGCACTTTACATAGAAGGGGGAATCTCCTCATCCAGCTAATGAAAACCTGCCACGAACAAATCTACTCCTTCACCATCACTTACAAGCAGAAGCTCAACAAGAACAACACAGAGTCTTGTTTAGAAGTCATATTTATTGTAAAAAGGTCCAGACATCATCCAGTTAACAGACACTGATGCTAAACGTGCTGGATCAAGGCAAATACATTGAGCAACATACAGAGCTCATTAAACTGAACACGTCACAGGATTTGGATCAGCTGATGAACATGTAAACCAGAGCAAACCTCACAGAGATCAACAGACGAGCTGCACGAGCCCAAAGACTGACGGATCCATATGCAGCCTCAGATAAAACACAAACCCCAAGTGAAAATACAAATGAAAGATGTGAGATTCATGCAAATCAACCCACAGCAGAAACACACACAAACGTGTTCTGAGGAACAGCTGAGAAATGCATATGATAGAAGAAAGGATCTGTTGCACGTCTAATACAGTGAAGCCTCATGTCAACAGGAATCAGACTCATAGATGTAATTAATAGTTGCAATGTGAGCCTCATGAAAAGCATCAAAACACTGAAAAGGTCACATTAATATCTCATAGATATGTTAAACACATAAATTTACATATTAGACATGACTGATTGATTAGATTATGATTAAAGTGGCAAAGAGATAATCTGATTGATACAACCAGTAGAGCTCTCATGTTGAGCTTAAAAGGGTCACTTTTCTCTTAGAAACTAAAAACACAGACTCAGGCTCTAGAAGAGTCCTACAAGACTCACATCAACACTTGGCACCATTAGCAGACTCTACTGCACCAAAAACAACATTAAAACGTAAGAAAGACCCCGTCTAAAAGTGTTAAAAGCGCTTTAAGATCAGAAGCACTTCCTGAAGACGATCTGCGGGCCGAACTCCTCGTATTCTCCGGCGCTGATCCAGGTGCGGCAGAGGTCAGGCATGCAGGCCAGTGCTGCTCCCGCCGCACCACACAGAGAAGTCCCGATCGCTGGGGCAGCTGACCCGCACACTCAGATCCGCCGGACACAGCAGCTGGAGCTCCTGCTGCAGACGAGCAGGGAGGCCCCCAGCAGAGTGTTCCCACCTGAGGAACACACACACACACACACACACACACAGAGAGAGAGAGAGAGAGAGAGAGAGAGAGAGAGAGTGTAGGGCTGGGAATCAAAAATCCATTACAACTCCAGAATCGGATACTTGTTGCAAAATTAACATTTCAATTCCGCCTATCGATTGCTGTGTGCGCTTCTTTTTTTCTCATTTGTGAGTAGAGCTGCACGATTAATCGTTACATTCAAATCTGCATTTGTGCTGCCGCTGACACACGTTTGGGGTAAGAAACCGCTTCAAAAACGTGACCCTGGAGCACAAAACCAGTCTTAAATCGCGCAGGTATATTTGTAGCAATAGCCAACAATACATTGTATGGGTTAATTATCGATTTTTCTTTTATGCCAAAAATCATTAGGATATTAAGTAAAGATCACGTTCCATGAAGATATTTTGTAAATTTCCTACCGTAAATATATCAAAACTTAATTTTTGATTAGTAATATGCATTGCTAAGAACTTCATTTGGACAACTTTAAACGTGATTTTTCTCAGTATTTTGATATTTTTTGCACCTTCAGATTCTCAAATTTCAAATATTCGATTGCATTGTTTCTCCACTAGGTGGCAACATGTGACTGTTAAAAAATATATGTCATTGAATCATTCATTCAAGAGATTCGTTCAAATACACTGATTCATCCAGTAATGAAACAAGTGAAGCATTTATGAGTGAGTCATTGAATAACGCAAACCACTTTTTCATAATTTTAATATTAAAAATTCTTGTTAAATATATTTTAAATATACATTAATTCATTCAAAAACACTTTCAAATAGACTGCAGCAATAATAGTCACAATTATTTTGTTCAGTTCAGAATCGTGAGAGAATCGTGATCTCTATTCGAGACAAAAAAAAAAAAAAAAAAAAAACCTTGATTCTCAATTTATCCAGAATCGTGCAGCTCTAGCACAGCATCGTCTCAATCTCACCTGACAGGAGGACGTTCCCCACAAAACTGCGGCGCAGGTCGATGTCTGACTGCAGGACGGATCTGAAGACGCTCTCGTGCATCCCGTAATGATCTCGTCCAATCAGCTCCGGCCTGAAGAGGATTTCAGGTGCCCTGTGTGATGAAATCAGATGGTCAATCTCGACACTGGGCAAGTTAAAAGTCCTGTGCCATATAAACACACACAGGCCCTGATAGACTTACAGCCAAGTAGTGTTGGGAATCGAAAATCAATTCCAATTCCAGAATCGGATACTTAAGGTCAGGAATGAGATACTTATTGTAAAATTAATTTTAATTCCACCTATCAATTCCTGTGCGCACATTTTTTTTAATTTTTTTTTTTTTAGGTGGCAAAAAGGTGCTGTTAAAAATGTATTTGTCTTTGAATCATTCATTCAAGAGATTCATTCAAATCACTCAATACCGTTTCTAGGCATAGGCGAGCTAGGCGGTTACCTAGAGCGCCACCAGCTGGAGGGGCACCAATGAGCGCACAAACTGCCTCTATATTTTAACAGGGTTGTGATCAAGAGTGGCACCGACACCCTGAAATATGATTGCCGCCCCCACTGGATCCCCAACTTCATTGGGCTAGAGTACTGTCAATCTGATGATGCCTGTATGCCATTGGATCAGAGTGCTGTCAGTTGCTGCCTCTGATTGTTGCATGCAAAGTTTGCATTTGGATTTGGAGCGCTCAAAAATGCCATTAGATCAATGGGTTCTGTCAGTGCTTTGGCAAGGCAAGGCTTTTTTTGCCATGCAAGTTCAAAGACCAATTTAAAATATTGGTACATAAAAAGTGCACAAAATCAGTATTTTGTTTAGGCAGTATTTGTGGCAGTCGAGAAATCATGTTTCATGTGAAACTGGTCTAAAAGCTGTGCGTTTTTGCGCCAATGCATTGTTAAAGGTTCAGTGTGTCGTGTAATATTCCCATATAAAACTTTTACAGCCAATTAAAAATATTGGTGCCGTAAAATTCGCTAATTCACAAGATCATTACATACTTTATTAAACCGCTTTGTCAAATTTAAGGCATCCTTACGGAAGTGTTGAAATGCAGAATCAATTATTTAGCTTCCAAAAAATAAATAAAATAAAATTAATTCGCTTCTAACAGCGCTTAAAGGGAGCAGCGTCATGCATACAGAGGGCAGAGCGTCACGTTATTTAAAGGGGAAGTTCACGCGTCAACGAGTAATAAAATAACAAGTAGCTGCATTCTGATTACTTCTGTCACTGATCAGGTTTTTATAGGCCTATATGTAGTTTGGGGTAACAGAGTTTTATAGGTTTGACTGAAATAATACAATAACTGAGAACAAGAAAAAAAAATAAAATAAAAAAAAAAAAGGATAATCAAAAAGTAGCCATTGATAATATCTAAACATGCATCCAAATCCAAATGTAATAAAATTAATTTGTGTGATAATTTCTTAGCAACTAGGGATTGTTACATAGAGCTATACAGGCATCCAGTGGCTATAATGGTATCACAGATAATAAACTGCAAAATGTTTCATCTTAACAGTCAATTTACAAATAGGCCTAATGCATTCAGATTTGTGTAACTCACAATGCACTGAATTTCCACAAATTAGTGTCGTTACTATGACAACCAATTGAAATGTGACAAGAAACTGATGTCTGAAAAAAAAAAAGTGTGTATATAATTTGTAAATGTATCAATGTTATTTAAGATGTGTGTTTACATAATATTACATACAAAATAACACAAAACTGATTATCTTGTTTGGGTGTGGGAGTTGTTTTGGGGGGGGATGTCAAAGTGGCTAGAAACGGCCCTGAAGATAACAAAAAAACAAAAACAAAAACAAAAAAAAAAAAAGATTCATCCAGTAATGAAACAAGTAAATCTTGAGTGAGTCATTGAATCATTCCATTCATAAATTCCATCAGATTGTTCAGTTGTCTAATATATTTTTTCTTCAGAATTGAGAGAGAACTACAGCCTCCATTGAAGAAAAAAAAAAAAAAAAATTATATAAAGCTACTTAAATGTTCTAATTGAACTATGAACTATATCTAAGCCCTGTCTGTGAAACCAGGCCTAATCTGCTTTAGAGCAAGCAGCTTTACAGTATTTAACATGAAAAACAGCATCAGCGTTGCTTTCAGATATAAACTTCAGACACTCCTCTGCAGTGAACTCTCTACCAGAGAGACCAGAGTTAGTGACCCAGCTCAACGCTGATCATTCAGACTCCAGCAGAGGTGTGATGCGGTCAGTTACCGGAAGCGTTCAGTGGTCAGCGAGACGATCCGTCCGTCAGGAAGTGTGTAGTTAACCTCAGAGGAAGCGGTTCCTGTTCTCTTCAGCTCTGCATCATAATCCAGCACCACACAGCAGCACCTCTCCTTCATCTCACGCACGATCTCCAGCTCCGCTGAGGTCCGCATGCACACACCCTGCTCCAGCAGCAGCTGCAGCACACCCAAAACACAGGCACTTATCAACTTTTTAATGTTCATACAATTCTGTAGAAAAGCAAAAGTGGCTGTAATGATTTATGTGTGACATTTTAATGAAGACAACAGGTTAAACTGTAACAAATGTGCATATATGTTTATCAAAATACTTTTTTCTAGCTGACCATGAATTTCTTTCCTGTGGTAAACATGACATTGCACATTAAAAAGCAACAAAACCACGTTTATTATTTGGATTTAGTTATAAAGTTGACAGAATTTGAAAGCTGAGACTTTTGTTTCATATCAGACTTCGAGCACAGAGCTTACTGTGATTTATTGGATGGGAGACGCTACAGATAATGTTCAGTGAAGTTCTGTTCACAACTAAAAACAACATAGACTAAGACCTCAGGTCATCAGAATGAAAATCAATTCAAAACGTTAAAATTAAATAAAAGATAAAAAAAAACATGTTTAACCTGTTATGGTTTATCCATGCTGTGTACACAAAATAGACACTGACAGTCAAAACTATCCAGTGTTGGGGGTAACTCATTACAAGTAACGCTAGTTACATAATCAGATCACTTTTTCCCCAAGTAACTAGAGACAGATACTCTTTCTTCAGCCTGAGGATTATTCATTTCACTTTTGGTGTGAAAGGGCTTTTAGAGTCACCAAAAACAACTTTTGGATTTTTTGTCATTAAAAAAAAAAAATAAAAAAAATAAGCAAGCCCAGCCCAGGTGACAAACAGTTACATAAAAGTAACAGCAATAGCATTACTTTTTATGTAATGTAACTAAGTAATGCAATTAGTTACTTTTATGGAGTAATGCTATATTGGTAGCAATATAGAATTAGTATAGTAGTAATTACTTAGTACAGTAACGCGTTACTTTTAAAGTAAGTTTCCCCAACACTGAAACTAACCATTGGAGAAAAGCTAATTAAACATCACTGTTATTGTCAATTAGACCTCAGTGTTTCTGTCAGTGATTTTGGCCCTACAGCACAATTTCAGTTTCTTTAATTGGGGTGCATGAGTAATTCCCAGCAGAGGTGTTGTGCACCTTCTGGAGCTGCAGGGTGACGTGGGATCCGGCCAGATCGGAGCGCTGCACAGCGTGAGGCAGACAGTACCCCTCAAACACAGGCACACTGTGACTGACGCCATCACCTGAGTCCAGCACCACACCTGAACACACGTCAGCACCACATTACAGAGAGCACACAGAGAGCTCAGAGCAAGATGACTTACTGAACATTTCTACAGTAATACTGCAGTCAGCCAAACCCTTTGACTGAAAATATTTAACAGTAATTTAACACATTTGCATGTTCATAATTCTCTAGTATCACATGACAAAGGTAAACAATTTTTTTCCAGTAAACGTTGAATTTAATTTTATACATAAGACTGCAGAAATAATTGTGTCATATGGCAGTTTTAATAGTAATGACATTTCATCTAAACATTTTGCTGCTAAAACCAAGACCTTTTTATTATTTAAGTGTATATTACATAAACACTATTGTAAGGTTAAAGTGTATATTTTTTAAATATTTTATAAATTATAAAAAAATATTTATCAAAAAAAATAATTGATAACCATTTAAATTTGAAGTCATAAATTCTTAACATTCAGATCCTTGAGCTTTTATTTTTGCCACAAAGCAGCGTTCATATGAAATTATCCTGTTTAATTACACTTAAACGGACCGTTCCCCCCAAAAATAACAATTCTGTCATCACTCACCCTCAAGTTGTTCCAAACCTGTGTGAGATTCTTTATTTTCTTAAATAAAAGATATTTTGAAGAATGTAACCAAACAGTTGCTGGTAGCCATGGACTTCCATGTTTTCTTTTTTCCACACTATGGAAGTCAATGGCTACCGTCAACTGTTCTTTTACCCACATTCTTCAAAAAAACCTTCTCGTGTTCAGCAGAAGAAAAACTCCTACAGGTTTGGAACACGTGGAGGGTGAGCAAATGACAGACCTTTTATTTTTGGGTGAACTGTCCCTTTAACATGGTAAATGTGTGACTCTTAGAGGAGAAACCCAAACGAGCTCAACTCAAACAGCAGTAATGAGCGTGTAAGCGGAGCCGACTGACCGGTGGTTCGTCCCGAGGCGTAGAGCGCCAGAACGGCCTGCAGCGCCACAAACGCGAGCGGCACGCTGAAGGCCTCGAACATCAGCTCCACCATGCGCTGGCGGCTCTGCAGCGGGTTCATGGCCGCTTCGCTCAGCAGCACCGGATGATCCTCAGGAGACACACACAGCTGCTGGAACGCGTGATGCCAGATCTACAGCACACACAGAGACAGAGAGAGAGACAGAGACAGAGACAGAGAGACAGAGACAGAGACAGAGAGAGAGACAGAGACAGAGAGACAGAGACAGAGAGAGACAGAGAGAGAGAGACAGAGACAGAGACAGAGACAGAGACAGAGAGACAGAGACAGAGAGACAGAGACAGAGAGACAGAGACAGAGACAGAGAGACAGAGACAGAGACTGAGACAGAGACAGAGAGAGAGAGAGAGAGACAGAGAGAGAAAAAAATCAGAACTGAACCACAAGAACAAAGACGCTCCTTCAGGAGCCACTGAAGTCAGAGCGCTGGTCTGATGGAGAGCAGGGCACTTCTGCTCTTTTGTTTGAACTGCCTGACATGTGTGACCCTGGGCCACAAAACCAGTCATAAGGGTATTTTCTTTTTTAAAATTGAGATTTATACATCGTCTGAATAAATAAGCTTTCCATTGATGTATGGTTTGTTAGGATAGGAAAATATTTGGCTGAAATACAACTATTTGAAAATCTGGAATCTGAGGGTGCAAAAAAAAAACAAAATATTGAGAAAATCACCTTTAAAGTTGTTCAAATGAAGTTCTTAGCAATGCATATTATTGATCAAAAATTAAGTTGATATTTACGGTAGGAAATTTACAAAATATCTTCATGGAAAATGATCTTTACTTAATATTCTAATGATTTTTGGCATAAAAGAAAAAAATCTTTTTGACCCATACAGTGTATTTTTGGCTATTGCTACAAACATACCCGTGCTCACAGCTTCCTCACTGTAAAACACTTCAATCATGAACACTGCCACGTTTACAAACACCAGGGGCCGGCTGCATAAAAGACTTAGACTAGCCTTACAAGTTAGTCACCAAATTAAGACTGGTCATAACTTAGTCTGTTACATAAAAACATAGATTTGTATAACTTGAATCAAAAAAAAAAAAAAAAAAAAAACACACACACAACACAACCACCAAAACACACACACACCCCCATATATACACAAGACTCCTTACCCCTTAACTGCTAGTTATTCAGACTAGCTCTCAAGACACAGTCTTAACATAGTGTCTAAGTTTATGCAAGTTTAGGTCCCAGGTCATTTTAATCCTGATAATGATAGCCGATTCTCATGATTTAAGAATAATCGTGATATTTGCCTGCTAGTTATTTATCCCCAGTTTACTTTGAGGGTCTCCTCTCGAAGCAGTTGCAAAGTTTTGTTCCTTTACTAAACACTGCATTATTTATTTATTTATTTTTTTAAATTGTGTATCTCTTCTGGGTCAAAATGCACCCGAATGCGTTATGAGCTTTAAGGAAAACTGGAAGATAAAATCCTTCATTCCAGTCAAAGAATGAATATCTAATATCCAAAAATATTGTCAGCCTGTTTCGGCATCGTGAAAGGACTCACCATCTCCATCTCATCCCAGTTGCTCACAATGCCGTTTCTGATGGGATATTTCAGGGTTAGCACTCCTCTCATGTGCTGTGCATCATGCCCCACATACAGCTCTCGGTCCACACTGCCGTTCATTACCTCCTGCAATACAAGAGCACCAGCGCTGAAGAAACACACCTGAACTCACACCGACTCAGATTTACTCACACAGCACTTCTCACAAAACATTTTCAAAGCAGCTCTACAGAAAAATCATATTAATGTTCATAACTTCAAGTTACATTACATTAATGCATTTAGCAGACGCTTTTATCCAAAGCGACTTACAGTGCATTCAGGCTATACATTTACATTTTATCAGTATGTGTGTTCCCTGGGAATTGAACCCACAACCTTTTGCGCTGCTAACGCAATGCTCTACCACTGAGCCACAGGAACAGGCTCAGTGGTCATATGGCTCAAGTTATATGTAATAAAGCAATAAGCCCCAAGAAGCCGTGGTTTACAGTGAATTTATAACAGCTAAGCTTACCCCCTTAGCTGTTATAAATTCACTGTAAACCACGGCTTCTTGGGGCTTATTGCTTTTATAAAACGGTTATTCCATATACTTAGTAAGTTAGTAAGGTTTCACAAAATACAACAGAGCAAATAAAGTGTAATATTAATAAAAACCGTATTCTTCCACCAAACAATCTAGTTCCTCAGAAACAGGTGTGGTTGGAACAAAGTGGTTGCCAAGCAACACACAAAGTAAACAAAGGTGTAGGTTTGTAGAGTAATTTACAACAGCTTTGCATACGGCTCAACCAATCAGAATCAAGGACCGGAACAGTTTTATAAGTTACATTGTGACATTAACAAGCAGTTGAGATTTGCTATGTATTATATTTTGCTTTATCCACATTCATACAGTACGCTCATGTGAAGCAGGAGAAAGTGTGTACCTCATATTTGGGACGACCGATGACTGTGGGGAACACAGCAGCTGGAAGGTCCTGGTCTGCAAACCCAGCCTTCATCAGACCGGAGCCAGTGTCCAGCACGATGGGCGTCTTATAATCACGCATCTAACTCACAACAAGGAACACACAAACAGCTGTCTGGACAGAATCAACACTCTACTACAAACAAAGAGCAACTACACTGACAGCTAGGAGTGAGCGATATTGACAAGTTATATCTCAATATTTTATGAGGTTTGAAAAAAATAAATTATAATTAGATATTTTGCTGATTGTTTTTGTGCTGGTATCTTGGCTTCTTTTACACCTGTTACAGCTTTATTTTCTCCATTGAATTGAGCTCCTGGGGTATTTTTACCTTTTATAAGCAGTGTTAGGGGTAATGTATTACAAGTAACATGAGTTACATAACCAGATTCATTTTTCAAATAACTAGTAAAGTAATGCACTCATTTACAATGAAAGAGAGTTACTTTATCAAATAATTAACACAAGTTACTTTGTCTTCCCATTTATTCACAGATATCTTTCCTGTCTCCATGTTGAGAGAAATCAGGATTGAGTTGCAGAGGCATTTTCTTCAGCCTGAGGCTTATTCATTTCACTTTTGGTGTGAAAGGACCTTTACAGTTTCCAAAAATATAAAAACCCCAAAAGTTGTTACTGGGAAAAAATAAATAAATAAATAAATAAATAAATAAAAGCAAGCCCAGCCCAGGTGACAAACAGTAACGCAAATGTAATGAATTACTTTCCATAAAAAGTAACTAAGTAATGCAGTTAGTTACTTTATGGAGTAACACAATATTGTAACATTACTTTTAAAAGTAACTTTCCCCAACACTGTTTATGAGAACAGTTTTAGACCTTTTTAGATGAATGCATCACCTTTATATGTCAAATTCTTACATGTAATCATTAAATTCAGTTAATAAGATGCCATAGGCTGTTACTAATCAGATGAAATCAATAAAATCCATCTTTGCACTGTAGAAGTGTCACTAGACACTGCACCTGAATCAGAATTAGTATTTACACTGCAAGCACAATTGCAATAATCAGAGATGGAAGTTTTAAAATCATTTGGAATATTATAGTGTTAGGATTTTTTTTTATTAAATTATATTAGATAAATTAAAACCGCCATTCATTTAATCAATTTATTTAAACGGATAAATATATTGGGTCCAAAATGTAACCATAATAGCTTGTTGATTTTATATGACCGTTCAAATCACATTTGCAACCATGCTGATATTTAAGGCAAAAAAGCACTCTTGCTTACAATGCTATATCTTATAGAAATGTATAAGAACTCATACGGGGGCATTTTCACACCATACTGAATTTCATTCTACTAGCATTATCAGAGTGAAGGTGTGCACTATAAAACACCTGATTTTGGTTTTTGCAAAGTGAGTGACAATGTCAGTTTCACTATCGTTAAAACAATTATGCTTTTAGCGTATGGTACACCCCTACTGTCACCCCAGAGCAGAGCGTTTTCAGAGTAAGGACTGTGGTCTGCACCTGTCTGCTGGACATGTGGAGCTGCAGCTGGTCAAGTGTAGATCCGCAGGCCGCTCTCATGGATCCTCCACCATCATGACCCACACACAGCCCCGTCCTGGAGTCCTCCTCAGCAGTGGAGGAGCTGGAGTTCACTGGGGTCTCCTCACTGAGCAGCACTGCGGTGTTGTTGTTATTGTTCTGCATGAGCTTTGAAGGAACGACTGACAGCCCTGACTCCACCTGTGCTTCACAGTCTGATGGACGTCTCTCATTCTGAATCGCCCTCCGCGCAGCGATTGAGACGCCTCCAGGATCAAACGCACCTCTTCCATCACTGAGGTCCTGAGTCGAGCACACGTCACCTGTCTTCAGCTCCACAGCAGGATCTCCACCGTCTGTGCAGTCGCAGGAAGACGCTTCATCCTCTGAACACTCAGGATAGACGTTTGCGCTGAGAGGGTGTGATTGTGAGTCCATAACTTCCAGTTTCCCAGTCTCAGATAAACCGATCGATGCGACAGGCTCTCCTAAACAAGACTGGACGTCCTGAAGGGATTCAGAGTCAGGAGCTTCAGGACATCCCATGATCTTGGTAGAAATGAGACCGCTTTTTGAGCTCACAGGTTCAGAAGTCAAACTCGAGTCTGTGAGATCAGCATCTTCAGCTAGATTTGGACTGGTGCACTCCTCTGTGTTTGAAACCAAATCAGAAGAGGTTCTCTCAGTGTCTATACATTGAGGTTCCTCTGATTCAGCAGGACTCTGCTGCTGCTGGAGCCTACAGTTCCTCAACTCATCGTCCGGGTCTTTCAGCTTTGAGTTCCTCTCCATAACCGAACACTTGACAACTCTGCGGCCTTTGCTCGACCTCTTCCTCGCCTTGCCGTCTTTCTCCCTCTCTCTGCTCAGGCTTCTCTCCATCGTCTCCACGTCCCGTTTCTCCTGCTCCAGCTGTTGCAGGAATATCCTCCGTGTGGAGACCTGATCCGGTGTGGGCTCCTCCGAGTCGAGACTCTCAGTCTCTGTGCAGCGCAGAGCCTCCAGTTTCAAATGCTCCTCTATAATCTGCTCCTCAAGAACTCGAATGTCTCTAAGCTCTCGAAGGATCCCGCTTCGGTGCACCTCAGGACCTCCAGTGTCCAGCTGCACAGGAATCTCACATGAGGACAGACTTTTATCGGATAATCCTGAGGCGTCCAAGTCGTCTTCACAAACCTCACTAGATTTCAGCGTCTCAGAGTCAAGGGAAGTGAGGTCACTCTGAAGGACGTCCTCGTCCAACCCAATCACGCCAGATTCAGCCAGCTCTCTTGGGGACATCTGGAAGGAAGAGTGCACAGACACGTTCAGACATGCTCACACTACAAATTCATTAGATCACATTCAAATCAGTGGACGGGAAATACCTGAGCATATTCACTCGGCAACAGATGCTATATCTAAGTTAAATGAAACTACATAAAATAAATAAATAAAGTTTGTCAAGACAAACTTTAAGTTGGCTTGAGAAATCCGGACCAGAAAGTTTAAAAAAGGTTTGAAAAGGTTAAAAAGTTTAAAGTTTGATGGTTTTCAGTCTGAAATAGTTTGAAGTTTAACATTGTTTTAAAAGCTTTAAGTTTGAATGTTTTGAAGGCAAAACAGTCTGTCATAGATAGATAGACAGACAGATAGATAGATAAGAAATATTAGATAGATGAGTTGAGGAGTTTGAAGGAGTTTGAATGGGTTAGAAATAGTACATAGAAGGGAAGCTTGATTGAGACTCAAGGGATTCTGGGAGTTTAAGTTTGAATTTTGACAGCTGGAGTTTGAATAGTCTTGGCTCATTTGAACATTCCGTCAATGTAAGTCTATGGGATTTTTATGATTTTTAATCTTCATTTTTATGAAAACTGCAAGTCTGATCAGTTAGAAAAGATATAGCAACTCGAGTCAGATCAGTCTGAAGATCTGGTCTGAGTTTGGAGTCTGTAGAGTTAAAGCTCTAGGAGGAGTTAGAGTCAGAAACTCAGAAGAATAATAATCACTATAAGTTTAAGTAGCATTTTAGTAAGTTGACTTTCTGAAGCCAACTTAAAGGGATAGTTCACCCAAAAATGAAAATTCTGTCATTTACTCAGCCTCAAGTAGTTCCAAACCTGTATGAATTTCTTTGTTCTGCCGAACACAAAGGAAGATATTTTGAAGAAAGTTGGTAACCAGGCTGTTTTGGGGCACTATTGACTTCCATAGTAGGAAAAAAAAAATACATAAATAAAAACAAAATAAAAAAAAAACTACTATGGAAGTCAATAGTGCTCCAAAACAGCCTGGTTACCAACTTTCTTCAAAATATCTTCTTTTGTGTTCAGCAGAACACAGAAATTCATACAGGAATGGAACTACTTGAGGGTGAGTAAATGACCCAATTTTCATTTTTGGGTGAACTATCCCTTTAAGGCTGTGAAAGAAAATAAGTCCTATAACAGTCAAGTTTGGTCCTTCAAGCAGTCACATTTTCTTTAGAGATTCAACATGCAAACAGAATGGTCACCGATTCAGACTCAAGTTCATTCTCTGCGTTCTTAGCATTGAGAAACAGACTTGTATTCTCCTGGAGACCGGTCTTGCAAGGCTTCCTTGGAAGAACGAACTCGGAAGGACGCGAGAACACAGAACACACCCTCGTGAGAATTGAGATGTACTGTGTTCTTGCTTAACTAAGACTGGCATACACTGATTGGCTTCATCACTCTGTCTCCTCTCCACCAGTAAGCTGGTGTGTGCTGGGTGTTCTGGTGCAGTATGGCTCAGGTGATGCTGCACACTGGTGCTGGATGA
Organism: Spinibarbus caldwelli; assembly: GCA_039654775.1. Lineage (NCBI taxonomy): Eukaryota > Metazoa > Chordata > Actinopteri > Cypriniformes > Cyprinidae > Spinibarbus > Spinibarbus caldwelli. Next base: position 1,152,036 of record CM077241.1, on the reverse strand, counting down.
GGAGATTCCCCCCTTCCATGTAAAGCGCTTTGAGTACCCAGAAAAGAGCTATATAAATGTAACAAATTATTAATATAACTGACCGCATAGTCTCAGCATAAGCAGCGGCCAATGAACAATAAATATAACATTACAAACAAATGTCATAACTTATTAAAACATTTCATACTATTATAGATATTATTTTCATGTAATTGTATACCGTTTTATTTTACAGCGGTATGTGTTTAACTATGACTACGTTAAGATTCATTTTAATATGCCAATAAAAATACTGCAGACTTTCTCCGGGTCTTACAACTTTATTAAAATTAAGCAAAACCATAATTGTTTACTTTCAACTTCAAGAGCCATGAAGTATTTGCGAGAGCGAGTTTAAAGCTTACAGGCTTCCGTACACCCGCAGCGTCTTCTGGGATTTCTAACCATAGACATATCTACAGACGTGTATATTATTTTTCTATCTATCTATCTATCTATCTATCTATCTATCTATCTATCTATCTATCTATCTATCTATCAAGTCTGCACTCAATGCATCCTCGATATCAAGAACACATCCGGCCACTTTCATGAGTCCTCTGTACTTGAGTATTAGAACTGAACGTCGACGGTTGATGACGTAGAACGAGAACACAAGGACGCAAGATCGCTGAAGAACACATATTGAGAAACGGCCTCAGACTCACCTTACTGTGCTGGTGTCCTTCAGTCCATAAGGGCCAGTGTTTGTGAAGGTCCTCTGACCTCAACAGCTCATCCAGCACCACCTCCTGTGCAAGCACATTCTCTTCCTCCTGAAAAATTCAAAGAGTAGTAGGGTTTTAAAAGGTACACATGCTCATAGGAAATTTGTATTCCAGATCTTTTGGTTCAGTACGCATGTGTAGCAAACAAATACAGCGCTGTTTAAACCAAGTACTGAACACAATTTGAAACTAAATTTTTATTTAGTTATATAGTTACTCATATTCATATTATATATATATATATATATATATACACACACACATTTTTTTTAATCTATCTCTCTCTCAGAGAGAGAGAGAGAGAGAGAGAGAGAGAGAGAGAGAGAGAGAGAGAGAGAGAGAGAAATATCCATCCATCCTCCATCTTAAATTAATATTGATTCTTAAATTCCAAGATCAATCTTTTTCCATCTATGCTGTTTCAGTTGATGCATTCATTATATAGCACACATTCCATCCAATAACCAGAATAAGCTTTGTGCTTTGTTATTTCTAAAGATACAAATGCTCAGATGTTGAATTCTGTTAATTTTATCATGAAATCCACATTAAATGCCTTTTGGTGCTCTTCACTGTGCCGTGACAGATTGCTGTGTCTGTCTGTATAGTTCAAGACCGGTTGATTATGCATGACATGATGCATGTGACATGAGAACAGAAGACACACACCTGTAGTATCTCAGCCGCTCGGTCTAAAGTCTCCTCCACCTCTTTCAGCTCTCGTTGCTCTCTCTGAACCCAACAGAGGTGGGTAGAGTACCCAAAAACTGTACTCAAGTAAAAGTAAAAGTACTTGAAGAAATATTTACTCAAGTAAAAGTAAAAGTAATAGTCTGAATAATTACTTGAGTAAGAGTAAAAAAGTATCGGATAAAAAAACTACTCAAGTAGTTAGTTACTAGTTACTTTGGATCATATACTGAAAATAGTCTATTTTTATTTAGATATATAAATTTTATCTAAATCTCTCTCTCTCTCTCTCTCTCTATATATATACACACACACACACTGCCATTCAAAATACTTTTAATGTTTTTTTTTTTTTTATGTAATTTATTTCGGTGATGCAAATCAGAATTTTTATCAGCCTGATTTGTTATCAATGCTGTTCTTTTATAGCTTTCTATTCATAAAAGAATCCTGAACAAAATGTCACAGGTTCCAAAAAATATTAAGCAGCAAAACTGTTCCCTGTTGAAAAAAACAGCTTTTGCTGGTAAGGTATGTTTTGAAGCTGGGATGCTGGTTTGAGCTGATTTAAGCTGGTCCTTTGCTGGTTTATGCTGATCCTTAGCTGGTTTAAGCTGGACATGTGCATGACCAGCACAAGACCAGCTTAAACCAGCTAAGGACCAGCATAAACCATCATCCCAGCTTCAAAACATACCTAACCAGCAGATGCTGTTTTTTTTTTCAACAACACTGATAATAAATCAATATATCTGAATGATTTCTGAGGGATCATATGACTCTGAAAACTGGATTAACAGCTGTTAAAAATTCTGATTTGCATCACTGAATTGAATTAAATTATATTTTAAATTATATTAATTATGTATTATAAATGTATATGTTTATAACCTCTGACACGGAGAAGAGTGAAAACTCCTCACATGACCGCTACTGAACATCTGAACATAACGAAACAAATACACATTGACGGATCTTCTTCTGTCTGTTCTGCTAAATGTAAACAAATGTAGCCTTTATTTCTGCAAGCGTAAATATTGTGAAAATATCAATATTAATTGTGTCTAGGCAAAGGCATTCCTCCTGGAACTAACGCGGGTTTGGCGGGTGTTCATTTCATATTCTGTGAGAGCTTATTTAATGAATAAATTATACATTGTATTTAATGTGTAAGGTACATGTACAACAAACTGGTAATGTCACAGTGGTATCGTGTACTGTAATCTAATCTCTACCTGTGGAACCGACAGCACACGCGGTGTTCATCTAATAAAGATCTTCATAGCTAGTAAACCATAGCCTTTGCAGATTTGCTTTCAACTGACTGTAGATCCAAAGTCACGTCTTCAGCGCTCTTGATGTTACAACTCTGAGTGAGAACCGTTTCAGACGATCAGCGCGTGCGGCAGAACTGAACGAATCATTCAAACTGATTCGCGAACCGATTCACTGGTTTGCCAACTGGTTTGATCAAGCCTTCGAACAGAATTGACTCAAAAGAATGAATCATTTGCGAACGGGCATCGCTCATTACCCAGAAAAAAGTAGACGGCGCGTTTGGAATAAATTGAAGGATTTTTAACTTTTATTACATTAAGGTAACGAGAGGAGCGTCGCCCACAGTAACGAAGTAAAAGTACCGTTTTTTCACTAAAAATGTACTTGAGTAAGAGTAAAAGTACCCATTTTTAAATATACTCTAAAAGTATTAGTTACCCAAAAAATTTACTCAAGTAAATGTAACGAAGTAAATGTAACTCGTTACTACCCACCTCTGGAACCCAATCACAGAGAGACACGTCCAACCTAACCAACAGAGAAGAGAACAAACCCTTAGTTCATCCAAAAATGAAAATTAGCTCACGCTCAGGCCATCTGAGATTACACTCTTAAAAATAAAGGTGCTTCACGATGCCATAGAAGAACCTTTTTGTCTAAATGGTTCCGTAAAGAACCTTTAACATCTGAAGAACCTTTGTGTTTCACAAAAGGTGCTTTGTGGCGAAAGGTTCTTCAGATTATAAAAACAGTAAGAAAGAGATGGTTCTTTAAAGAACCTTTGACTGAATGGTTCTTTGTGGGACCAAAATGGATCTTCTATGGCATCGCTGTGAAGAACCCTTTAAGCACCTTTACTTTTAAGAGTGTAGGAGGAGTTTGTTTCTTCATCAGATCTGGAGAAATGTGTCACTGCATCACTGTCTCAGCAATGGATGCTCTGCAGTGAATGGGTGCCGTCAGAATGAGAGTCCAAACAGCTGATAAAAACATCACAATAATCCACAAGTAATCCACACCACTCCAGTCCATCAGTTAACATCTGGAGAAGACAAACGCTGAAACAAATCCATCTTTAAGACATTAACTAAAATCTGAGTCTATAATCCATAATAACGTTTCCTCCAGTGAATCTCCAGATGTTAACTGATGGACTGGAGTGCTGTGGATTACTTGTGGATTATTGTGATGTTTTTATCAGCTGTTTGGACTCATTCTGACGGCACCCATTCACTGCAGAGCATCCATTGCTGAGACACTGATGCAATGCTACATTTCCCCAAATCTGTTTCCATCAAGAAACGCCCTCAGGCCATCCAAGATGTAGAAGAGTTTGAATAAGTTACAGAAATTAATTGTTAGGTGAACTAACCTTTTAAATACTGTTGTTTGGGGAAGTTTAAAAAAAAAAAAAAAAAAAGACCGTTCTAACCGTTCGTAAGAGTCCCGTCTGAGGTTGTGAAGATCAAACGTGTCCCAGAGAAGAGAAGGATCTCCATCCACTGTGCTGCTGGGCTTGTCTTCATTATCCGTTAAGGTACTGGACAGAACATTTCCCATAGGACTGAGCTCAGACTCCTCAAAGCTCTCCTGACTCTGGAGCTGAGCGGACCCCAGCTCATCCGTCTGACCAGGCCGATCCCGTTCCCGATCTGGGCATTCAGAGAGACTAGGGCTCCTCAGGTCCCTCCGCGGGTTGGAGGAGTTTGGTGTAATGGTAACCGTATAAGAGCTCTCCAGATCATCTATGGGGAGGCTCAGCCAGGGGTTCTTGGGCAGCGTAGCAGAGCGCTTCACCTTGATCTCAAGGTTCAAAGAGTCCGAGGTAATTTTGGGAATGATCTGAATGCTGGCGCGAGTGGAGTCCCTCTTTAAACTAAACCCTAGCTCTTCAGAATCAGACACGCTCACAACATTCTCCTCGTGAATCTGAAGAGGTCTCGACTTGAAAGCGGAGTCTGCGTTTCCCAGAATCCTAGGGAGCGGCTCTCTTCTGCTCCTACTGTCCAGGTGACTGCTGCCCACTCCATCAAAGCCAGAGTCAAAGGAGCTGAGAGAGGGAGGTTTGCCCAAAGCGGAGGACATCTGGTCTCCAACAGAAGGCCACTTGGCTAAATCACACAAGCTCTCACACTGAGAAAGTGGCCGGGTCTGGAGGCAGGCTGCAGGAAGTGCGCTCCTCAGGGGAAGTGATGTCAGAGGTCTTGAGGTACTCATACTGCCACTGGAGGGCAAGCTGGAGGTCATGAAGGGGAGCGGCACCAGGAGAGGTCAAGAGTCTCCTCAGAGTCATGCATCTGTGGACAGTCATGACAACACGTTCAGAAGCTCCATACTGCACAAGACTGTGATTTTGCCTAGTAGGATGGGTTTCTTAATATACCGGTACAGCATTTCTAAATCAGCCAATAGACATTTACAGGGTTCTCAGAAGCTGAAGTTATCATAGTTAAACTTTGATATAATGATGAACAAACTACAAATCATTTTTGCCTTGCCTTTTGCCCCTGTAATATTATTGATGCCATTTGTCTGGAGGAGACCACAGTCTGAGAAAACTTTTGCGAGAATCAACGCCTGAAACGCGAAAGCTTAAGACAACACACCCAACAGAGAGACAAATGTTCCACACCTTATACATGACCCTCCACCTCCTTTACTGACTCCCCTCATTTCCATCTAAACGGTACACTACAGAGGTCACTGAAACCACTTTTCTTAATCAGAGTTTATTATAATGCAACAATTCATGTTTGAAGTCGTTTGAAAGGTCTCCGGGTATGTCTGGTAAAAGGGTCTCATTCTCTTAACAATAGAAAAAGACAGACTACTCCCAGGTCTTTCACACAAATTACCCCGTACGTAAATGCAAAGTTATTCACCTGAAACCCCAAAAGATGATATGCTAAACCCCTGCAATAAACAGACAATGCCATTTGGTGACTTCGGGGTTCTTCTGGATATTTAAGGGAGAGCGACAAAGAGCTCAAGGAATCTGTAGGTAGATCTCCCACATACTTGCTGCGTGTAGTCTTTCGTTATCAGGTAATATTTCTAGATTCTCTTATTTCGGTATTAAATGCTTTATATGATTGACTTTTGTTTATAATGTTTGAATTGAACTTTGAATGATTATCTTGATTATCTGATTAATAAATTGTGATGTTTGATTTTATTCAAACTTACTCTGAAATCATTTTCTCAAGTAGATTAAGTGAAGGCGCATGTTACCACAAATCTGTGTTCAGGGTTAGTGCACACAATCTCAGGCTAGATGAAGCATAGGGCACATTAGGCGAGATTCTAGATTTCTGACTAACTGCTTGACTTTAGCTAAGTTGTTATACGGTTACATTAACTACGGGGGACTAGACAAAATACTACTGGAGTACTAGCATGGTTCGGGCATATTTCTTAGTACTAGCCATAACCTCTGGGTATTGTCTCAGTTATATTCAAGTTGTTATATAGTTAAACTAACTATAGGGGGCTAGATCAAACACTACTGGAGCATTAGCATATTTCATAGTGCTAGCAATAACCTCTGATTATTGTTTGAGCTTTAACTAAGTTGTTACATAGGTAACTGTAGGGGGCTAAACAGAACCACTATTTAAAGAATGACAAGCATGAGGCGGTCTATTAAATAGTTAGTCATAACCTCTGACTATTGATCAGACTGGAGAGTTTGTAACCGTGGGGTACACGTTCATCGGCCGGCGTGATACACCCTGAGTGACATAGATTCCTAATGAAAGAGTAAATATAAAGTAAGAGTTAAATAGAATGATCAAACATTCATCTAAATTTAATAAACAGCATCTTTTAAACCTTTTCATTTTTGGAGTCAGATGAATTAAGGAGGTAATACATAGAAGAAAATGTGTTTAGGAAAATATATTTAATCTAATATTGTTGCGTAAAAGGAAAGACAGCATCACACACGAATCCTTCTGCCGTGCCATTGGCTGTCGTCGCTGGACCAGCGGGCGGACCTTACACCCCAATAACAAAAGATCTACAACAGCATTTCTATGACTTTCCAAAAGAGGGAAAAGAGTGATTGATCACACTGGACAGAAGAAATAAAGTGTCAAATCTGCCATCACTCCCTGAGCTATTTAGTATGTAGGGCTGCACCATAATAGTCGACTAACCATTAGTCAACGAGAAGAGGCTTGGTCAACCAAATTTTTTTTTGCAGAAAAATCAATTCCATAGGAAGTGGCGAAGTTATCCAGTCCGTGACGGACAGATCGTTACCGGTGGTAATACAGTACTCGGGCAGGACATCCAAACGCTCACCTATCATTCATCGACCTCAAATATGGCTTTTCATCTGAAAGATGTATGTAGTAGCAACTTTACATGGCCACTCAATCTAATGTAAAACTAGAAAAACGAGCGCTATTCAAGCATCTTTGCGGAGTGTGAAGCTGAACAGTAGTGCTCACTGCAGGACAGATGGAGGCACTGGTGCACTCACTTGCTCTTAAAATACATTTAAAATACATTTTTGCTCATACAGATAAAAGTAATACATCTTTCGAATCTCTCAAGACTCTACGTTTATTTGTGTGAACTCAGAATTATAAAAAAAACGTTGCGCTTTTGTAAAACAAAGCAAACAGGATGCGCTTTCTGCTGTCTCGGTCTCTGTGAACTTGAGCGTGAAACTTCAAAACTCTGTGGAGTGGCAGCCTATACTTGCCTTATAGACATGAAAAATATTTATAGAGAGTGAAAGGTCTACTTTTAAATGAACCAATTCAAATGGAAAACAAATATTCCCAGATTATGTAATCCATATGAAACATACTGCAGAGATGAGTTAGTGTCGCCGAATTAATCTCTTAAACTGAAAACAAATAAAGCTCTAGTTCATCAATAAGTTATTAAAATGTTAATGCAGTCTCCTTGCTGTTTTTCCCTGACATATTCATAATTATATCTGCCGGTGTGCTGTGGCAAGCTTTTTTTGCGTGCACTTGAGTGCTTATTAGGCTATGTAGGCAATTAAAGGCTCATTATTATGATTTAAATGGTTTATTAATAAACGTGCGACTAATAGCGGACTAATGCTTAAAATGAACGACTACTTGTTGACCAGAAAAATCTTTATTCGAGGGCAGCCCTAATAGTTATTAAAATCTGATCATAAATGTGAGTGGTTGATATTAACTAGACTGATTGATCTGACAATTTGGCCATTTTGATGATCAGCTAAACACTACAGAATAACACACTCAGTTTAAAAAATAAAAAATAAAAATAAAATAATAATAATAATAATAATAATAGTAATAATAATAATAATAATAATAATAATTCACCAGGGTAACCATTTTGCCATCCTAAAACCTACAAATGAGAATTACCTGAAAATGTGCTCATCCTCAGGCCATCCAAGATGCAGATAAATGTAATATTGCATTACCGTCTCAGCAAAGGATCCTCTGCTGTGAATGGGTGCCGTCAGAATGAGAGTCCAAACAGCAGATAAAAGCATCACAATAATCCACAAGTAATTTAAGTAATCCACAAACTGCAATGTTAATTGATGGACTGGAGTGGTGTGGATTATTGTGATGCTTATCTCAGCTGTTTGGACTCATTCTGACGGCACCCATTCACTTCAGAGGATCCATTGGTGAGCAGGACACTTTCAGCCAATTCTCATTTTTAGGTGAACTGCTCCTTTAAGCATTTCTCACCACAACAACCCAGGAGTCCACATTTAACAAGACTGCACTGGACAACAATTCACATGACAAATGTCTGCATCCTAATGACAGCACAGCAGAGAGCAAAGCTTGTGCAAATAAGCAACCCACAGTTTTCTGTGTGTACCTGTGAGACAGCTGTGTGCCAGTGTGCCGAAGGTCCGGGTCCGTTATGACATTAGCGAGATGTGCCAGCTTTACCAGCTGCTGCACCTCTGGGCAGGAGTTTCTCCTGAGGAAGATCTGGACTCCTCGCTTGCAGCTCAGGTCAGGAGAACGGTTGACCTCACAGTGACCGCTCCACAGCAGCTCCTGCAGGAGGCTCTCGCACAGCACTAGACTGTACCAGCTCTCACACTGTTGAGGATCAAACCACAACTCAACATACACACCTGATTCAGATGCTGATTGAACCTTCAATGTGAAGCCACAAACACAAAACATACTCTGCTGCAGATGTGATGGAAGTCAGACACGGTCCTCAGAGTCTGATAGAGATGCTGAACAGCAGAGCAGAGGTTCTCCTTCAGTCTGGCCAAATCCTCCAGCCATGGCTCCGCAGGCTTTCTCTCGCTTAACGGGACTGTCTCGAATAACGTGTGCATGACGTCCTCAGCACGACGGACGAGCGCCTGCTCACAAGATCATACAGGAACTCATGTTTCACACTCAGATTCTGTTACTGGAAAATTGTTGCATTAGTACAGATCAATACAATGTAGCCTTTCATTTCATTAAACACAGCAGATATTGACAACATGAATCAATCATAACAGCCAGATGAAAACAGGACAAGATGACATAAGCCAACTAATCCTCTAGTCTTTTTCTGTGAACCACAAAGGCATCTGAACAGGTGATATCAGACTTAAGCCCAAAGTACACTTAGGTTTGAGGCAAACACAAAGCTTTGTGTTCAGCTGCACACAAACACCAAGTACACTTCTTTTAATAGCATATGTGAATTTAGAATGTGAAACAATGACCCAGGCCAGTGTTGCCACCTTGTGGACAAACTAGTTGGAACAAAAAAAAAAAAGATTCGATCAGCTTACAAACTGTACGGACATTTAGAAAAATCTGATTGTGCATGTACAGAATGCATGTACTATGCTGATGATGTGTGTACTGTATGCATACCCTAATGTACGTGTAAAAACTGAATGACACGTTGGGTTTAACTATCACAAACCATTGCGTGAGTGTATATTGAAGCCTCAAACTCCAGCAAGAGCTCTTCAGCTCTGTGCGCATCTTTAGCCACTTCAATCCTGTAGGGCTGAACCTTTTCCCTGTGAAACACAACCATCTGCTCCTGTATCTGAAAGAAGAGCAGGAGCTGACATGAAATAAACCTGACAATAACAAACATTACCAGAACACAGCACTCAGAGTGAAACACATTTAAAAAAGTGTATATTACAGCAAGTATAGAGCATAGTTTACAAAATAATTGTTTGGTAGGCAAACGTCACATCACGACACAGTCTTAGGTAGAGGTACGTAATTTAATTACAAAATAAACGTAACTAATCTGTTACAGTTACTGAGGAAAAAAGAAAAAAAAAGTGTAATTACAGTTACTTATGAAAATATTAACGATTACAAAAGGAATTATATCTGACTATTTTCACACAAATATTTGTGTGTTTATTTCCCAAATTGCATTGACTGCTCTAAAATGAGACACCAGTGTTTCAGGAGTTTAGGACACATGCTTATTTGTTAACGGTTATATTTTCTATTTGGGTTTATGTATATGCTTTATTTTAATTTATTTGTTTATTTTTTTTTTTAAGAGTAACTTTTTCCCCAAGGCATTGTTAGATGCCAGTGTTTCCTGTCATAACTATGCAAAGATTTGATTCCAAAAACAGATTTTAACCTCAGAACAATCTCGAAGTAAAAAGAGGTGGTAAAGTCTGATTTTGTGGTGGCTGTGCTTTAAAATTAAATTATTAGAATCTTAAATTCAAGTGATAAAGTATTTTAAAAAGTCTAGCAGTAATCAGATTAACCCTGCCTGCTTTAAATGTTTCAAAATGATTAACAGTTGAAAACATTCATTAGAAATTTAGAAAGGTAATCAAAAAGTAATCATATGTAATTACATTACTTTAATAAAATAATTGAAATGGATACACTACTTACTACATTTTAAATAGGGTAACTTGTAATCTGCAACCTATTACATTTCCAAAGTAACCTTCCCAACACTGGAGGTACGTCAGCACATAAATTTAGCCATACACTGCTTTGTTGCATTTTGCGGATCACTGTAACTTCCATGGATGTGTCACTATTCCACTGGATATGGAATCTCGTGTTTTTTCCCAAATCCTCAGTCTCACTCTCTATTTTTGTAGGGGATTATAAACTGATTTTCTTTATTCCTTTCACCTCTAATCTCTATTTAGGCTTTTTCTGTGGTTAAAAAAAAAACCCCGTAGACAATATACCATTTTACTCGGCATAAAGCATTGCTTGCCTAACTTTTATTTGTCCTACAGCCTTACTCTGACAACATACCGACAAACATAAAACATTACAGATGTGAAGCTGGTGTTCCTGACCTGCTGCGCCTCTCTCTGCAGATGGAGGACCTGCAGCTGGACGTGGGCTCTAGAAAAGGCCTGCTGCCACAGGAGCTCCACTTTCTCCACCGCTGCGGTGATCCTGAGAGAAAGAGAAACACATTCAGACGTGGAGAGGGCGTTTCTTCATCAGAGCACTGAAGCACTCTTGAAGACGCTCATACCGGTTGTAGTTGTGGAGCATCTCCAGTGCGGTGTGCGTGTAGAGGAGCGTTCCAGCCATAGCATGAAAACAGGGCTCATTCTCAGGGAAACACAGCTTCTCCAACAAACCCTCACAGTGCTTCAACAAGTCATCCAAACCAAGATCCCTAAACACACACACAACTATTACAACTAGACAGAGCTGTGTGCTACAGCGCATGTTGGACATGGATTTCTGTACAGGACTGGGTGATATGACGATACATCACTATAGTGTCAAATGATAGATTTTACTAAAGCAATAAGCTCCAAGGCGGCATGGTTTACGGTGAATTTATAACGCGAAGCGGAGTAGCGGTTATAAAATTCATTGTAAACCACGGCTTCACGGGACTTATTATATCATTTACATTGCATATGCAAATATCTGCACAGATTGAAGTGGACAGGTCTGCTTAAGTTACTGATTTTAAAAAAAAAAAAAAAAAAAAAAACGTGCCTGTTAACCCTACCATAATACAATCTGTTATGTCTTAAGTGAATGTAAACAGTCAAGAAAGAAATCTGTGTGTCAGTATTTTGGATCAGTGCATTCAGTCTTAAAGTGACAGCAACATAATATTCCTGCTGCTGGCTGTGTCATTAATGTTTATAAAACAACAGACCAAAATAAAATCACTCACTGCTCTTGACTGATTAACTTTAGTAGCTTTAATAAGAATCTGTGCATATTAAATTCATAGTGTTTTATTTTACATTATTAAATTCAGGTATAGTTTATGAAAAACTAATCTCTGCCATTTCACCACTGTTCTCAAGCAAATAAATCTTAAGCCTGTGGTACTGTATGCTTTTTCTTTGCATAGATTAAGTTTTAATGCGCTCTGTTGGTCAATAGTCCAGACACATGCAATGAAACACATCAGTCTGTATGCGGCAACAAAATCAGCATTGTTTTCTCAATTCACGACACATGTGAGCCCATTTCAAGAGTGTAATACTGTCTGGAGCTGTGTGTCCAAAACCCTTTTCACTCACTCTTTCCTCATACAGTGAATCATAACATTGACTATGAAGTGAACAGGTCAGCGGGTTTGGACACCGTATAAGATGAACAGGTAAAAGAATCTGTTGCTCATGACATTTAACAAAAAAAAAAAAAAAAAAAAAACACCACCGGATTACCCTTTAAGGCTTGCATTAAATAATCTTTTTTTTTTTTTTTTTTGGACTATCCAGTCCAATTAATTCAGAAAAAAAAAAAAAAAAAAACTAACAACTTCATTAAATTAATAATAATAGTGCCTTTAAAAAATAAATAAATAAATAAATAAAAAGATTATTAATATTTAATTCAAGCCTTAAAGGGGAAGCCAGATTTTTTTTATTTTTATTTATTATTAAAGAAATTGTGCTGTCTGTCTTTTTTTTCTTCACTTGTTTGCACACATCAGTAACAAACTCATTTTAATATATTTATTTTTAAGCTGATGTTTATTTTTAACATCAGCTTCAGAAAGAACAGGGAGCAGATTCTCTTTTGTGCCTCTTCCTGTGGTTTTATGAAATCTGATTTATTTGAACAATGCTTGAACTTCTCTGCATTTCCTGCTGTCATTGTGAAGCTCTGAAAATAGATACAATTCAATAAGACAAGATGAACTTCAGAATGTTGAACATGGTGTGCATACACTACCAGTCAAAAGATTTTGAACAGTAAGATTTTTAATGTTTTTAAAGAAGTCTCTTCTGCTCACCAAACCTGCATTTATTTGATCCAAAGCACAGCAAAAACAGGAAAATTTTGAAAGATTTTTACTATTTAAAATAACTGTGTTCTATTTGAATATATTTTAAAATGTAATTTGTTGCTGTGATGTCAGATCTGAATTTTCAGCATCATTACTCCAGTCACATGATCCTTCAGAAATCATTCTAATATTCTGATTTGCTGTTCAAAAAACATGTATCATTATTATTATGTTGAAAACAGCTGATTAGAATTTGTTCAGGTTTCTTTGATGAATAGAAAGTTCAGAAGAATATAAATCTTTTGTAACATTTTAAATGTCTTTATCATCACTTTTGATCAATTTAAAGCATCCTTGCTAAATAAATATACATAAAAATACATTTCTATAATTTCTTTACCAAAAATAAATAAATAAATTATACTGTTTCCAAGCTTTTGAATGGTATAGTGTATAATATTATAAAAAGCTTTTTATTTCAGATAAATGCTGATCTTTGGGTCATTCTATTCATCAAAGCATCCTGAAAAAAATACACTCAACTGTTTTCAACATTGATAATAATCAGAAATGTTTTTTTGAGCAGCAAATGAAGACTGGACACTGAAGACTGGAGTAATGATGCTGAAAATTCAGCTTTGATCACATTTTTCAAATATATCCAAATAGAAAGCAGTTATATTAAATAGTAAAAATATTTCATATTTTTGCTGTACTTTGGATCAAATAAATGCAGGCTTGGTGAGCAGAGGAGACTTCTTTAAAAAGCATTAAAGACATCGTACTGTTCAGAAACTTTTGACTGGTAGTGTAAAAATCTTAGAAAATGAACCGTTGATCTGTTTTATTGTAGTGTCATCTGCTGAGCGACCGCCTGAGCCTCGTAATGTCCACTTCTACTCAGAGAACCTGAGGAACATTGTGAGGTGGACACCAGGAGAAGGATCTCCCAATGACACGGTCTACACTGTGGAGTACGCCATGTGAGTGATCTCTGGAAATAAAACACGCTCAGAGACTCAGCAACCGTTCGTGAGTTCTCTAGAGAACCATCCACGGTCAGCCTGAAACGTAACTGGACAAGTCACACTTGAAAATGTCCCAGTGTCATTGCATTAGATACAAATTATCAAAGCAAGTGTCATTTATTTCTTTAAGAAGCACAGTTTTTATTTTTTTTTAACAATTGAACCATTTGACAAAAAGAAAAGTTTTAAATTTTAAAACAATAGATGAAGAGTTGAACATGAAGACAGTATTGTATGATTTATGAAGTATTAATGCACTCTCAGGAAAAAAAATACAAAAGCTGTCACTGATGCAAAAATAATATGTACACTTGAAGTACTAATATGGACCTTTAAGGTGCTAATATCCACCTTTTAGGGGTAAATAAGGTACAAAGGTGTAACTTTTGAAAAGGTACCACCCCAGTGACAGCTTTTGTACTTTTTTTGAGAGTGTGGTATTAATGGGAAAATTGAATCATTTTACTGACTCGAAACTTTAAATCTCATTGACAAAAATGAGCAAATTTGAGCAGAGTCCAATTAAAATGTCAAATTAGCCCAACATGTCAACGTGCAAATTTCAAACCAGTGTTATTTTTACTATAATTTGAGATACTACTATAGTTTTTTATTAATGTTTTGATGTAGTTTTTATTTTTATATTTTACATTTTTATTAAAAATTTTAGATCAAGTTTTAGTTAATTTTTGTAAAAAATTAATTAGTTTAAATTTTGTTGTGTGTTTTGTCATTTTTATTGTTTTTTTTTTTTAATATATGTGTATATATTTTGTATTCATTTTTATGTTTAGTTATTTTAGTACATCAAGTTAAACTAAATAAAAATGAGAATTGTTACCTTGGCCACTGAAATAAAATAAGTTCAACATTTTTATATTTGATTTGATTTCAGCTAATATTTATTTCATTTCAAATAACAAATATGTAGTTTTTATGGTTTTAGTATTAGTTAACTATAATAATAGCAGCATCTCATTTCGGCGGCATTTTTTTGGCTGCATTTCATTTCAGAAAAGTAACCATTACATTCCTCAGAAAGAAATGACAGTAATTTACAGCTCAAGAGTAAATTTTATAAAGGTTACTTTTCTGAAATGAGACATCCTCGATGATGTACAAATGCAGCTTTCGAAATGAGACGCAGCAGATATATTCCAGACAGGTCATTGTCACCATTCGAAGACATTTGGACGTAAAACATGATGAAGATCAGAGACGTTAGTGCAGAAAGAAAATATCTCACAGCGTTTGTTTGCACACTTGCTTTGTTGTCCAAATACTTCTTGAGGCCGCTGTACGTGCTGAACCCACAAAGAGAGTATTGTGTGTTCCTGCAGTTACGGCGATGAGGACGAGAGCGGCTCTGAGCGGGTGAGATGGAGGCGTGTGGAGCACTGCACCTCCGTCACTCAGAACGAATGTGACGTGTCTCAGGAGACCTTTAACCTTGAGGACGACTACTACGCCAGAGTCAGGGCCATCAGCGCAAACTCACAGTCCGTCTGGAGCGAGAGCACGAGCCGCTTCAGCCCAGAGCTCGACAGTGAGTCAAATCATGATGTGCTGCCAGAAACATTAAAGTGCAATAATTGTACCTTTAAGGGTTCAACAGCTTGTCACTGGGGCAGAACCCTCAAAGAGACACCTTTGTGCTTTCTTTATCCCTGAAGGGTGCATATTAGTACATTACAGTAGTAATATGTACTCTTATGGTACTATTAGGGTTGGAATTTTATCAATTCCGATTCTGCTTATTGATTCCAGTTCTTATCAATTCCCAGTTTCAATTCCAATGTGGTTTCAAAAAATGAAGTCAAACATTTAGATATCAAAAATATTTATTCTTTGTCTCTTTTTGCAAAACATTTCATTGCTGAATGAACAAAAATCAGCCGGCTGCATAAAAACTGGACTCGATTAAGAGCTGTTTGTGTGTAAAATAGAGCTGCATGATTCTGGATAAATTGAGATTTTTTGTTTTTAGTTTTTTTTTTAAATGGAGGTTGTAGTTCTCTCACAATTCTGAAGAAAAATAATAGACAACTAAACAAAATCTGATGGAATTTCTGAATGGAATGATTCAATGACTCACTCAAGATTGACTTGTTTCATTACTGGATGAATCAGTGTTTTTGAATGAATCTCTTGAATGAATGATTCAAAGACAAAATACATTTTTAACAGCCCCTTTTCACCAGCTAAAAAAAAGATGTGCACACAGGAATTGATAGGTGGAATTAAAATGTTTATTTTACAGCAAGTATCTGATTCTGGAATTGGAATAGATTTTCGATTCCCAACCCTAGGTGCTGTGATGCACTCTTTAGGGGTAAAGAAGGTACAGGTGTCTCTTTGAGGGCTCTGCCCAATGTGAGCTGTTGAACCCCTAAAGGTACAATTTTTGCTCGTTTTTTTCTAAGATTGTGGATGGATGGATGTTTTGGTAGTTTGTTCATTGTTTATTTAATCCTAGATAAACAGAGAATAGCAGTATGAAGATGAATAATGATCAGCTTGACACTGATTTACTGTGTGTGAATGCTTGGACAATTTCAGTCCTTCCCTTATTTACAATAGTTTCTGCCAAAATACCATAATTAATGCAGTCATTGTTGGTAAACCTACTATAAAAACATTTCACGTTCACAATCTTTCTGCCTCACTAATGCTAAGTTACTGAAAAGCTGCTGAAGTAATAAGAAGTGTAGTGACTATGGTGTGTATAATTACTGTACATACAGATTTCCACTCTGAGTTGTTGACTTCCTCAGATTTAGAAATGACTTATTTTTATGCCTTAAATCCACTGTGTTGTTGATGTCAGTAATAACGAAATGGCACATGAAACATGACACAACAAACAGGCACTGTATTCAGATATTTCTGACTCTTGATTGCTGTCCGTGGCAAATCATTAAACTCCGCCCCTGAGAGCCACGCCCACACCTCAGCATCCAATCAACAGCTGACGCACAGAACAAAAGTCCCCGCCTTTTCTGAAAATCGCCACAATACGGAAGATCTGTTGCTGCTTCCATTTCATCAAGAATTCACATCCACATATTTATTTATTTAATAAGTAACAGTGTAATTAGCAGGATAACGTACAGACAGCTGGTCATTACTGCAAAATAATCAGAGTTTGATTGGTCACCATGAAGACCACATCGCCTTTCTTATTGTGTCATAAAAGTATAATATAATTTGAACTCGGATCAATCTTTCCATGTAATAAGTGAGATAATGGACAACCAGCGGGTTATTATCTCAGTTAACCTTGAGTTTGGATCACCCAAGTTTATTTTGTGATTATGAGCAGCTGACTGCACATTATGGCGTATGTGAAATATATGGAGAAGTGTTGCTAAGCCGTTTCAGTTTTTACAACGGTCAACAGAGAGAGCTCTCAGCAGATCTTCCAACAAAGATGTGTTGAACAAAGACTTGAGCTTGTTTTACAAGCCTTAAACTCAGCATTAGGCCGTTCATTAGGAAAGTAAATAGAGTTATGTTAGGAAATAAAAACACAGATGCTTAAAACCACATAAATGAAGAGTTCCTCAATTAATTTAGTGTAAGCTATACAGTAGATATATTCCTTGATTCAGCGACATCGCCCAGCCCTGCAACACCCTTTAACCTGTCAGCATAGCTTTTCAGAAATGCTGTGACTCATGATTTATCACGAAACTATCGCAGATATTTCAGCTGTTCAGGAGCAGGACTGTCATTCACAGCGGGGTGGAGCATAAGCGTATTAATGAACTCATTGTGTCAGATGTTTATATCGTACTGATTCACACGGACTTGTCTTTTACAAGGATGCATTACATTGAAAGTGACAGAAAATACATTTACACTACCAGTCAAAAGTTGAACAGTAAGATTTTTAATGTTTTTTGAAGAAGTCTCTTCTGCTCACCAAACCTGCATTTATTTTTTTTTTTTAAATATTTTTACTATTTAAAATAGCTGCTTTCTATTTGAATATATTTTAAGATGTAATTTATTTCTGTGATCAAAGCTGAATTTTCAGCATCATTACTCCAGTCTTCAGTGTCACATGATCCTTCAGAAATCATTCTAATATGCTGATTTGATGCTCAAGAAACAAGTAAATTTTAAGTAATTTTTTTTCAGGATTCTTTAATGAATAGAAGGATCCAAAAATCAGCATTTATCTGAAATAAAAAGCTTTTGTAACATTATACACTATACTTGTCACACCCCTGGACTGTTGTGTTGTGTTTTTTGCTCCCCATGTGTTCCGTGACCCAGTTTCTCCCTCTCGTTGATTATTGGTTTGTTTCCAGGTGCGTCTCGTCTTCCTCCCTGATTGTCCTGTGTTTATAAGCCCCAGTCCTTTCAGTTAGGGTTTGTCAGTCCTCTAATGTCTTCCCTGCCTGTGCTCAGTGTTACCCTGTGGAATATTAAACACTCTCGTTTTGTGAATTCCTCGATCCTGGTTTCCGTGTCTCCTGGTATTGTGGGGTGGGGATTATAGAAAATAATACTTTTATTCATCAAGGATGCTTTAAATTGATCAAAGGTGTTGATAAAGGCATTTATAATGTTAAAAAAAAGATTTCCATTTCAGATAAATGCTGTTCTTCTGAACTTTCTATTCATTAAAGAAACCTGAAAAAAAAATCTACTCAGCTGGTTTCAACAAAATAATAATCAGAAATGTGTCTTGAGCAACAAATCAGCATATTAGAATGATTTCTGAAGATCATGTGACACTGAAGACTGGAGTAATGATGCTGAAAATTCAGCTTTGATCACAGAAATAAATTACAGTTTAACAGATATTCACATAGAAAACAGCTATTTTAAATAGCAATAATATTTCACAATATTACTGTTTTTACTGGATTTTTAATTACATAAATGCAGCTTTGATGAGCATAAAACACTTGTTACTAACCCAAACTTTGAATGGTAGTGGTTAATGTAAAGAAAAGATGCATATCAATACAGTGCTATCACAGAAAGGTTTCAAAATAGATAATATATATAATATAGATAATATATTCAAAATAATTCTGTTAGTATTTAAGGAGAGAGTCATATCATGTCATCTTGTCACCATAGTTTCGATCACATTATAACAGTGCTGAAGTAACACTGTACTCTTGTCGTTTCAGCATGTGGTTGGTATGAGTGAAAAGCTTCACACTTTCCAGTCTGAAAGGCCTCCAACAATCTTCATTAACGTGATCAAAATGGGTTTGTTTGGAGAAGAGTCCGCTCTGCTCAGTCCTGCTCGGCCTCAGCTGGTGTGCAGTGAGGACTCTTCAGCAGTGGATGCTCAGGCTCTGAACGCTGATCAGCAGCCGCTGGTGTGTTACGCCCAGCAGCCCGCCTCTGACGCTCCGTTAGCTGAGCCGCTGGAGGAGGACTCTGTGAGCGTGGACTCTGAGCCGCAGGAGCCGCAGCACAGCGAGGCTGGAGATTACGGCATCGTGCTGCCCGCTGCTTTAGCTCCAGAGGCTGAGGTCAGCCCTTACAGGACACAAAGACACACAGCACACAGTCCTGCGGACGCCTGCGAGGACCAGCCGCACCATGAAGACCAAGCACAGGTGTTCCTGGACTGGAGCCCAGAGACTCGAGAGCTGAAAATCCCTCTGATGGGCTTGTTGGGTCTGGAGGATGAAGCTCAGATCCAGACTGAAGCGGTCACGCTGCTGCCTAATGTCATCCTGAGACAGAGCTCAGAGGAGAACAGAGATCCAGAGGACGAATTCATCAAGATGGAGCGAGACTGGGGCCTTATCATGCACTCCGGCTCAGATTAACAGAGGAATAATGCCGCTGCTTCAGACTCCTGACAGAATATGAAGATCATACACTTGCTATTTATCTTATCTATGGTGTTCAGTTTTAAGGTGTACACATGAGACAATATGTGACCCTGGAGCACAAAAGCAGTCATAAGTAGCACAGGTATATTTGTAGCAATAGCCAACAATACATTGTATGGGTCAAAATTATACATTTTTCTTTTATGCCAAAAATCATTAGGATATTAAGATCATGTTCCATGAAGATATTTTGTAAATTTCCTACTGTAAATATATCAAAACTTCATTTTTGATTAGTAATATGCATTGCTAAGAACTTCATTTGGACAACTTTAAAGGTGATTTTCTCAATATTTAGATTCTTTTGCACCCTCAGATTCCAGATTTTCAAATAGTTGTATCTCAGCCAAATATTGTCCTATCCTAACAAGCCATACATCAATGGAAAGATTATTTATTTAGGTTTCAGATGATGTATAAATCTCACTTTCAAACAATTGACCCTTATGACTGGTTTTGTGGACCTGGGTCACACACAATGAAGGATTTTCAGTCGTCTTTGTTTTCTCATTCACTGTGAACTTGAGAACTCATGAACAAAGCTCAGTTCTCTAGCTTCTGTATTAAATTACATTTAATCGTGGCCAACACTTGGCCTCAAAAGCCCCAGACGTACACAACCTGGGAAGCTGCTCAAGGGAAATAAACTCCGTTCTGGAAATGACGTTTGAGCCTATCACCTGAGCTGTAAATGCCACATATCAGAAAACTCTGCAACTTCCATTATTCAGCTATAAAAAACGTCTATTTCACATAAAAGCCCTGCAGAAAAATTCCCTGGTAAAACATACACTATAATATAGTGAAATATGTGCAAACCCTGAGCCCTCGTGCAGAAGCCAGATTTCATTCGAAGAGAATGAAAACAAGGCTGTTAGTTGTGTTTGTCAGTGATTTTCTGATGATACATTGCAAATATGTAAAGAAGTGGACAAATAAACCATACTTTGTGAACATTAGAAACATAAGACAGTGTGTGTGTGTGTGTGTGTGTGTGTGTGTGTGTGTGCTTATCAACAATGATGCAGAAAAAAGGAATTATATTGAAGGAATTCACGTTTTATATTATATTGTATATATCTATTTTAATTGTACATAACAAATGATCATTTTTATTGAAATATTAATATTTGTATTTAGAAAAACATGTTTATTGTAAAATGTGATGAACATTCAGATTAAAGAAGGGACTATAAATAATGCAGATTATAAACATGTTTATTTCATATAAAACTGAGAGAGCTGCAATGAAAGAGAGATTGTTCTTGTTTTATAATCAGTAATGCCAGCGCTCTTAATAATTATCAAACAAGATCAAAGTCGCTTTCAGCAGGCCATCGGCTCAGGCTCTCACTAGCTTCTCTTGGGTTGATGCTGTTATATCTTTTTACAATTTACTACAATTCTGTCATTTTTTACTTGTCATCATAAAACAATAAATATGAACCTGAGATGTGTTTTCAGTTGAAACTTTCTTCCCATCATCACTAATAAATAAAGTTATATGATGCAATTTATTATGTAATTTATTTGCTCATTTAATGAGGGTCAGAGTTCATGGATTGCTGCTGTTCACTCAACTGAAGCAGTAAGAACACTAGACAAGACAAATGTAAATGTCAGATGAATATACTGTATGAATGTACACTCATATAAAACATTATATATATATAGACACAGACAACGAGAGCATATTTTCATTTTCGGTTTTAACATATCATGTTTTTTGTTTAGGACCTGATAGTGTGATAATATACTGTGCTGTGATCTCGGGTTGTGTTTGAGACAGACTCGTGCAGCAGCGCCTCTTCCGGTGGCGCTCAGAAGCACTTCCGCACGCTTTCCATCTCCATGACAACCAGAGCAGCGTCATCCCAACAGTAAGCTGAAGGAGCGAATAATAATAATAATAATAATAATAATCATAATCTGCAGTATCTGTTGAAGATGTCGCACACACAAGCCGAAGGCGTTATAAGAACCATCATTGGAGAAATCTTGCAGACGTGTCTGAGCAGAGGACACACTCTGTCTGAGACGCTCATCGCGTTTATGGTGAGTGACTGAGACTGTAATAATTCAGACTGAATTAGATAGACACAGTAGCTCAGTATTTGGGTAATATTTCAGTCCCTCACAGTTTCTAAAGTGGTGCTTCAACAAAATTAATTGTTAGAAGCTTTTCACAAAACTTTGGGATGGCCATTATAATGAGTAAAAAAATAATTTTTGCATTTTAATATTTTTTAGGATAAAATAATGTCTTATATTTATCTTAAACCAAGCATTTTGTCATGTCCCTGAGGCACATCTCTGAGTTTTTACTTGGAAAATTATTAGCAAAATGTGCATAGTGTCTGTGATTTTTGGCAACAATGTAAGCATTTATTTGTGTTCCTTTCTTCTAAATATTTTTTTTCTAAAAAAAAATAGAAAACAGGCTTTAAAGTTATGTCCCCCAGTCTGAACTCAGCCCCGTCACATTACCCATTCTACACCCATCATAACTGAGTCTCACTCTTACGTGACATCATTTACCAGAAATGACATCATTCTGGTCTCTTTAACAGTGCTGCAGAAAATGGTTAGTAGTATCATACTTTTTATTCATATTTTTGAGGCATGTTATGGTCAGGGAGGGTACTGTCAAACTTAACAACTCAACCCCGTCACATAAAATTAAGATGGAAAATTATTACTTTTTCAACATTTTATTTTAATCCATAAGTATATACAATGTACTTAGTTTATTGATGACACATATGGTCTACTCTCCTACACTACACGAGGAGCAGTGGCTATTTTGAGTGAAAAACCACAACCCCGTCACAAATATATGTATTTCTCATTGTTACGGGGTTATAAACTTGTGACAGGGTTGAGTTATTTGCTTCATTTTTTAATAATTTTAATGAAAAAATATTAAATAGTCATGGTTTCAGTAAATATATATACTCCAAAATCATGACAACTCATATTTTTGTTTTAAATAGAATTTTTAATGCAACATGTCCACTTAAACTTTGACAAGCACCATACATCAGAAACTGCACCCACGTTTGCAGCAGAAAGACAATGTTGGCCATGCAGATATAGACCCAGAAACAAGCGGACAATATGAGAGAGAAACAAAAACAAAAATTAAAACTGAAGGCAATGTATCCCTTCATATGTGTTACAGTCTTCAACCACGTCACACCTTGTCACATTAATATATTTGGAAAAATATAGGGAAGACAATTAAGAACAAAAGTTTTTCTTGCTGATTAACATCTGACATGTTAAGGACTAAAACAATAACATTGTGGTTTTAGTTAAAATTTTAAATTAAAAATATTTTTTACAAAAATAAAAAGACCGTAGACACACAGTTTGTGTATTTGTAGCTTCAGTCCTATAAAAATGTGAAAACTATGATAAGTTTTACGTTTGTTGTCATTAAATTGCCATGAGGAACACATGAGCAGTAGGTACATGTTTGTTTTATAACAATTTCTGTGTAAAACCCTTTTTAAACCAATCCCATTTTGTCCATTACGGGGTTGAGAAAAAAAGGTGTCTAAAGCTGAAAATAATAAAAGGTATTTAATGCCTGAAGTGAGAAAATATGATTTATTGGAGGTTTGATATGTGCCTAATGACGTGGGATATTTAGAAGTTGAATCACATGTAGTTGAAAAAATGTATGTTCCAAGTTGAAATGTTACCGAATCGCAGGAATGACCCATTTACCTGTGTGTCCAGGTCAAAGCTGTCGTTCTGGACCCCAGGAATCATTTTAACGTGGACAGGACTCTCACGAAGCAAGATGTGCAGAAACTCATAGAGGTACATGCATAATTCATCTTCTAAAAGACCGAATGACCTTAAACTGCTTAAAAAGTTTCAAAGTTTGTCTCGTCAAACCTCATTATCTAGTTAATAAAGCACAGAGCTGGTAGATTACTCACAAATTGTAATCTGTTACTGATTCCAAATTACATGACAAAAATTGTAGTCAATTACGTTACACAATTTAGTTAATGTAATCAGACTACTTTTGTTTATCACAATGGTTTAAATAGGATAATATTGTACCATAATGATACATGTAATAAAAATACAAAGAGTAAGAAAATATATTGCATTCATTGGAGTTAACACCATGAAGTGTATTAAACATTATATTACATCAAGGTTTCACAAACTGTGGTTGTAAAGGAACTGCAGGGGGTTTGTGAGTTTAATGAAAAGCAATTAATTAAATCATAAATCATGTAAAATTAAAATAATTTAAAAATAACAATCACATTAAAAAAAAAAACGTACTAAAAAATGAAATATTTTATGTTTACCTTATATCACGAACCCTTTTTGAGGACCGTTTTGAGGAGAATGGAAACAGTGTTAAATATATGAAAACAAGCATGAACACGTGTTACAGTGCCACCTATAAACACAATCAAGCCTTTGAAAATAGCTGCTTGACCACCCCTTTAAAATAAATACATTAGGTGAAAGAGGTTCAGATGACAAAAAGTTTGGGAATGTCTGCATTACATGTAAATTATGAGTTTGAAAAACAAAAGCCTTTCAATAATACATGGTTAAATAACCGACTGAGTGATAATTCAAATAAAAATGAATGTGTTCATCAGTAGTTGATGCAATGTTGAAACACTTCTTAAACCTGAAATGATTTTTGTAAATCTAGTGGTCAAATGCTGTGTCGCCTCCTGACTAATGACTGATCTCTGTGTGAATGTCCACAAAACTGAAGACTTTCTGAGTGTATATAAGCAGTAGGCTATTTTAGAAGGGAACATTTCAAAGATGAGAGAGAATCAATAAATTATGAATAATGTATTGCAATTGTGTGAATAATATGTAATCATGTAATCTATAAAAAAGTAACTGTAGTCTGATTACGAGTATTTTAAAATGTAATTTACTCTAATTACATGTACTTCATTTTTGGAATCTGATTACGTAATCCAGATTACATGTCATCAGTTTCTACCCAGCTCTGATAAAGCATAACTGTGTGTGAAGTAAGTGTAAGGTGTCTGTCGTGTCTTCAGCTGTGTGTGGACAGACTGATGGACCAGACCAGTCCCACTCTCAACACCATTAAGATGCAGGTCTACTTCGACATGAACTACACATCTCGACGTAAGTGTACAGTGGAGGCCAGAATGATTAGTACACTAGTGTTTTCAGCAGCTAAAAATGGTTTCTATCTTTTGCTGTAGTGTGTCTGTAGGAAATATCAGTTTATTCAATTCAATTCAATTCAAGTTTATTTATATAGCGCTTTTCACAATACAAATCATTGCAAAGCAGCTTTACAGGAAATTAAGTTTCTACAATATATTTATATATTGTAGAAACTTAATATATTTAACTTATGGCGAAATTTGGTAGTTCTGTATGTTGTCTGAGGGTATGCTTCATCTGAGGTCCTCTGAGGGGTTGGCATCATCTCTTCTCAGGTGTTCTGGATCCAGACTGAAGCTTGTGTAAATCCTAGTTACGGGATGTTAATCCCGTGGCAGAAACAGAGAAACAAATAGAGACATAATTAGCGTAGCTGCTGTTCCAACCAAGCAACAATTATTTGTTCAATCCAAGCTAAAGAACAATAATGCGTGTTTGATCAGATATAACTGCAGTACAAGATCATGAGATGCATTATGTGAATGCTTGGCTAAAGAGATGTGTCTTTAATCTAGATTTAAACAGAGAGAGTGTGTCTGAACCCCCGAAGTTTACATTTCCAAACCTTCATTTGGCCATTAATTGTAATAATCCAGTGAGATCTGATCTGATCTGATCATCATCAGTCTGTCTGGAATGACATGAAGAAACAGAACAAACTGAGACAGACTAAATCCAGAAGAACTGATGCTTCAAGAAACCTTTCTGCAAAGCTCCTGAGAAACTCTGCTCGAGTGCACCGAGAGCAAAAGCTGCTTTAAACACAAAGGATGCTCACAACAAATGTTGATTTCATTTACTTAATAGAAGTTCATTGATAATCTATTGACATTATTTTTGACAGCATCCTGATATTACAGCATTTTTACACAAGCGCCTAAAACTTTTAACATACCGTAGCTTTGCAGGCAGGTTTCTTGAAGCATCAGTTCTTCTGGATTTAGTCTGTCTCAGTTTGTTCTGTTTCTTCACGTCATTCCAGACAGACTGATGATGATCAGATCAGATCTCACTGGATTATTACAATTAATGGCCAAATGAATGTTTGGAAATGTAAACTGATATTTCCTACTGACACACTACAGCAAAAGATAGAAATAACTGACTTAAAACCATTTTTTAGCTGGTGAAAATACTAGTGTTTAATAATCATTTTGGCCACCGCTGTAAAAACAAACAAGCAGCACACAGGTAAAGGACCAGATGATCTGGATCTCCTCCAGCAATCCAAACACGTTTAGGTTGGCTGACAGTCAGGCTTTGTGAATGCATTAAGTGTATTCATATGCATTGTCTGTATTTCAGGTGAGTTTCTGGAGGTTCAGCAGAGGGTCCTGCTTTCCCGTCTGCTGTCACTGAGCAGAGAGATCACAGACTCTCGAGCCAAGACCAGAGAGGACCTGAAGAACCTCTACAGCAAAATAGTCAGCTATGTCATCCAGCGCTCCAACCTCGGCTCGGCCACAGACATCAACACCATGAGAGAAACCACAGGTACTGCCGTCTGACATTCAGTGAGCACCCTGTATATACACATGCACAGTACTGTTCAAATGATTTAAAAAAGAAATGATTTTTAGACAGCATGGGTGCATTAAATTGATCAAAAAGTGACAGTAAAGACATTTAAAATGTTACAAAAGATTTCTATTTCAGATAAATGCTGTTCTTCTGAACTTTCAATTCATCAAAGAAACCTGAAAAAAATCTACTCAGGTGTTTTCAACATAATAATCAGAAATGTTTCTTGAGCAGTAAATCAGCATATTAGAATGATTTCTGAAGGATCATGTGACACTGAAGACTGGAGTAATGATGCTGAAAATTCAGCTTTGAAATCATTTGAATAAATGACATTTTAAAATGTATTCAAACAGAAAACAGTTATTTTAAATAGTAAAAGTATTTCAGAATTTTGCTGTTTTTGTTGTACTTTGGATCAAATAAACGCAGGCTTGGTGAGCAGAAGAGACTTCTTTAAAAAACATTAAAAATCTTACTACTCAAATACTTTTGACTTGTAGTGTATCTAATCAGATTAAATGCATAGTACTTGCTCAGTTCACTCATAAATGTGACCCTGGAGCACAAAATCAATCATAAGTAGCACAGGTATATTTGTAGCAATAGCCAACAATAAATACATTGTATGGGTCAAAATGATTGATTTTTCTTTTATGCCAAAAATCATTAGGATATTAAGTAAAGATCATGTTCCATGAAGATATTTTGTAAATTTCTTACCGTAAATATATCAAAACTTAATTTTTGATTAGTAATATGCATTGCTAAGAACTTCATTTGACAACTTTAAAGGTGATTTTCTCAATATTTAGATTTTTTTTGCACCCTCAGTTTCCAGATTTTCAAATAGTTGTATCTCAGACAAATATTGTCTGATCCTAACAAGCTTATTTATTCAGCTTTCAGATGATGTATACATATCAGTTTTGAAAAATTGACACTTAAGACTGGTTTTGTGGTCCAGGGTCACAAATAGATTATCCAGTGCCAAGTGAGTAATGAATACTGTAGTTTGTCTCAGCAAGTCTTCTTGTGTAATTAGTCGTGGCTGACTGCTACTGGTTTTGCTCTTGTGTGATGCTGTGTTCATGACACTAGGTGTCAGCTCTAGACGACTGCAGTTTAAGATGCCAGCATGTTGTTGTATGTTGCAGCGGCTCTACAGAGCGTGTTTCCTCAGGCTCAGCTGGCGACCTTCATGTCTCTGCTGAAACAAGACAAAGAGCAGCAGCTGAGCGAGCTCACTCTGATCGTCAGCGGCATACGCCTCTTCAACAAGGACAGCAGGAAAGGAGGAGAGGGCATCCAGAACCGTACGTGCCTCCCGGAGTCTCTGCTACTGACCTCATACTGTCAGCGCTCACTTCTCCCTGTGTGTTCCTCCCGCAGTGCCAGCCGTCCTGAACGAGACGCTGCCAGCCGCAGCCGCAGACACAGAGAGTGAACTGGAGCGATGTCAGCGTTTGGTCTGGCAGTACACAGCCCTGCTGGAGAAGATCTGTGAGCGGGACACAGAGCTCACGGACTGCCCTGTCCAGCCTGACCTGCTGAGACAGGCTCTGTATAACACACGCCAGCATGAGGCCTTCCTCACACTCGTACTGGTGGGTCTCACTGCTAGAGAGAGCAGAGTTCATCAAGAGTCTGTGTCTGTCTCAAGAACATGAGCTTAGCAAGTGACTGATTTGAAACACTCTCCACTAGCCTTTCTTTTCATATGTCCTTGTTACAGTGTAATTATATATTTAAGTACTGAGTAATATTAATTAACTACTGTACATGTACTTACTATATAGTTAGGGTTAGGATTTGGCTTATAAGGCCCGTTCACACCAAGGACGATAACTATATATAGTTCTTAAAATCGTTCTCTATATTAAAGTATAGCAGAGTCCACACCACAGATAAAGGCGCAGAGAAACGATATCATTGCAATTACTTTCAGAACAATTTTTTCCAGCTGATGAACGATAAAAACACTGACAGTCAAGCAGAATTGATCCTGCTATAACGAGCTCGCGGCAGCATGCGCTTAGAATAAACAGACGATATTGTTCGCCGGTGTGGACGCTAATATCGTTATCTTTATAGTTATTGTTCTTGTGTGAACAGGGCTTTAGGGTTACTTGCATCTAATTATGCATAATTTATTGTTGTTATAATAGTAAGTACATGTAACATTTGTAACAAGAACACGTTAAAATAAAGTGTTACCCCACAAATCACACAAATAGTGCACAAGAGACTCAACTCACAGTTGTTCTCAATAGAGTTTGGTGTTTTAGCATTTTGCCAAGCTGATACTCTAGAATGCAATGCTCTAAAAAGCATCAAAATATGCGTCATGCAGAAATATTGTGTAAAATAGTCTATTTTTGATTAGACTGAAATTAAGTATATTCATATTCAACATTTCTCTCAACAAGGCTGATTGTTACAGATTGTCAAGATTTTGGTTGCACTTTATTTTACAATATGTGTACTTACCTAAGAAAGTACTGCAGAAAATAAGGTAACTGCATGGGACAGGGTTAGGGGTATGTTCAGGGTTAATACCTAGTTATTACCTCATTGTAATTAATCAAATAAGTCCATAGTATGTACAAGCAGGACAGGACCGTAATAGATTTTTTTGGAATCATAATGTACAGCCTTCGCGTCAGGACTGCAATGCTTTAAAATGCTGCACTGCTGTAATCTGATGATAGCTGGTTTTACATGGTTTCTAGTTGGTGGAAACTTGTTTAGATGCTTAATCCTGCTGGTTAGGGCTGGTTAATTTGTTGCAAGCAGCCAGGTTTCATAAACCAGCTTGTGGAAAATGTGATTGCGTCATGCTCCTCTGACCTGCTTTTCTCCAGCGTTTTCAGCACATTTTCTCATGAGAGATGGTGAAAATGATGGGAATATGACACTGATGACAGTATATTGACAGTATAGTGATTTGGTGTTGATGTTTCATCAGGCGGACATCATCCAGAGCGCAAAGGAAGTGACGCGGTTACAGTCCGATCTAAAGACTCGAATGGAGCTCCTGAAGGACATTGTGCACACCAAGACCACAGTGCCTACTTCACAAGTGTTTGTGAGTGATTTCTGCAATGCTGTTGTCTATCTGTTGAATGCTCACAATGTTTCAGTTTGAATGAATTTATATTGTGAATTTTACAAGATTATTCCAAATCCATCTTTACAAAGAACAAGATAAAGACGTTAAATTCAAAGAAAAGAGGGAGATGAGAGAGGAGAGAGTTTGAATGTTCATTATATGATCGATCTCTACACTATGGAAACGTGTTTCCGACACGGAATAAAAAATGAAGTTAATTGCATTTTATCTCACAATTTGTTTCTATTTTACTCTGAATTTACATCCCAGAATTCTGACTTTTTTCAGTAGAACTGTGAGATATAAACTCAGAATTCTGACTTTCCCTCTTACAGTTCTGACTTTATATCTCACAATTCTTCATTTTTTTCTCAGAATTTCAAGACACAAACTCAGAATTGTAATGTAACCGCATTGCTGTGAATAAATCGCACAATGCAGAAGAATTCCAACAGTCTACTAAATCCATAAATCCAACATGAATACACTGGCGATCAAATTGTCGTAGCAACTAAAGATCAAACAGGAACAGATAACAGAGGAAACAAAGGTTGGCAAACTAAAACTCCTTGAAAACAAAACCAAAACAGAACATAACTGTTACATGTGAGATAAAAAGTCACAGTTACCTTTTTTTATTTTCTTTAATCAATGGCAGAAACAAGCTTCCATAGTAAACAGATGGCTTTAATCATATTTAGTGTCAGCTTTTTAAATTATGTTACATGGAGCAAATAATTGAGTTCTAAAAATATTGTAACTGACAGCAGATGATACTTAAGATACAGTGACAAGAAAAAGTTGTTTTTGTGAAATGTGCTTGACGATTGGGCTTGTGCTCACATAAAATAAGTTTGTTGCATTTAATAAAAGGCATTCAGAAATTTCTATACTATATATTAATATAGTATTCCACTGCTGTGTGGCCAGGTGTCTATATATTGGTTCTTTTGCAACCGCAATACTGTTTGTGCAGTTTTTATAGTCAGAACTGTCTTTTTGAATAAGTAGTAATCCTGGTTTGTTACAGAAAGTGTGTGTTTTTACAGTACAGCAGTGCCACTCTTGTGATCGCATGTAGATTTATAAGTGCCGCTCTTCTTATCAGCCACATTTCACAGCCTTGGCTTCGCTCTGGGCGGGACTGGAAGGTGAGATGCTGCTGCTGAGCATGCTCACTAGCGTGGCGTCCGGTCTGAGAGCTTTCCTTTCAGCACAGTCTCTGCTGAGCCCCGATCAGCTGGAGCTGCTGCTGCACGGACTGCAGGTGCGAACGGATGCGGACAGATGCTCTGAGACAGCAGGTGAGACACACAACCACACGGAAACACCTGTTTACCTTTAGGGACAGATTCCACTCACACCAGTGCAAACCGCCTATTGGTATTAAAAAAATATATAAGTGATGTAAAGGCATGGGCAGAGTTATTTTTGAGACCCTATAGGCCGTTTGTGCAAGCACCTTATTACAACCTATATTTACGTTTTAATGTTAAGCACCCTCTAGCAGGCGTAAAAATAATGACAGTGTCGTGTTGCGTCTGTCGTCATGAAATGACGCATTACCAATCAAAATGCATGTTCATTTAAATGCAGTGTGTGGACTTTTTACACAGTCCAACCCGATCTCGTGACAATTCGTCCATATTTTACTACGTGGTCAAAATTCGTACGAATGACCACACCTAACCCCGCCCCTAAACCTACCCTCACAGAAATCATGATTTATACTGCATATACATTTTATGAGCACACGCGTTCTCTGGGATCGAACCCATGATCACATGATTGCATATCGTCATATAACACAATGCTCTACCAAAATTATGACACACAAATGTAGTACACGCTCCGATGGGTCGGGGATTTTGACAAACCTATATGGGTGTATGGGTTGGAGGACACGTTATTTTTGCAGCTGATTTCATTGCACATGCGTTTGTAGGAGTTTCCCTTTTCGGAGACAACATTTATGGGATTTTTAATGAATGAAAGTATTTAAATGAATCATACAACATAATTTACTCGATTGACGTTATTCTTGACAGTCTGCGTGAGATCCACCCATCGTTATGTTTGTTTCAGAGGAGCGTGTTGTTGAGTCGGAGATGAGCTGGTGCGAGTGGTGTTTTCCTGAGAGCACAGCTCACTTTGAGGACGTGCCGCTGCAGTATAAGGGCTTCTGTGGCTTCACCCTTGTGAAGAACAACGGCCTTTTACTGCCAGGTACAAACAGTGTGCACTGCATTTGATATTTGTTTCATATGATAAGACACATCATGGTCTCATCTCTTTTTCTCAGGTAATCCAAAGATCGGCGTCCTAAAGCACAAGGAGAAATACTACTCCTTCAGCTCCAGGAGCGCTGCATATGAGTTCGCCTCTAAAGCAGATGAGTTTATATCTGCTGCGGTGGAGACAGCGAAGAGACGGCCGGAGCTCATCCAGCTGCTCCAGCTGCATCAGGAGTTCACCAGCGTCACGCCTTACTCTGAGGTAGCATCAGCCGTCCTTATTCATTTTATTTTATTTGTCCGATACCATCCATACTGAAAGGTGCAGCATGCATAAGATCGGTAGCTCAGGTGCAGCATGTGACCTGTTTACATAACGGCACCGTGTGAAAACCTACTGTTATTCTACTACAGACATAAATAACAGTAAAGAAACACATCTCAGTGTTTGATTTTAAGGTAAGCTGCTTGTGCTTCTGATTGTACCTTAAAACCAAACACTGCGATGCATTTCTTTGACTGATGTAAAAACTCGAGCATGTTCACATAGTATTGCTCGTGTCTCAGATGCAGTCAGGAGAGAAACTGCTGGTGAAGACCATCTCTAAAAGTGACGCCAGCGTGCAGACAGAGACGCACCCTCTGGAGACCAACATTGTCAAGTCCTATGAGTGGAACGAATGGGAGCTCAGGAGAAAAGCCATTAAACTGGTGAGAAGTGCATCCATACACATGATCTCAGTCCAGACACACACTTGAGAATTTAACCCTGTGTCCCTGTCTCAGCCCAATCTGCGGAATAAAGTCACGCGCTCAATGCAGACGGACTGCAGTCACATGAGACGACACAACAGCACGCAGACGTTCCTCCTGAAAGACGCCGCTGGCCAGACGAAGCGGAACGGAGAGAGTAACGTACCCAAACCACAGGTGTACCTGTCAGGACTGAGAGGAGCAGCAGACACAGCCGCAGGTGTGATGAAGGTGGATCTGACCAGAGCTGTTGATGAGTGACCTGCAGACTCAGAATCTGCTTCAGCTGCAGCTCTTCATGATCTTCAGACGTCTTCTCTGAACACAGGAGCAGATCTTTACAAGAACGCTGCTCACTAAACCCTTCTGGTGACTCCATTATATCTAAGACATTTTTCACTTCTTCTATGTTAACATACGGTTCATCTCTGAGAGAACTCTTTTACAGTTAAGCTCTGTTAACCACTTCCTACACAAACCTTGTGTCTGTTCAGGTGGATGCACTTCATTGTGTGATTCATATTGTCAAACACGCGTGTTATGAAATATTGTGAATTTTTCCAGGTCTTCTAATCACACAGACAGTAAAGAGAGAATGTGAGCGTAAAGCAATGAGAAAGACTCGTTCATCACATCGACTGCCTGCACTGGCAAAAAAGATGATCACTGGTTTAATTAAAAAGATTTTTATTCATTTTTTAATACATATAGAAATTACTACATTAATAAATTATTAGTTATTAGAAATGTTCAGAAATATTATACAAAAATAGCATTTTTTTTACATTTCTTATGTTAATGTCACTAATAAAGCACCAATTAGTGACTACATTTATTTTTCTGAAATATACAAAAACTGCATTTACTTTCTGAAATATTATTTAAAAAAATATCACTCTTTTTTCACTAATAAACCACCGATTAGTGGCTACATTTACTTTTTCTTAAATATTATAAAAAAAATAGCATTTACTTTCTAAGTTTTATACAAAAATAGCATTTACTTTTTGAAATATTATAAAAAATAGCTTCTTTTTTCTCTTTTTTTTACATTTCTTACATTAATGTCACTAATAAACCACCGATTAGTGGCTACATTTACTTTTTCTGAAATATAAAAAAAAATTGCATTTACTTTCTGAAATATTATACAAAAATAGCATTTTTTTACATTTCTTACGTTAATGTCATTAATAATGCACCAATTAGTGACTACATTTACATTCTGAAATATTATAAAAAATAGCATTTACTTTCTGAAATATTAAAACATATCACTCTTTTTTTTTCACTAATAAACCACCGATTAGTGGCTACATTTCCTTTTTCTTACATATTATAAAAAAATAGCATTTACTTTTTGAAATATTATAAAAAATAGCTTTTTTTTTTTTTTTTTTTTTACATATCTTACATTAATCTCACTAATAAACCACAGATTAGTGGCTACATTTACTTTTTCTGAAATATTATATAAAAAAAAATAGCATTTACTTTCTGAAATATTATACAAAAATAGCGTTTACTTTTTGAAATATTATACAAAATAGCATTTACTTTTTGAACTGAAATAAAATATAGTTTTTTTTATATTTCTTACGTTAATGTCAGTAATAAACCACTGATTAGTGGCTACATTTACTTTTTCTGAAATATTATAAAAAGTGGCATTTACTTTCTGAAATATTATAAAAAGTGGCATTTACTTTTTCTGAAATATTATAAAAAGTGGCATTTACTTTCTGAAATATTATACACAAATAGCTTCTTTTTTTTTTTTTACATTTCTTACGTTAATGTCAGTAATAAACCACTGATTAGTGGCTACATTTACTTTTTCTGAAATATTATAAAAAGTGGCATTTGGCATTTACTTTCTGAAATATTATAAAGAGTGGCATTTACTTTCTGAAATATTATACACAAATAGCTTCTTTTTTTTTTTTTTTTTTTTACATTTCTTACGTAAATGTCACTAATAAACCACCGATTAGTGGCTACATTTACTTTTTCTGAAAAATAATAAAAAATGGCATTTGCTTTCTGAAATATTATACAAAAATAGCATTTACTTTTTGAAATATTATACAGAAATAGCTTCTTTTCTTTTTTACATTTCTTACGTAAATGTCACTAATAAACCACCGATTAGTGGCTACATTTACTTTTTCTGAAATATTATAAAAAGTGTCATTTACTTTCTGAAATATTATACAAAAATAGCATTTACTTCCTGAAAAATTATACAAAAATAGTTTTGTTTTGTTTTTTTTACGTTTCTTACGTAAATGTCACTAATAAACCACTGATTAGTGGCTACATTTACTTTTTCTGAAAAATAATAAAAAATGGCATTTGCTTTCTGAAATATTATACAAAATTAGCATTTACTTTTTGAAATATTATACAAAAATAGCTTTTTTTATGTTTCTTACGTAAATGTCACTAATAAACCACCGATTAGTGGCTACATTTACTTTTTCTTAAATATTATAAAAAAAATAGCATTTACTTTTTGAAACATTATAAAAAATAGCTTCTTTTTTTTCTTTTTTTTTACATTTCTTACATTAATGTCACTAATAAACCACCGATTAGTGGCTACATTTACTTTTTCTGAAATATAAAAAAAAATTGCATTTACTTTCTGAAATATACAAAAATAGCATTTTTTTACATTTCTTACGTTAATGTCATTAATAATGCACCAATTAGTGACTACATTTAAATTCTGAAATATTATAAAAAATAGCATTTACTTTCTGAAATATTAAAAAATATCACTCTTTTTTTCACTAATAAACCACCGATTAGTGGCTACATTTACTTTTTCTTACATATTATAAAAAAATAGCATTTACTTTCTAAATTTTATACAAAAATAGCATTTACTTTTTGAAATATTATAAAAAATAGCTTTTTTTTTTTTTTTTTTTTACATTTCTTACATTAATCTCACTAATAAACCACCGATTAGTGGCTACATTTACTTTTTCTTACATATTATAAAAAAAATAGCATTTACTTTCTAAATTTTATACAAAAATAGCATTTACTTTTTGAAATATTATAAAAAATAGCTTTTTTTTTTTTTCTTTTTTTACATTTCTTACATTAATCTCACTAATAAACCACAGATTAGTGGCTACATTTACTTTTTCTGAAATATTATATAAAAAAAATAGCATTTACTTTCTGAAATATTATACAAAAATAGCGTTTACTTTTTGAAATATTATACAAAAATAGCTTCTTTTTTTTTTTTTTTTACATTTCTTACATTAATGTCACTAATAAACCACCGATTAGTGGCTACATTTACTTTTTCTTAAATATTATAAAAAAAATAGCATTTACTTTCTAAGTTTTATACAAAAATAGCATTTACTTTTTGAAACATTATAAAAAATAGCTTCTTTTTTTTTTTTTTTTTACATTTCTTACATTAATGTCACTAATAAACCACCGATTAGTGGCTACATTTACTTTTTCTGAAATATAAAAAAAAATTGCATTTACTTTCTGAAATATACAAAAATAGCATTTTTTTACATTTCTTACGTTAATGTCATTAATAATGCACCAATTAGTGACTACATTTACATTCTGAAATATTATAAAAAATAGCATTTACTTTCTAAAATATTAAAAAATATCACTCTTTTTTTCACTAATAAACCACCGATTAGTGGCTACATTTACTTTTTCTTACATATTATAAAAAAATAGCATTTACTTTCTAAATTTTATACAAAAATAGCATTTACTTTTTGAAATATTATAAAAAATAGCTTTTTTTTTTTTTTTTTTTTTTTTTTTTACATTTCTTACATTAATCTCACTAATAAACCACAGATTAGTGGCTACATTTACTTTTTCTGAAATATTATATAAAAAAAATAGCATTTACTTTCTGAAATATTATACAAAAATAGCGTTTACTTTTTGAAATATTATACAAAAATAGCTTCTTTTTTTATGTTTCTTACGTAAATGTCACTAATAAACCACCGATTAGTGGCTACATTTACTTTTTCTGAAAAATAAAAAATGGCATTTGCTTTCTGAAATATTATACAAAATTAGCATTTACTTTTTGAAATATACAAAAATAGCTTCTTTTTTTTTTTTTTTTTTTTACGTTTCTTACATTAATGTCACTAATAAACCACCGATTAGTGGCTACATTTACTTTTTCTGAAATATTATAAAAAGTGGCATTTACTTTCTGAAATATTATACAAAAATAGCATTTACTTTCTGAAATATTATACAAAAATAGC
This sequence comes from Spinibarbus caldwelli, assembly GCA_039654775.1. NCBI lineage: Eukaryota > Metazoa > Chordata > Actinopteri > Cypriniformes > Cyprinidae > Spinibarbus > Spinibarbus caldwelli. Next base: position 1,115,110 of record CM077241.1, on the reverse strand, counting down.
ATTTACTTTTTTAAATATTATAAAAAATTGTGCTTTTTTTTATATTTCTTACGTTAATGTCACTAATAAACCACCGATTAGTAGCTACATTTACTTTTTCTGAAATATTATAAAAAGTGGCATTTACTTTCTGAAATATTATACAAAAATAGCATTTACTTTCTGAAATATTATACAAAAATAACATTTACTTTTTTAAATATTATAAAAAATTGCATTCACTTTCTGAAATATTATTAAAAACATTTTTTTCATTTGTTATGGTAATGTCACTAATAAACCACTGATTAGTGACTACATTTACTTTCTAAACTATAAAAACAATAGCATTTAATTTCTGAAATATTACTTAAACAATAGCTTTTTTTGTTTGTTTACGTTCCTTACGTTAATAATTTGTGAAGCACTAATTACGTGACTATGTTTACATGCACTTCTGAATTTCTAATTGTAGAATTTCTTATGCTCCTTTCTAATTTCTGGAGACAGCAGCGTTCCGAAGTATTGAAATATTGTTATCTTGTGGTTCTTGTGTGTTTTGAGTGGCTCTCTTCTGTTTTTGACAGAAAGCCGATTCCTGACGGAGCTGCAGGTGTTCAAGGGTTAAGAATACGAACGCTGCTTTGCTCTGATGTGCATGTGAACATAGTCGCTGCTGTCATTTTACCTGCAGCTCCAGAGTCTCACGGCATTTCCTGAGACTCACTAAACTCCTCGCTCTTCCTCCAGTCTAGGCTTTCATCCAGCGGTGCTCTTCCAGCTGCTCCAGCGTCAGCCGGTGATCTGGATTACGGCTCAAGCAGTGGAAGATCAGGTCATGGCACGCTGCAGAGAGTTCAGAGAGAGCCGTTAGTCTCACAGATGAAACACAGACAGAAATCATCCTCATGAGCAGCGGTGTGTGTTTTCACCTGTGGATGAGCTGGGGTCCATCCTGAGGTAGCCGTGCTGAATGGCATCGAAGCTCTCAAAGGGCAAATATCTGTGAACGATCTCAAAGAGCAGAACTCCCAGCGCCCAGACGTCTGCTGCTGCGGCGTGGAATATGGGCTGCCTGATGACCTCAGGCGGGGTGTAGGCGTCCGATCCTGAGAGAGACGCAGCGTTTCAGCAACAAGACAAGAACTGCGTCCCCAATCACACACCGTACACTATGCACTTATATACACTATGCACTCAACCATGTAGTCTGTGAATACACTACATAAGTAGGCGATTTGGGACGCGCCTAACATCAGCTGATCACAAACAGACGACTCACCTTGGTATTGGCTGCTGCTGAAGCCCTCTCTGCTGATCAGACGAGCGCAGCGGAAGTCGATGAGCTTGAGCTCCAGATTGTGCAGAGTCAGCAGCATGTTCCTGGAGCGGAGATCACCATGATAAACTCCACGCTCATGGCAGTGTTTGACCGCTCGAAGCACCTGAAGCATGAACAAGCGTGCTTGAGCTTCACTGACGGGGCCCGAGAACAAGATGTAGTCCTCCAAGGTCCTGCAGGGTTCAGGGTACTCCATAATGAGAGTGAAGCTGCTCTCGTCCTCCAGCCACTGGTGTAGCTCCATGATGTTGAGGCACGAGGGAGCTTCTCCCAGCCGCAGCATCAGAGCCACTTCAGCAAGCAGCGGTCTGGAGTGACCAGCCTAGAGACACAAACACACAGTTACTTCAGCTGTATGTCAGCTACAGCTTATAGAAACAGCAGATATTATACCACTTACAACGTCCAGATAGCGGTCTGTGCTGCGCTTGGGGATGCACTTCACAGCCACCTTCACTTTGTCGCTGAATAAGTGTGTTCCCTCATAGACCTTGCTGAAGTTCCCTGATGCGATCAAATGTCCCACTTCAAACAAAGACACAACAGATCCTGAAAAACACACAGAAACAGAAGATGGACAGGAATGAGATTGCAAGTTCCTTTGATTGTCAACAGCAGCTGAAGAACCCGTCAGATCAAGAGTCTTCAAGATGCAGATCAGCTACTAGTGATGTCGGAGCATCACAGTCTAAAGTATCATAAAGAGAAAATAACACAGAAGAGAAATAACACAATGCAAAGCAGTACTGACTCACCTGGAGGCAGCTGGATTTCTGGAGACACTGCGTCTGGTGCCGTTTCTGACACAATCGACGGCACCGAACCCAGCACTGGACCCGATACTGAAGCGGACTCTGATACAGACGGCAGAACTGCATCGTGGGCCTCTTGCTGGATCTCAGAGAGAGCTTCTTCCTCAGGAGACGACTGGAGATCTGCAGAGAGCTGGTCCTGCTCCGGCACACACAGCAGCTCAGGATGGAGCTGGGATTGGTTCTGATCCGGCTCTGCTTTAGGAGGCTGGACTCTGTCCGGCTCGCAGCAGAAGAGCTGCTTCACAGCCGCACAGGCTCTCCGGAAGAAGACACGCACCGCTTTCCTCCTCCTGCCTTTCTTAGCTTTTTCTGAAACCAAGAGCAAACCGTTAGAAACACGTCTGACCACAGATTACATCTGAACTAGCAATTAAACACGGGAACAGTACAACAAATGCAAAAAAATCAGAAATCAGAATTAGAATGAAGAGTAATTATTATCAGAAAAGAGCAGGACAGTAATAGTGACTGACTGTGAGGCAGATTGAGGCTGGCTGACTCTGGAAGAAGCGTTTGCTCGCTGATGGGCTCCGGATCTTCACACACCTGACCCGGCAGACACAGCAGCTCAGGAACGGCCGTCAGAGCCGCCACAGGCCTCACCTCGACCTCAGCATCGTCCAGATGAGCGTCCGTCTGTGCTGAGAGACGCACCACTCTGTCAGAGCGCTTCACAGCCCTGCACAGCTTCTGCAAGAAGACACGCACTGCTTTCCCCTTCTTCCCTTTGGAGGATTCGTCTGGAATAAAGAAGAGCGAAGAGCAGACTATTACAGACAGACATCTTCACATTCAGCTTTAATTCCTGACAGTTCAACAGATCTGATCAACTCATTCATGCTCTAATAATTAGACTAACTTGTAGTTACTGCATTTAACCCTGAAAGGACAAAACCATAAAGAGACATCAGAAAATTCATGTATTGCTATTTATTGCTAATTACTCTTATTTTTGATTGTAATGTTAGTATCCCCAGGATAAGTCGCCTCTTTTAGGGTTAAGTTGATATGTCTGTATGTTCTGAACACTGAGTTCAGATGAACACTAGAGAGATCAGTGTTGATGATTATTTTTCTGAACACTGAGTTCAGATGAACACTAGAGAGATCAGTGTTGATGATTATTTTTCTGAACACTGAGCTCAGATGAACACTAGAGAGATCAGTGTTGATGATTATTTTTCTTTCACCTGTTGCGCTGTTCTTCTTCATTTGTTCGTTCAGATCGATTCTTTCGAAGCTCGGTTCTTTCGAAGCCCAGGCGGTTCGAGCCACAGGCTCGCTCTCAGATTCAGTCAACAGCATCTTGTTTGATTGTGACAAAATCAGATTATACTGTGTAAACTGTGAATAGTCTGAAAGACTTATTAGTAAACCGTGAATCTAAAGCGTTTAAGTCACTCAACCAGATTCGCGTCTGCCGTTAGAATCTCGAGCAGCCCTTTATACCGCTGCTGCGCTGTGACGTCACACTCGAGGCGCGCGCGCTTTTTCTTTTTCTTTTTTTTTTTTTTTGGAACAGCGCGCATTTCCGCTGTTTTGTGGTATTTTTTATGGATGTTTTAATAATAATTCATTAATTAATATTTTTTTGGAACAGCACGCATTTCCGCTGTTTTGCGGTTGTTTTAATATTAATACTAATACCATTTGAAAACCATGTGCACTGTATAACAAGACATGATAAGGTTGCGGGATTGTACACGGCATTAAACATTCCTGAAACTTCAGAGTCACAACTCAGATACGAATAATAAAAATACATAAATTAATACACACTTTCACTTGCACAATTACATTTGCACAAAGCACATACTTGAGCCTAAAAAATGTAAAATAATAAGCCTGATTAGTGATAGTAAAGATCCATTTCAAAAAGCATAAACATAAAATGACTTGGAAAAAAAAAATTGAAAAGATTAAATTGCTTTATACTCTCAGTTTGTGAAAATGTTAAATACAGTGAGAAAATGTAAAAAAAAAAATTGTTAAATACAGTTTTATTTATCATATGTTCTCATATTTGTTTTATTTTTAATCGTCAAAAAATACTGTACTTATATTAATATATGGAAACCACAACAATGGAAAAAACAAAAACATACACAACTATATTGTTTTTTTCATTTGTAGATAATCACAAGTGAAATTTCAATGATATTTTGACCACTGTATGTAACCATTAACATTTTCATAACTGTAATTTAATTACACATTTTTTCTCAGTAACTGTAGCAGATTACAGTTACATTTATTTTGCAATTAAATTAAGTAATTCTGTTACATGTAACTAGTTCCTCGCACACTAGTCACTTCAATCATCTCATTGTCCCAACACTCATGCAAGAGAAAGACTCGCTCAGCCCATTTCAAGAAAGTGTTCAAACAATCAGCCAGCGAAATATTCATTCTTTTTTTCTTTTTTTATTAAACAGTTGCTCAGAAATACAAATGTGACAGAATATATGCCAAGGAAAAGAGCCAGAGGTTCAAGGATGACCAAACAATACATAGCAATTACAAATCAAAAGAGAAAGAGTGAAATAAAAATAAAAAAATAAATGAGAAAAAATAAGATAAATAAAATAGATCACGTAACAATAAATATACTCTTCCCTCAAAACATAAATTATCAAATAAAAATTATACAAAAACACCAAAAAGAGAGCATACATTTAAAGTTTTAGTTGCCTTTTTGTTACAAGAGGTAGATAAAGATTTAATTTAAATTTTAATATCTTCTTGGAAGTAAGAAAAGTGGGGGATAACTTTCATAACCTTGCATTTGTGGATAAAATATTTTGCAAGCAAAATAATTAAGTTGCAAAGAAAGTAAACATCTCCATATTGTTTCTCAAAAGTGAAAATTCCAAACAAAACATCCTTAAAGAAAAGCTCAAAGTCATTGTGAGTGAAACATTCATTCATGACCAGTTCTATAAATTAAATTGAGGTAAATCTTCTGTCACAGAGTATGCTGTGCATTTCTGCACACTAGCAGCCACTAGTATGACCCAAGATGTGTAACGATAGATCCAGGGATGTCCCACCTGCGCTGTCTCCAAACCTCTGCATCCGCTGTCCATTCCTGACCAACCCTGGACACACCTAGGAGTGGATTTCAGCCGAGCAAGACAGACACTGCCACTTGCAAAATCATAGATGTGCTCCTGTAAATGACAAAATAGGATCATTTCATTTCAAAATTATTAACGGGAAATCTATGATTTTGCAAGTGGGAATGTATATCTTGTTTGGTTGAAAACTGCAGAGAAATGCATCTTGTTTTGCTGAAAAAGAATAAGACTAACTCTCTCCAGAGAGGTCTAAACACCATTAGCTCAGATCAACAACTCGACCGCGATGCTGCCAGGGAGGTCCTTTAACTTCTGTACGATAAAGTGAGAATATGTATTTTGTGCCTTTGCACTGTTTTGCTTTGACAGTATTATGTTTTAATTGTTATAGGAACATGTTTACATATTGAATGTGAAGACATTTTGGTTAAAGCAAAAAAAAAAAAAAAAAAAAAAATGCTTTTCTGTAGTTTGGACTGTTTTGTCACTTACAAAGTTTATTTCTCACAATTACTTCACCGAAACCTTTCCGGCCAGTAGAGACTATTTTATAATAATAATATTAAAATATATAAAAAGCTCTCATGCTTTTGACACACAGCAGCCACAATACCACTGTATAACTGATATAGGCTTATGTCCCAACTGAAAGAAAACATAGAACATTTTAACGGTTTCCACTACAAATACTATTACAAACATTACAATCCATCAACTTTTAACCATTAGATTTTCTGTAGTGTGTTTTGGGACATTACATTACTTTTACTCATTTAGCAGATGCTTTTATCCAAAGCGACTTACAAATGAGGACAACAGAAACAATCAATTGTAGTATTAAAACAACTAAAACTGATCCAAAACTAAAAGCTAAAGCTTTATAAATACTATATATACACACATTAAAAAAATTAATTAAAAAAAAATGAGAAATGCATGAGACAAAATTTCTAAACTTAACATTTAAATGAAAACAAAATAAAGCTACAAACAATTCAAAATTTTGAGAGAACAAAAGGTATGAGAGTAATAATGATTCTAACATAAAACTAAGCCAAACACCAAAAACAACTACGTGTGTATGAACACACACACTCACAGACACACAGACATATGTGCACACACACAAACACACATATCCATAAATTCAATATTATTTCATTTCCATGTAGTTTGTTGAAGTACTAAAATAACTCAAATTAAATAAAACTAAAACTTAATAAATAACTTATACAGACATAATAAAAAACAAATAAAATGACAAACATTACTACAACTGTAACTAAAATTAAAATAGATAACACATACAAATCAAACTACATTAGTTTAACAGTAATCCTAAAAAAATAACTGAGCCAAACACACAAGTAAGGAATGGTTATAAAAACTAAAACAGAAGTGAAACAAGTAATAGGAAAGAGAATAAATGAAAAGCGACACTTATCTTTTTTTTATTATACATTCATATTCCATTAGGATTTATTGGTTTTAACAAGCCACCAATAGAAGGCAACCAATTACCAGTAGAGACCAACGGGGTCCATTACAGTTTCCAGTAAAACCAATACAAGTCCCATTATAACCAGTAAAACCATTACTAATTTTGTAATGGTGTCTAGTGTTTTTTTCAGCAGGGGTTTTATTAAATTGTTTTTATTTTTATTCAATATATCACCAAAATATATCATCAAATATTTCGATTCTCAAATGTAAGTAAATGTATTTGGCACCATTATAGATTGTTATTTGATCTATAATGAGCGATGGGCAAAGCCTAATACTGTAATCTATTAACTACACATAAAAGCCCGTCTTTTTACTTAAGTACCAGATATGGGTGTCATGCCATAAAATACTTTTAATATGACTGACTTTGAATTTAATGTGAATTTAATAAAAACATTGTAAGTTACTAATTAGCCTATAATATTTTCAGTGTACAAAAAGAGAGCAAAGAACATTTACAATATCAAAGAACATTTTCACTTCAGTCCAGCGAGTTCAAGCACTCTCAAAAACTGTCATAATAATCTCTAAAGCTGTTTACACTGTGAAATTAATATCTTACATTCGTACTTCACTTTGTTTCTGATGAGAGAATAGAATTCAGTCAGTCAGCGCTCGGTGATGAAACAGCGTGTTTCAGCGATGACTCATCTGAACGCTTCTGATTGGTCCTTGCATTCATGAGCTCAACAGAATCGTATGTGATTGGTTATAATGCGCAGCGCTTTAAAAACGTGTCTCTGGCTCTGTGCCAGCCAGCGAACACAGATTTAAATTTAGCAGCTGGTGATTTTTTTTTTCATTATATATATATATATATATATATATATATATATAGAGTTTACAGGATAAACTGCGCATTTCACCCAAAATTGTTTTGCTGTGGTATGATTGTAAATTTAGGGGGGCCAAGCTTGACAGAACCGCCCCTGTTTTTCTGGGTGCTCAAAGCACTTTACATAGAAGGGGGAATCTCCTCATCCAGCTAATGAAAACCTGCCACGAACAAATCTACTCCTTCACCATCACTTACAAGCAGAAGCTCAACAAGAACAAACACAGAGTCTTGTTTAGAAGTCATATTTATTGTAAAAAGGTCCAGACATCATCCAGTTAACAGACACTGATGCTAAACGTGCTGGGATCAAGGCAAATACATTGAGCAACATACAGAGCTCATTAAACTGAACACGTCACAGGATTTGGATCAGCTGATGAACATGTAAACCAGAGCAAACCTCACAGAGATCAACAGACGAGCTGCACGAGCCCAAAGACTGACGGATCCATATGCAGCCTCAGATAAAACACAAACCCCAAGTGAAAATACAAATGAAAAGATGTGAGATTCATGCAAATCAACCCACAGCAGAAACACACACAAACGTGTCTGAGGAACAGCTGAGAAATGCATATGATAGAAGAAAGGATCTGTTGCACGTCTAATACAGTGAAGCCTCATGTCAACAGGAATCAGACTCATAGATGTAATTAATAGTTGCAATGTGAGCCTCATGAAAAGCATCAAAACACTGAAAAGGTCACATTAATATCTCATAGATATGTTAAACACATAAATTTACATATTAGACATGACTGATTGATTAGATTATGATTAAAGTGGCAAAGAGATAATCTGATTGATACAACCAGTAGAGCTCTTCATGTTGAGCTTAAAAGGGTCACTTTTCTCTTAGAAACTAAAAACACAGACTCAGGCTCTAGAAGAGTCCTACAAGACTCACATCAACACTTGGCACCATTAGCAGACTCTACTGCACCAAAAACAACATTAAAACGTAAGAAAGACCCCGTCTAAAAGTGTTAAAAGCGCTTTAAGATCAGAAGCACTTCCTGAAGACGATCTGCGGGCCGAACTCCTCGTATTCTCCGGCGCTGATCCAGGTGCGGCAGAGGTCAGGCATGCAGGCCAGTGCTGCTCCGCCGCACCACACAGAGAAGTCCCGATCGCTGGGGCAGCTGACCCGCACACTCAGATCCGCCGGACACAGCAGCTGGAGCTCCTGCTGCAGACGAGCAGGGAGGCCCCCCAGCAGAGTGTTCCCACCTGAGGAACACACACACACACACACACACACACAGAGAGAGAGAGAAGGGCTGGGAATCAAAAATCCATTTCAACTCCAGAATTGGATACTTGTTGCAAAATTAACATTTCAATTCCGCCTATCGATTGCTGTGCGCGCTTCTTTTTTTCTCATTTGTGAGTAGAGCTGCACGATAAATCTGCATTTGTGCTGCCGCTGACACACGTTTGGGTAAGAAACCGCTTCAAAAACGTGACCCTGGAGCACAAAACCAGTCTTAAATCGCACAGGTATATTTGTAGAAATAGCCAACAATACATTGTATGGGTTAATTATCGATTTTTCTTTTATGCCAAAAATCATTAGGATATTAAGTAAAGATCACGTTCCATGAAGATATTTTGTAAATTTCCTACCGTAAATATCAAAACTTAATTTTTGATTAGTAATATGCATTGCTAAGAACTTCATTTGGACAACTTTAAACGTGATTTTCTCAGTATTTAGATTTTTTTTGCACCTTCAGATTCTCAAATTTCAAATATTCGATTGCATTGTTTCTCCACTAGGTGGCAACATGTGACTGTTAAAAAATATATGTCATTGAATCATTCATTCAAGAGATTCGTTCAAATACACTGATTCATCCAGTAATGAAACAAGTGAAGCATTTATGAGTCATTGAATAACTCAAACCACTTTTTCATAATTTTAATATTAAAAATTCTTGTTAAATATATTTTAAATATACATTAATTCATTCAAAAACACTTTCAAATAGACTGCAGCAATAATAGTCACAATTATTTTGTTCAGTTCAGAATCGTGAGAGAATCGTGATCTCTATTCGAGACAAAAAAAAAAACCTTGATTCTCAATTTATCCAGAATCGTGCAGCTCTAGCACAGCATCGTCTCAATCTCACCTGACAGGAGGACGTTCCCCACAAAACTGCGGCGCAGGTCGATGTCTGACTGCAGGACGGATCTGAAGACGCTCTCGTGCATCCCGTAATGATCTCGTCCAATCAGCTCCGGCCTGAAGAGGATTTCAGGTGCCCTGTGTGATGAAATCAGATGGTCAATCTCGACACTGGGCAAGTTAAAAGTCCTGTGCCATATAAACACACACAGGCCCTGATAGACTTACAGCCAAGTAGTGTTGGGAATCGAAAATCAATTCCAATTCCAGAATCGGATACTTAAGGTCAGGAATGAGATACTTATTGTAAAATTAATTTTAATTCCACCTATCAATTCCTGTGCGCACTTTTTTTATATTTTATTTTTTTTAGGTGGCAAAAAGGTGCTGTTAAAAATGTATTTGTCTTTGAATCATTCATTCAAGAGATTCATTCAAATCACTCAATACCGTTTCTAGGCATAGGCGAGCTAGGCGGTTACCTAGAGCGCCACCAGCTGGAGGAGCACCAATGAGCGCACAAACTGCCTCTATATTTTAACAGGGTTGTGATCACGAGTGGCACCGACACCCTGAAATATGATTGCCGCCCCCACTGGATCCCCAACTTCATTGGGCTAGAGTACTGTCAATCTGATGATGCCTGTATGCCATTGGATCAGAGCGCTGTCAGTTGCTGCCTCTGATTGTTGCATGCAAAGTTTGCATTTGGATTTGGAGCGCTCAACAATGCCATTAGATCAATGGGTTCTGTCAGTGCTTTGGCAAGGCAAGGCTTTTTTTGCCATGCAAGTTCAAAGACCAATTTAAAATATTGGTACATAAAAAGTGCACAAAATCAGTATTTTGTTTAGGCAGTATTTGTGGCAGTCGAGAAATCATGTGAAACTGGTCTAAAAGCTGTGCGTTTTTGCGCCAATGCATTGTTAAAGGTTCAGTGTGTCGTGTAATATTCCCATATAAAACTTTTACAGCCAATTAAAAATATTGGTGCAGTAAAATTCGCTAATTCACAAGATCATTACATACTTTATTAACCATACAATAGTGTTTATGTAATATACACTTAAATAATAAAAAGGTCTTGGTTTTAGCAGCAACAGTATGAAATGTTTAGATGAAATGTCATTACTATTAAAACTGCCATATGACACAATTATTTCTGCAGTCTTATGTATAAAATTAAATTCAACGTTTACTGGAAAAAAATTGTTTACCTTTGTCATGTGATATTAGAGAATTATGAACATGCAAATGTGTTAAATTACTGTTAAATATTTTCAGTCAGACTTTATATCTCGCATTTCTCATTTTTTTTTAAATTAATTTTTTTAATGTGTGTATATATAGTATTTATAAAGCTTTAGCTTTTAGTTTTGGATCAGTTTTAGTTGTTTTAATACTACAATTGATTGTTTCTGTTGTCCTCATTTGTAAGTCGCTTTGGATAAAAGCATCTGCTAAATGAGTAAAAGTAATGTAATGTCCCAAAACACACTACAGAAAATCTAATTAAAAGTTGATAGAATTGTAATGTTTGTAATAGTATTTGTAGTGGAAACCGTTAAAATGTTCTATGTTTTCTTTCAGTTGGGACATAAGCCTATATCAGTTATACAGTGGTATTGTGGCTGCTGTGTGTCAAAAGCATGAGAGCTTTTTATATATTTTAATATTATTATTATAAAATAGTCTCTACTGGCCGGAAAGGTTTCGGTGAAGTAATTGTGAGAAATAAACTTTGTAAGTGACAAAACAGTCCAAACTACAGAAAAGCATTTTTTTTTTTTTGCTTTAACCAAAATGTCTTCACATTCAATATGTAAACATGTTCCTATAACAATTAAAACATAATACTGTCAAAGCAAAACAGTGCAAAGGCACAAAATACATATTCTCACTTTATCGTCCAGAAGTTAAAGGACCTCCCTGGCAGCATCGCGGTCGAGTTGTTGATCTGAGCTAATGGTGTTTAGACCTCTCTGGAGAGAGTTAGTCTTATTCTTTTTCAGCAAAACAAGATGCATTTCTCTGCAGTTTTCAACCAAACAAGATATACATTCCCACTTGCAAAATCATAGATTTCCCGTTAATAATTTTGATATGAAATGATCCTATTTTGTCATTTACAGGAGCACATCTATGATTTTGCAAGTGGCAGTGTCTGTCTTGCTCGGCTGAAATCCACTCCTAGGTGTGTCCAGGGTTGGTCAGGAATGGACAGCGGATGCAGAGGTTTGGAGACAGCGCAGGTGGGACATCCCTGGATCTATCGTTACACATCTTGGGTCATACTAGTGGCTGCTAGTGTGCAGAAATGCACAGCATACTCTGTGACAGAAGATTTACCTCAATTTAATTTATAGAACTGGTCATGAATGAATGTTTCACTCACAATGACTTTGAGCTTTTCTTTAAGGATGTTTTGTTTGGAATTTTCACTTTTGAGAAACAATATGGAGATGTTTACTTTCTTTGCAACTTAATTATTTTGCTTGCAAAATATTTTATCCACAAATGCAAGGTTATGAAAGTTATCCCCCACTTTTCTTACTTCCAAGAAGATATTAAAATTTTAATTAAATCTTTATCTACCTCTTGTAACAAAAAGGCAACTAAAACTTTAAATGTATGCTCTCTTTTTGGTGTTTTTGTATAATTTTTATTTGATAATTTATGTTTTGAGGGAAGAGTATATTTATTGTTATGTGATCTATTTTATTTATCTTATTTTTTCTCATTTATTTTTTTATTTTTATTTCACTCTTTCTCTTTTGATTTGTAATTGCTATGTATTGTTTGGTCATCATTGAACCTCTTTTCCTTGGCATATATTCTGTCACATTTGTATTTCTGAGCAACTGTTTAATAAAAAAAGAAAAAAAGAATGAATATTTCGCTGGCTGATTGTTTGAACACTTTCTTGAAATGGGCTGAGCGAGTCTTTCTCTTGCATGAGTGTTGGGACAATGAGATGATTGAAGTGACTAGTGTGCGAGGAACTAGTTACATGGAACAGAATTACTTAATTTAATTGCAAAATAAATGTAACTAATCTGCTACAGTTACTGAGAAAAAATGTGTAATTAAATTACAGTTATGAAAATGTTAATGGTTACATACAGTGGTCAAAATATCATTGAAATTTCACTTGTGATTATCTACAAATGAAAAAACAATATAGTTGTGTATGTTTTTGTTTTTTCCATTGTTGTGGTTTCCATATATTAATATAAGTACAGTATTTTTTGAGGATTAAAAATAAAACAAATATGAGAACATATGATAAATAAAACTGTATTTAACAATTTTTTTTTTTACATTTTCTCACTGTATTTAACATTTTCACAAACTGAGAGTATAAAGCAATTTAATCTTTTCAATTTTTTTTTTCCAAGTCATTTTATGTTTATGCTTTTTGAAATGGATCTTTACTATCACTAATCAGGCTTATTATTTTACATTTTTTAGGCTCAAGTATGTGCTTTGTGCAAATGTAATTGTGCAAGTGAAAGTGTGTATTAATTTATGTATTTTTATTATTCGTATCTGAGTTGTGACTCTGAAGTTTCAGGAATGTTTAATGCCGTGTACAATCCCGCAACCTTATCATGTCTTGTTATACAGTGCACATGGTTTTCAAATGGTATTAGTATTAATATTAAAACAACCGCAAAACAGCGGAAATGCGTGCTGTTCCAAAAAAAATATTAATTAATGAATTATTATTAAAACATCCATAAAAAATACCACAAAACAGCGGAAATGCGCGCTGTTCCAAAAAAAAAAAAAAAAGATAGAAAAAAAAAAGAAAAAGAAAGCGCGCGCGCCTCGAGTGTGACGTCACAGCGCAGCAGCGGTATAAAGGGCTGCTCGAGATTCTAACGGCAGACGCGAATCTGGTTGAGTGACTTAAACGCTTTAGATTCACGGTTTACTAATAAGTCTTTCAGACTATTCACAGTTTACACAGTATAATCTGATTTTGTCACAATCAAACAAGATGCTGTTGACTGAATCTGAGAGCGAGCCTGTGGCTCGAACCGCCTGGGCTTCGAAAGAACCGAGCTTCGAAAGAATCGATCTGAACGAACAAATGAAGAAGAACAGCGCAACAGGTGAAAGAAAAATAATCATCAACACTGATCTCTCTAGTGTTCATCTGAACTCAGTGTTCAGAAAAATAATCATCAACACTGATCTCTCTAGTGTTCATCTGAACTCAGTGTTCAGAACATACAGACATATCAACTTAACCCTAAAAGAGGCGACTTATCCTGGGGATACTAACATTACAATCAAAAATAAGAGTAATTAGCAATAAATAGCAATACATGAATTTTCTGATGTCTCTTTATGGTTTTGTCCTTTCAGGGTTAAATGCAGTAACTACAAGTTAGTCTAATTATTAGAGCATGAATGAGTTGATCAGATCTGTTGAACTGTCAGGAATTAAAGCTGAATGTGAAGATGTCTGTCTGTAATAGTCTGCTCTTCGCTCTTCTTTATTCCAGACGAATCCTCCAAAGGGAAGAAGGGGAAAGCAGTGCGTGTCTTCTTGCAGAAGCTGTGCAGGGCTGTGAAGCGCTCTGACAGAGTGGTGCGTCTCTCAGCACAGACGGACGCTCATCTGGACGATGCTGAGGTCGAGGTGAGGCCTGTGGCGGCTCTGACGGCCGTTCCTGAGCTGCTGTGTCTGCCGGGTCAGGTGTGTGAAGATCCGGAGCCCATCAGCGAGCAAACGCTTCTTCCAGAGTCAGCCAGCCTCAATCTGCCTCACAGTCAGTCACTATTACTGTCCTGCTCTTTTCTGATAATAATTACTCTTCATTCTAATTCTGATTTCTGATTTTTTTGCATTTGTTGTACTGTTCCCGTGTTTAATTGCTAGTTCAGATGTAATCTGTGGTCAGACGTGTTTCTAACGGTTTGCTCTTGGTTTCAGAAAAAGCTAAGAAAGGCAGGAGGAGGAAAGCGGTGCGTGTCTTCTTCCGGAGAGCCTGTGCGGCTGTGAAGCAGCTCTTCTGCTGCGAGCCGGACAGAGTCCAGCCTCCTAAAGCAGAGCCGGATCAGAACCAATCCCAGCTCCATCCTGAGCTGCTGTGTGTGCCGGAGCAGGACCAGCTCTCTGCAGATCTCCAGTCGTCTCCTGAGGAAGAAGCTCTCTCTGAGATCCAGCAAGAGGCCCACGATGCAGTTCTGCCGTCTGTATCAGAGTCCGCTTCAGTATCGGGTCCAGTGCTGGGTTCGGTGCCGTCGATTGTGTCAGAAACGGCACCAGACGCAGTGTCTCCAGAAATCCAGCTGCCTCCAGGTGAGTCAGTACTGCTTTGCATTGTGTTATTTCTCTTCTGTGTTATTTTCTCTTTATGATACTTTAGACTGTGATGCTCCGACATCACTAGTAGCTGATCTGCATCTTGAAGACTCTTGATCTGACGGGTTCTTCAGCTGCTGTTGACAATCAAAGGAACTTGCAATCTCATTCCTGTCCATCTTCTGTTTCTGTGTGTTTTTCAGGATCTGTTGTGTCTTTGTTTGAAGTGGGACATTTGATCGCATCAGGGAACTTCAGCAAGGTCTATGAGGGAACACACTTATTCAGCGACAAAGTGAAGGTGGCTGTGAAGTGCATCCCCAAGCGCAGCACAGACCGCTATCTGGACGTTGTAAGTGGTATAATATCTGCTGTTTCTATAAGCTGTAGCTGACATACAGCTGAAGTAACTGTGTGTTTGTGTCTCTAGGCTGGTCACTCCAGACCGCTGCTTGCTGAAGTGGCTCTGATGCTGCGGCTGGGAGAAGCTCCCTCGTGCCTCAACATCATGGAGCTACACCAGTGGCTGGAGGACGAGAGCAGCTTCACTCTCATTATGGAGTACCCTGAACCCTGCAGGACCTTGGAGGACTACATCTTGTTCTCGGGCCCCGTCAGTGAAGCTCAAGCACGCTTGTTCATGCTTCAGGTGCTTCGAGCGGTCAAACACTGCCATGAGCGTGGAGTTTATCATGGTGATCTCCGCTCCAGGAACATGCTGCTGACTCTGCACAATCTGGAGCTCAAGCTCATCGACTTCCGCTGCGCTCGTCTGATCAGCAGAGAGGGCTTCAGCAGCAGCCAATACCAAGGTGAGTCGTCTGTTTGTGATCAGCTGATGTTAGGCGCGTCCCAAATCGCCTACTTATGTAGTGTATTCACACACTACATGGTTGAGTGCATAGTGTATATAAGTGCATAGTGTACGGTGTGTGATTGGGGACGCAGTTCTTGTCTTGTTGCTGAAACGCTGCGTCTCTCTCAGGATCGGACGCCTACACCCCGCCTGAGGTCATCAGGCAGCCCATATTCCACGCCGCAGCAGCAGACGTCTGGGCGCTGGGAGTTCTGCTCTTTGAGATCGTTCACAGATATTTGCCCTTTGAGAGCTTCGATGCCATTCAGCACGGCTACCTCAGGATGGACCCCAGCTCATCCACAGGTGAAAACACACACCGCTGCTCATGAGGATGATTTCTGTCTGTGTTTCATCTGTGAGACTAACGGCTCTCTCTGAACTCTCTGCAGCGTGCCATGACCTGATCTTCCACTGCTTGAGCCGTAATCCAGATCACCGGCTGACGCTGGAGCAGCTGGAAGAGCACCGCTGGATGAAAGCCTAGACTGGAGGAAGAGCGAGGAGTTTAGTGAGTCTCAGGAAATGCCGTGAGACTCTGGAGCTGCAGGTAAAATGACAGCAGCGACTATGTTCACATGCACATCAGAGCAAAGCAGCGTTCGTATTCTTAACCCTTGAACACCTGCAGCTCCGTCAGGAATCGGCTTTCTGTCAAAAACAGAAGAGAGCCACTCAAAACACACAAGAACCACAAGAAAACAATATTTCAATACTTCAGAACGCTGCTGTCTCCAGAAATTAGAAAGGAGCATAAGAAATTCTACAATTAGAAATTCAGAAGTGCATGTAAACATAGTCACGTAATTAGTGCTTCACAAATTATTAACGCAAGGAACGTAAACAAACAAAAAAAGCTATTGTTTAAGTAATATTTCAGAAATTAAATGCTATTGTTTTTATAGTTTAGAAAGTAAATGTAGTCACTAATCAGTGGTTTATTAGTGACATTAACATAACAAATGAAAAAAATGTTTTTAATAATATTTCAGAAAGTGAATGCTATTTTTATATAATATTTCAGAAAGTAAATACTATTTTGTATAATATTTCAGAAAAAGTAAATGTAGCTACTAATCAGTGGTTTATTAGTAACAATAATGTAAGAAATATAAAAAAAACACAATTTTTTATAATATTTAAAAAAGTAAATGTTATTTTTGTATAATATTTCAGAAAGTAAATGCTATTTTTGTATAATATTTCAGAAAGGAAATGCCACTTTTTATAATATTTCAGAAAAAGTAAATGTAGCCACTAATCGGTGGTTTATTAGTGACATTAACGTAAGAAACTTAAAAAAAAAACTATTTTTGTATAATATTTCAGGAAGTAAATGCTATTTTTGTATAATATTTCAAAAAGTAAATGCCATTTTTTATTTTTCAGAAAAAGTAAATGTAGCCACTAATCGGTGGTTTATTAGTAACATTTACGTAAGAAATGTAAAAAAAAAGAAACTATTTTTGTATAATATTTCAGAAAGTAAATGCTAATTTTGTATAATATTTCAAAAAGCAAATGCCATTTTTTATTATTTTTCAGAAAAAGTAAATGTAGCCACTAATCGGTGGTTTATTAGTAACATTTACGTAAGAAATGTAAAAAAAAAAAAAAAAAAAAGAAGCTATTTGTGTATAATATTTCAGAAAGTAAATGCTAATTTTGTATAATATTTCAAAAAGCAAATGCCATTTTTTGTTATTTTTCAGAAAAATTAAATGTAGCCACTAATCGGTGGTTTATTACTGACATTTACGTAAGAAATGTAAAAAAAAAAAAAAAAAAAGAAGCTATTTGTGTATAATATTTCAGAAAGTAAATGCCACTCTTTATAATATTTCAGAAAGCAAATGCCATTTTTTTTTTTATAATATTTCAGAAAAAGTAAATGTAGCCACTAATCGGTTTATTAGTGACATTAACGTAAGAAATGTAAAAAAAAAAAAAAAAGCTATTTTTTTTATAATATTTCAAAAAGTAAATGCTATTTTTGTATAATATTTCAGAAAGTAAATGCTACTTTTTATAATATTTCAGAAAAAGTAAATGTAGCCACTAATCGGTGGTTTATTAGTGACATTAACGTAAGAAACGTAAAAAAAAGAAGCTATTTTTGTATAATATTTCAAAAAGTAAATGCTATTTTTGCATAATATTTCAGAAAGCAAATGCCATTTTTTATTTTTCAGAAAAAGTAAATGTAGCCACTAATCGGTGGTTTATTAGTGACATTTACGTAAGAAACGTAAAAAAAAAGAAGAAGCTATTTCTGTATAATATTTCAGAAAGTAAATGCCACTCTTTATAATATTTCAGAAAGCAAATGCCATTTTTTTTTTTATAATATTTCAGAAAAAGTAAATGTAGCCACTAATCGGTGGTTTATTAGTGAAAAAAGAGTGATATTTTTTTAAATAATATTTCAGAAAGTAAATGCAGTTTTTGTATATTTCAGAAAAATAAATGTAGTCACTAATTGGTGCTTTATTAGTGACATTAACATAAGAAATGTAAAAAAAAAAATGCTATTTTTGTATAATATTTCTGAACATTTCTAATAACTAATAATTTATTAATGTAGTAATTTCTATATGTATTAAAAAATGAATAAAAATCTTTTTAATCAAACCAGTGATCATCTTTTTTGCCAGTGCAGGCAGTCGATGTGATGAACGAGTCTTTCTCATTGCTTTACGCTCACATTCTCTCTTTACTGTCTGTGTGATTAGAAGACCTGGAAAAATTCACAATATTTCATAACACACGTGTTTGACAATATGAATCACACAATGAAGTGCATCCACCTGAACAGACACAAGGTTTGTGTAGGAAGTGGTTAACAGAGCTTAACTGTAAAAGAGTTCTCTCAGAGATGAACCGTATGTTAACATAGAAGAAGTGAAAAATGTCTTAGATATAATGGAGTCACCAGAACGGTTTAGTGAGCAGCGTTCTTGTAAAGATCTGCTCCTGTGTTCAGAGAAGACGTCTGAAGATCATGAAGAGCTGCAGCTGAAGCAGATTCTGAGTCTGCAGGTCACTCATCAACAGCTCTGGTCAGATCCACCTTCATCACACCTGCGGCTGTGTCTGCTGCTCCTCTCAGTCCTGACAGGTACACCTGTGGTTTGGGTACGTTACTCTCTCCGTTCCACTTCGTCTGGCCAGCGGCGTCTTTCAGGAGGAACGTCTGCGTGCTGTTGTGTCGTCTCATGTGACTGCAGTCCGTCTGCATTGAGCGCGTGACTTTATTCCGCAGATTGGCCTGAGACAGGGACACAGGGTTAAATTCTCAAGTGTGTGTCTGGACTGAGATCATGTGTATGGATGCACTTCTCACCAGTTTAATGGCTTTTCTCCTGAGCTCCCATTCGTTCCACTCATAGGACTTGACAATGTTGGTCTCCAGAGGGTGCGTCTCTGTCTGCACGCTGGCGTCACTTTTAGAGATGGTCTTCACCAGCAGTTTCTCTCCTGACTGCATCTGAGACACGAGCAATACTATGTGAACATGCTCGAGTTTTTACATCAGTCAAAGAAATGCATCGCAGTGTTTGGTTTTAAGGTACAATCAGAAGCACAAGCAGCTTACCTTAAAATCAAACACTGAGATGTGTTTCTTTACTGTTATTTATGTCTGTAGTAGAATAACAGTAGGTTTTCACACGGTGCCGTTATGTAAACAGGTCACATGCTGCACCTGAGCTACCGATCTTATGCATGCTGCACCTTTCAGTATGGATGGTATCGGACAAATAAAATAAAATGAATAAGGACGGCTGATGCTACCTCAGAGTAAGGCGTGACGCTGGCGAACTCCTGATGCAGCTGGAGCAGCTGGATGAGCTCCGGCCGTCTCTTCGCTGTCTCCACCGCAGCAGATATAAACTCATCTGCTTTAGAGGCGAACTCATATGCAGCGCTCCTGGAGCTGAAGGAGTAGTATTTCTCCTTGTGCTTTAGGACGCCGATCTTTGGATTACCTGAGAAAAAGAGATGAGACCATGATGTGTCTTATCATATGAAACAAATATCAAATACAGTGCACACTGTTTGTACCTGGCAGTAAAAGGCCGTTGTTCTTCACAAGGGTGAAGCCACAGAAGCCCTTATACTGCAGCGGCACGTCCTCAAAGTGAGCTGTGCTCTCAGGAAAACACCACTCGCACCAGCTCATCTCCGACTCAACAACACGCTCCTCTGAAACAAACATAACGATGGGTGGATCTCACGCAGACTGTCAAGAATAACGTCAATCGAGTAAATTATGTTGTATGATTCATTTAAATACTTTCATTCATTAAAAATCCCATAAATGTTGTCTCCGAAAAGGGAAACTCCTACAAACGCATGTGCAATGAAATCAGCTGCAAAAATAACGTGTCCTCCAACCCATACACCCATATAGGTTTGTCAAAATCCCCGACCCATCGGAGCGTGTACTACATTTGTGTGTCATAATTTTGGTAGAGCATTGTGTTATATGACGATATGCAATCATGTGATCATGGGTTCGATCCCAGAGAACGCGTGTGCTCATAAAATGTATATGCAGTATAAATCATGATTTCTGTGAGGGTAGGTTTAGGGGCGGGGTTAGGTGTGGTCATTCGTACGAATTTTGACCACGTAGTAAAATATGGACGAATTGTCACGAGATCGGGTTGGACTGTGTAAAAAGTCCACACACTGCATTTAAATGAACATGCATTTTGATTGGTAATGCGTCATTTCATGACGACAGACGCAACACGACACTGTCATTATTTTTACGCCTGCTAGAGGGTGCTTAACATTAAAACGTAAATATAGGTTGTAATAAGGTGCTTGCACAAACGGCCTATAGGGTCTCAAAAATAACTCTGCCCATGCCTTTACATCACTTATATATTTTTTTAATACCAATAGGCGGTTTGCACTGGTGTGAGTGGAATCTGTCCCTAAAGGTAAACAGGTGTTTCCGTGTGGTTGTGTGTCTCACCTGCTGTCTCAGAGCATCTGTCCGCATCCGTTCGCACCTGCAGTCCGTGCAGCAGCAGCTCCAGCTGATCGGGGCTCAGCAGAGACTGTGCTGAAAGGAAAGCTCTCAGACCGGACGCCACGCTAGTGAGCATGCTCAGCAGCAGCATCTCACCTTCCAGTCCCGCCCAGAGCGAAGCCAAGGCTGTGAAATGTGGCTGATAAGAAGAGCGGCACTTATAAATCTACATGCGATCACAAGAGTGGCACTGCTGTACTGTAAAAACACACACTTTCTGTAACAAACCAGGATTACTACTTATTCAAAAAGACAGTTCTGACTATAAAAACTGCACAAACAGTATTGCGGTTGCAAAAGAACCAATATATAGACACCTGACCACACAGCAGTGGAATACTATATTAATATATAGTATAGAAATTTCTGAATGCCTTTTATTAAATGCAACAAACTTATTTTATGTGAGCACAAGCCCAATCGTCAAGCACATTTCACAAAAACAACTTTTTCTTGTCACTGTATCTTAAGTTGTCACAGATCGACCAGGCTCCCACGCCAGCCAATCACATCGCACACCCTCACCTGAATACTAATGGAACACACCTGCACGCACTCAACACCTCATTACCTCAAACCATATAAGCACGCACCTCACCACAGTCTAACGTCCGGTCTCGTTTACGCATAGTGAATGATGCTATCACAGCGACCTATCTGCTACTTACCTCCTTGTGTACCTACCTCCAGTGTTCCCCGTCTGCCTGCTCCAACGCTTTCCTCCAGAAGTCTGCTACTCTGCCTGTGTGAGGTGTGTGCCCTCGATCTCCACTGCTTAATACTCCTGTCAAGACAAGGATCTATAATCATTCTCTCATTCACCGTCATTTGATATTCTGCTCACCATTTGCTCTGCTGAACAATTAATAAACCTCTGTTATTTTCCCGAGTCTCCGTCTGAGTCTGCTGTTCATAACATAAGTATCATCTGCTGTCAGTTACAATATTTTTAGAACTCAATTATTTGCTCCATGTAACATAATTTAAAAAGCTGACACTAAATATGATTAAAGCCATCTGTTTACTATGGAAGCTTGTTTCTGCCATTGATTAAAGAAAATAAAAAAAGGTAACTGTGACTTTTTATCTCACATGTAACAGTTATGTTCTGTTTTGGTTTTGTTTTCAAGGAGTTTTAGTTTGCCAACCTTTGTTTCCTCTGTTATCTGTTCCTGTTTGATCTTTAGTTGCTACGACAATTTGATCGCCAGTGTATTCATGTTGGATTTATGGATTTAGTAGACTGTTGGAATTCTTCTGCATTGTGCGATTTATTCACAGCAATGCGGTTACATTACAATTCTGAGTTTGTGTCTTGAAATTCTGAGAAAAAAATGAAGAATTGTGAGATATAAAGTCAGAACTGTAAGAGGGAAAGTCAGAATTCTGAGTTTATATCTCACAGTTCTACTGAAAAAAGTCAGAATTCTGGGATGTAAATTCAGAGTAAAATAGAAACAAATTGTGAGATAAAATGCAATTAACTTCATTTTTTATTCCGTGTCGGAAACACGTTTCCATAGTGTAGAGATCGATCATATAATGAACATTCAAACTCTCTCCTCTCTCATCTCCCTCTTTTCTTTGAATTTAACGTCTTTATCTTGTTCTTTGTAAAGATGGATTTGGAATAATCTTGTAAAATTCACAATATAAATTCATTCAAACTGAAACATTGTGAGCATTCAACAGATAGACAACAGCATTGCAGAAATCACTCACAAACACTTGTGAAGTAGGCACTGTGGTCTTGGTGTGCACAATGTCCTTCAGGAGCTCCATTCGAGTCTTTAGATCGGACTGTAACCGCGTCACTTCCTTTGCGCTCTGGATGATGTCCGCCTGATGAAACATCAACACCAAATCACTATACTGTCAATATACTGTCATCAGTGTCATATTCCCATCATTTTCACCATCTCTCATGAGAAAATGTGCTGAAAACACTGGAGAAAAGCAGGTCAGAGGAGCATGACGCAATCACATTTTCCACAAGCTGGTTTATGAAACCTGGCTGCTTGCAACAAATTAACCAGCCCTAACCAGCAGGATTAAGCATCTAAACAAGTTTCCACCAACTAGAAACCATGTAAAACCAGCTATCATCAGATTACAGCAGTGCAGCATTTTAAAGCATTGCAGTCCTGACGCGAAGGCTGTACATTATGATTCCAAAAAAATCTATTACGGTCCTGTCCTGCTTGTACATACTATGGACTTATTTGATTAATTACAATGAGGTAATAACTAGGTATTAACCCTGAACATACCCCTAACCCTGTCCCATGCAGTTACCTTATTTTCTGCAGTACTTTCTTAGGTAAGTACACATATTGTAAAATAAAGTGCAACCAAAATCTTAACAATCTGTAACAATCAGCCTTGTTGAGAGAAATGTTGAATATGAATATACTTAATTTCAGTCTAATCAAAAATAGACTATTTTACACAATATTTCTGCATGACGCATATTTTGATGCTTTTTAGAGCATTGCATTCTAGAGTATCAGCTTGGCAAAATGCTAAAACACCAAACTCTATTGAGAACAACTGTGAGTTGAGTCTCTTGTGCACTATTTGTGTGATTTGTGGGGTAACACTTTATTTTAACGTGTTCTTGTTACAAATGTTACATGTACTTACTATTATAACAACAATAAATTATGCATAATTAGATGCAAGTAACCCTAAAGCCCTGTTCACACAAGAACAATAACTATAAAGATAACGATATTAGCGTCCACACCGGCGAACAATATCGTCTGTTTATTCTAAGCGCATGCTGCCGCGAGCTCGTTATAGCAGGATCAATTCTGCTTGACTGTCAGTGTTTTTATCGTTCATCAGCTGGAAAAAATTGTTCTGAAAGTAATTGCAATGATATCGTTTCTCTGCGCCTTTATCTGTGGTGTGGACTCTGCTATACTTTAATATAGAGAACGATTTTAAGAACTATATATAGTTATCGTCCTTGGTGTGAACGGGCCTTATAAGCCAAATCCTAACCCTAACTATATAGTAAGTACATGTACAGTAGTTAATTAATATTACTCAGTACTTAAATATATAATTACACTGTAACAAGGACATATTAAAAAGAAAGGCTAGTGGAGAGTGTTTCAAATCAGTCACTTGCTAAGCTCATGTTCTTGAGACAGACGCAGACTCTTGATGAACTCTGCTCTCTCTAGCAGTGAGACCCACCAGTACGAGTGTGAGGAAGGCCTCATGCTGGCGTGTGTTATACAGAGCCTGTCTCAGCAGGTCAGGCTGGACAGGGCAGTCCGTGAGCTCTGTGTCCCGCTCACAGATCTTCTCCAGCAGGGCTGTGTACTGCCAGACCAAACGCTGACATCGCTCCAGTTCACTCTCTGTGTCTGCGGCTGCGGCTGGCAGCGTCTCGTTCAGGACGGCTGGCACTGCGGGAGGAACACACAGGGAGAAGTGAGCGCTGACAGTATGAGGTCAGTAGCAGAGACTCCGGGAGGCATGTACGGTTCTGGATGCCCTCTCCTCCTTTCCTGCTGTCCTTGTTGAAGAGGCGTATGCCGCTGACGATCAGAGTGAGCTCGCTCAGCTGCTGCTCTTTGTCTTGTTTCAGCAGAGACATGAAGGTCGCCAGCTGAGCCTGAGGAAACACGCTCTGTAGAGCCGCTGCAACATACAACAACATGCTGGCATCTTAAACTGCAGTCGACTAGAGCTGACACCTAGTGTCATGAACACAGCATCACACAAGAGCAAAACCAGTAGCAGTCAGCCACGACTAATTACACAAGAAGACTTGCTGAGACAAACTACAGTATTCATTACTCACTTGGCACTGGATAATCTATTTGTGACCCTGGACCACAAAACCAGTCTTAAGTGTCAATTTTTCAAAACTGATATGTATACATCATCTGAAAGCTGAATAAATAAGCTTGTTAGGATCAGACAATATTTGTCTGAGATACAAGTATTTGAAAATCTGGAATCTGAGGGTGCAAAAAAAAATCAAAATATTGAGAAAATGGCCTTTAAAGTTGACCAAATGAAGTTCTTACCAATGCATATTACTAATCAAAAATTAAGTTTTGATATATTTACGATAAGAAATTTACAAAATATCTTCATGGAACATGATCTTTACTTAACATCCTAATGATTTTTGGCATAAAAGAAAAATCAATCATTTTGACCCATACAATGTATTTATTGTTGGCTATTGCTACAAAT
Organism: Spinibarbus caldwelli; assembly: GCA_039654775.1. Taxonomy (NCBI): domain Eukaryota; kingdom Metazoa; phylum Chordata; class Actinopteri; order Cypriniformes; family Cyprinidae; genus Spinibarbus; species Spinibarbus caldwelli. Next base: position 1,089,990 of record CM077241.1, on the reverse strand, counting down.
ATACCTGTGCTACTTATGATTGATTTTGTGCTCCAGGGTCACATTTATGAGTGAACTGAGCAAGTACTATGCATTTAATCTGATTAGATACACTACAAGTCAAAAGTATTTGAGTAGTAAGATTTTTAATGTTTTTTAAAGAAGTCTCTTCTGCTCACCAAGCCTGCGTTTATTTGATCCAAAGTACAACAAAAACAGCAAAATTCTGAAATACTTTTACTATTTAAAATAACTGTTTTCTGTTTGAATACATTTTAAAATGTCATTTATTCAAATGATTTCAAAGCTGAATTTTCAGCATCATTACTCCAGTCTTCAGTGTCACATGATCTTCAGAAATCATTCTAATATTCTGATTTACTGCTCAAGAAACATTCCAGATTATTAATGTTGAAAACAGCTGAGTAGATTTTTTTCAGGTTTCTTTGATGAATTGAAAGTTCAGAAGAACAGCATTTATCTGAAATAGAAATCTTTTGTAACATTTTAAATGTCTTTACTGTCACTTTTTGATCAATTTAATGCACCCATGCTGTCTAAAAATCATTTCTTTTTTAAATCATTTGAACAGTACTGTGCATGTGTATATACAGGGTGCTCACTGAATGTCAGACGGCAGTACCTGTGGTTTCTCTCACGGTGTTGATGTCTGTGGCCGAGCCGAGGTTGGAGCGCTGGATGACATAGCTGACTATTTTGCTGTAGAGGTTCTTCAGGTCCTCTCTGGTCTTGGCTCGAGAGTCTGTGATCTCTCTGCTCAGTGACAGCAGACGGGAAAGCAGGACCCTCTGCTGAACCTCCAGAAACTCACCTGAAATACAGACAATGCATATGAATACACTTAATGCATTCACAAAGCCTGACTGTCAGCCAACCTAAACGTGTTTGGATTGCTGGAGGAGATCCAGATCATCTGGTCCTTTACCTGTGTGCTGCTTGTTTGTTTTTACAGCGGTGGCCAAAATGATTATTAAACACTAGTATTTTCAGCAGCTAAAAAATGGTTTTAAGTCAGTTATTTCTATCTTTTGCTGTAGTGTGTCAGTAGGAAATATCAGTTTACATTTCCAAACATTCATTTGGCCATTAATTGTAATAATCCAGTGAGATCTGATCTGATCATCATCAGTCTGTCTGGAATGACATGAAGAAACAGAACAAACTGAGACAGACTAAATCCAGAAGAACTGATGCTTCAAGAAACCTGCCTGCAAAGCTACGGTATGTTAAAAGTTTTAGGCGCTTGTGTAAAAATGCTGTAATATCAGGATGCTGTCAAAAATAATGTCAATAGATTATCAATGAACTTCTATTAAGTAAATGAAATCAACATTTGTTGTGAGCATCCTTTGTGTTTAAAGCAGCTTTTGCTCTCGGTGCACTCGAGCAGAGTTTCTCAGGAGCTTTGCAGAAAGGTTTCTTGAAGCATCAGTTCTTCTGGATTTAGTCTGTCTCAGTTTGTTCTGTTTCTTCATGTCATTCCAGACAGACTGATGATGATCAGATCAGATCAGATCTCACTGGATTATTACAATTAATGGCCAAATGAAGGTTTGGAAATGTAAACTTCGGGGGTTCAGACACACTCTCTCTGTTTAAATCTAGATTAAAGACACATCTCTTTAGCCAAGCATTCACATAATGCATCTCATGATCTTGTACTGCAGTTATATCTGATCAAACACGCATTATTGTTCTTTAGCTTGGATTGAACAAATAATTGTTGCTTGGTTGGAACAGCAGCTACGCTAATTATGTCTCTATTTGTTTCTCTGTTTCTGCCACGGGATTAACATCCCGTAACTAGGATTTACACAAGCTTCAGTCTGGATCCAGAACACCTGAGAAGAGATGATGCCAACCCCTCAGAGGACCTCAGATGAAGCATACCCTCAGACAACATACAGAACTACCAAATTTCGCCATAAGTTAAATATATTAAGTTTCTACAATATATAAATATATTGTAGAAACTTAATTTCCTGTAAAGCTGCTTTGCAATGATTTGTATTGTGAAAAGCGCTATATAAATAAACTTGAATTGAATTGAATTGAATAAACTGATATTTCCTACAGACACACTACAGCAAAAGATAGAAACCATTTTTAGCTGCTGAAAACACTAGTGTACTAATCATTCTGGCCTCCACTGTACACTTACGTCGAGATGTGTAGTTCATGTCGAAGTAGACCTGCATCTTAATGGTGTTGAGAGTGGGACTGGTCTGGTCCATCAGTCTGTCCACACACAGCTGAAGACACGACAGACACCTTACACTTACTTCACACACAGTTATGCTTTATCAGAGCTGGGTAGAAACTGATGACATGTAATCTGGATTACGTAATCAGATTCCAAAAATGAAGTACATGTAATTAGAGTAAATTACATTTTAAAATACTCGTAATCAGACTACAGTTACTTTTTTATAGATTACATGATTACATATTATTCACACAATTGCAATACATTATTCATAATTTATTGATTCTCTCTCATCTTTGAAATGTTCCCTTCTAAAATAGCCTACTGCTTATATACACTCAGAAAGTCTTCAGTTTTGTGGACATTCACACAGAGATCAGTCATTAGTCAGGAGGCGACACAGCATTTGACCACTAGATTTACAAAAATCATTTCAGGTTTAAGAAGTGTTTCAACATTGCATCAACTACTGATGAACACATTCATTTTTATTTGAATTATTAATCAGTAGGTTATTTAACCATGTATTATTGAAAGGCTTTTGTTTTTCAAACTCATAATTTACATGTAATGCAGACATTCCCAAACTTTTTGTCATCTGAACCTCTTTCACCTAATGTATTTATTTTAAAGGGGTGGTCAAGCAGCTATTTTCAAAGGCTTGATTGTGTTTATAGGTGGCACTGTAACACGTGTTCATGCTTGTTTTCATATATTTAACACTGTTTCCATTCTCCTCAAAACGGTCCGTTGACTTCCTGGTTCTATGAAGCCTCTTCCTCAGAAATACACAGTGGGCTCTGATTGGTTAGATCGGTTAACACCGTGGGTTGTGACTGTGTGCTCCCGGGAACAGGGTTTATGTAAATTTTAGGGTTTGTGATATAAGGTAAACATAAAATATTTCATTTTTTAGTACGTTTTTTTTTTTTAATGTGATTGTTATTTTTAAATTATTTTAATTTTACATGATTTATGATTTAATTAATTGCTTTTCATTAAACTCACAAACTCCCTGCAGTTCCTTTACAACCACAGTTTGTGAAACCTTGATGTAATATAATGTTTAATACACTTCATGGTGTTAACTCCAATGAATGCAATATATTTTCTTACTCTTTGTATTTTTATTACATGTATCATTATGGTACAATATTATCCTATTTAAACCATTGTGATAAACAAAAGTAGTCTGATTACATTAACTAAATTGTGTAACGTAATTGACTACAATTTTTGTCATGTAATTTGGAATCAGTAACAGATTACAATTTGTGAGTAATCTACCAGCTCTGTGCTTTATTAACTAGATAATGAGGTTTGACGAGACAAACTTTGAAACTTTTTAAGCAGTTTAAGGTCATTCGGTCTTTTAGAAGATGAATTATGCATGTACCTCTATGAGTTTCTGCACATCTTGCTTCGTGAGAGTCCTGTCCACGTTAAAATGATTCCTGGGGTCCAGAACGACAGCTTTGACCTGGACACACAGGTAAATGGGTCATTCCTGCGATTCGGTAACATTTCAACTTGGAACATACATTTTTTCAACTACATGTGATTCAACTTCTAAATATCCCACGTCATTAGGCACATATCAAACCTCCAATAAATCATATTTTCTCACTTCAGGCATTAAATACCTTTTATTATTTTCAGCTTTAGACACCTTTTTTTCTCAACCCCGTAATGGACAAAATGGGATTGGTTTAAAAAGGGTTTTACACAGAAATTGTTATAAAACAAACATGTACCTACTGCTCATGTGTTCCTCATGGCAATTTAATGACAACAAACGTAAAACTTATCATAGTTTTCACATTTTTATAGGACTGAAGCTACAAATACACAAACTGTGTGTCTACGGTCTTTTTATTTTTGTAAAAAATATTTTTAATTTAAAATTTTAACTAAAACCACAATGTTATTGTTTTAGTCCTTAACATGTCAGATGTTAATCAGCAAGAAAAACTTTTGTTCTTAATTGTCTTCCCTATATTTTTCCAAATATATTAATGTGACAAGGTGTGACGTGGTTGAAGACTGTAACACATATGAAGGGATACATTGCCTTCAGTTTTAATTTTTGTTTTTGTTTCTCTCTCATATTGTCCGCTTGTTTCTGGGTCTATATCTGCATGGCCAACATTGTCTTTCTGCTGCAAACGTGGGTGCAGTTTCTGATGTATGGTGCTTGTCAAAGTTTAAGTGGACATGTTGCATTAAAAATTCTATTTAAAACAAAAATATGAGTTGTCATGATTTTGGAGTATATATATTTACTGAAACCATGACTATTTAATATTTTTTCATTAAAATTATTAAAAAATGAAGCAAATAACTCAACCCTGTCACAAGTTTATAACCCCGTAACAATGAGAAATACATATATTTGTGACGGGGTTGTGGTTTTTCACTCAAAATAGCCACTGCTCCTCGTGTAGTGTAGGAGAGTAGACCATATGTGTCATCAATAAACTAAGTACATTGTATATACTTATGGATTAAAATAAAATGTTGAAAAAGTAATAATTTTCCATCTTAATTTTATGTGACGGGGTTGAGTTGTTAAGTTTGACAGTACCCTCCCTGACCATAACATGCCTCAAAAATATGAATAAAAAGTATGATACTACTAACCATTTTCTGCAGCACTGTTAAAGAGACCAGAATGATGTCATTTCTGGTAAATGATGTCACGTAAGAGTGAGACTCAGTTATGATGGGTGTAGAATGGGTAATGTGACGGGGCTGAGTTCAGACTGGGGGACATAACTTTAAAGCCTGTTTTCTATTTTTTTTTAGAAAAAAAATATTTAGAAGAAAGGAACACAAATAAATGCTTACATTGTTGCCAAAAATCACAGACACTATGCACATTTTGCTAATAATTTTCCAAGTAAAAACTCAGAGATGTGCCTCAGGGACATGACAAAATGCTTGGTTTAAGATAAATATAAGACATTATTTTATCCTAAAAAATATTAAAATGCAAAAATTATTTTTTTACTCATTATAATGGCCATCCCAAAGTTTTGTGAAAAGCTTCTAACAATTAATTTTGTTGAAGCACCACTTTAGAAACTGTGAGGGACTGAAATATTACCCAAATACTGAGCTACTGTGTCTATCTAATTCAGTCTGAATTATTACAGTCTCAGTCACTCACCATAAACGCGATGAGCGTCTCAGACAGAGTGTGTCCTCTGCTCAGACACGTCTGCAAGATTTCTCCAATGATGGTTCTTATAACGCCTTCGGCTTGTGTGTGCGACATCTTCAACAGATACTGCAGATTATGATTATTATTATTATTATTATTATTATTCGCTCCTTCAGCTTACTGTTGGGATGACGCTGCTCTGGTTGTCATGGAGATGGAAAGCGTGCGGAAGTGCTTCTGAGCGCCACCGGAAGAGGCGCTGCTGCACGAGTCTGTCTCAAACACAACCCGAGATCACAGCACAGTATATTATCACACTATCAGGTCCTAAACAAAAAACATGATATGTTAAAACCGAAAATGAAAATATGCTCTCGTTGTCTGTGTCTATATATATATAATGTTTTATATGAGTGTACATTCATACAGTATATTCATCTGACATTTACATTTGTCTTGTCTAGTGTTCTTACTGCTTCAGTTGAGTGAACAGCAGCAATCCATGAACTCTGACCCTCATTAAATGAGCAAATAAATTACATAATAAATTGCATCATATAACTTTATTTATTAGTGATGATGGGAAGAAAGTTTCAACTGAAAACACATCTCAGGTTCATATTTATTGTTTTATGATGACAAGTAAAAAATGACAGAATTGTAGTAAATTGTAAAAAGATATAACAGCATCAACCCAAGAGAAGCTAGTGAGAGCCTGAGCCGATGGCCTGCTGAAAGCGACTTTGATCTTGTTTGATAATTATTAAGAGCGCTGGCATTACTGATTATAAAACAAGAACAATCTCTCTTTCATTGCAGCTCTCTCAGTTTTATATGAAATAAACATGTTTATAATCTGCATTATTTATAGTCCCTTCTTTAATCTGAATGTTCATCACATTTTACAATAAACATGTTTTTCTAAATACAAATATTAATATTTCAATAAAAATGATCATTTGTTATGTACAATTAAAATAGATATATACAATATAATATAAAACGTGAATTCCTTCAATATAATTCCTTTTTTCTGCATCATTGTTGATAAGCACACACACACACACACACACACACACACACACACACTGTCTTATGTTTCTAATGTTCACAAAGTATGGTTTATTTGTCCACTTCTTTACATATTTGCAATGTATCATCAGAAAATCACTGACAAACACAACTAACAGCCTTGTTTTCATTCTCTTCGAATGAAATCTGGCTTCTGCACGAGGGCTCAGGGTTTGCACATATTTCACTATATTATAGTGTATGTTTTACCAGGGAATTTTTCTGCAGGGCTTTTATGTGAAATAGACGTTTTTTATAGCTGAATAATGGAAGTTGCAGAGTTTTCTGATATGTGGCATTTACAGCTCAGGTGATAGGCTCAAACGTCATTTCCAGAACGGAGTTTATTTCCCTTGAGCAGCTTCCCAGGTTGTGTACGTCTGGGGCTTTTGAGGCCAAGTGTTGGCCACGATTAAATGTAATTTAATACAGAAGCTAGAGAACTGAGCTTTGTTCATGAGTTCTCAAGTTCACAGTGAATGAGAAAACAAAGACGACTGAAAATCCTTCATTGTGTGTGACCCAGGTCCACAAAACCAGTCATAAGGGTCAATTGTTTGAAAGTGAGATTTATACATCATCTGAAACCTAAATAAATAATCTTTCCATTGATGTATGGCTTGTTAGGATAGGACAATATTTGGCTGAGATACAACTATTTGAAAATCTGGAATCTGAGGGTGCAAAAGAATCTAAATATTGAGAAAATCACCTTTAAAGTTGTCCAAATGAAGTTCTTAGCAATGCATATTACTAATCAAAAATGAAGTTTTGATATATTTACAGTAGGAAATTTACAAAATATCTTCATGGAACATGATCTTAATATCCTAATGATTTTTGGCATAAAAGAAAAATGTATAATTTTGACCCATACAATGTATTGTTGGCTATTGCTACAAATATACCTGTGCTACTTATGACTGCTTTTGTGCTCCAGGGTCACATATTGTCTCATGTGTACACCTTAAAACTGAACACCATAGATAAGATAAATAGCAAGTGTATGATCTTCATATTCTGTCAGGAGTCTGAAGCAGCGGCATTATTCCTCTGTTAATCTGAGCCGGAGTGCATGATAAGGCCCCAGTCTCGCTCCATCTTGATGAATTCGTCCTCTGGATCTCTGTTCTCCTCTGAGCTCTGTCTCAGGATGACATTAGGCAGCAGCGTGACCGCTTCAGTCTGGATCTGAGCTTCATCCTCCAGACCCAACAAGCCCATCAGAGGGATTTTCAGCTCTCGAGTCTCTGGGCTCCAGTCCAGGAACACCTGTGCTTGGTCTTCATGGTGCGGCTGGTCCTCGCAGGCGTCCGCAGGACTGTGTGCTGTGTGTCTTTGTGTCCTGTAAGGGCTGACCTCAGCCTCTGGAGCTAAAGCAGCGGGCAGCACGATGCCGTAATCTCCAGCCTCGCTGTGCTGCGGCTCCTGCGGCTCAGAGTCCACGCTCACAGAGTCCTCCTCCAGCGGCTCAGCTAACGGAGCGTCAGAGGCGGGCTGCTGGGCGTAACACACCAGCGGCTGCTGATCAGCGTTCAGAGCCTGAGCATCCACTGCTGAAGAGTCCTCACTGCACACCAGCTGAGGCCGAGCAGGACTGAGCAGAGCGGACTCTTCTCCAAACAAACCCATTTTGATCACGTTAATGAAGATTGTTGGAGGCCTTTCAGACTGGAAAGTGTGAAGCTTTTCACTCATACCAACCACATGCTGAAACGACAAGAGTACAGTGTTACTTCAGCACTGTTATAATGTGATCGAAACTATGGTGACAAGATGACATGATATGACTCTCTCCTTAAATAATAACAGAATTATTTTGAATATATTATCTATATTATATATATTATCTATTGTGAAACCTTTGTGTGATAGCACTGTATTGATATGCATCTTTTCTTTACATTAACCACTACCATTCAAAGTTTGGGTTAGTAACAAGTGTTTTATGCTCATCAAAGCTGCATTTATGTAATTAAAAATCCAGTAAAAACAGTAATATTGTGAAATATTATTGCTATTTAAAAGAGCTGTTTTCTATATGAATATCTGTTAAACTGTAATTTATTTCTGTGATCAAAGCTGAATTTTCAGCATCATTACTCCAGTCTTCAGTGTCACATGATCTTCAGAAATCATTCTAATATGCTGATTTGCTGCTCAAGAAACATTTATTATTATTATTTTGTTGAAACCAGCTGAGTAGATTTTTTTTTCAGGTTTCTTTAATGAATAGAAAGTTCAGAAGAACAGCATTTATCTGAAATGGAAATCTTTTTTTAACATTATAAATGCCTTTATCAACACCTTTGATCAATTTAAAGCATCCTTGATGAATAAAAGTATTATTTTCTATAATCCCCACCCCACAATACCAGGAGACACGGAAACCAGGAACGAGGAATTCACAAAACGAGGGCGTTTAATATTCCACAGGGTAACACTGAGCACAGGCAGGGAAGACATTAGAGGACTGACAAACCCTAACTGAAAGGACTGGGGCTTATAAACACAGGACAATCAGGAAGGAAGACGAGACGCACCTGGAAACAAACCAATAATCAACGAGAGGGAGAAACTGGGTCACGGAACACATGGGGAGCAAAAAACACAACACAACAGTCCAGGGGTGTGACAAGAGTAGTCCCTATCCTATGGCAAATGCCATCGTGATTTATGGCTTTGACCTTTCGTGACCTCATAATATTAATAATAATAATAATAATAATATCCATATGTGACCTTTGATCTCATAACGAGTTTCAGATGCGGAAATCGGGCAAGCGTGAAACTCCCATGTCATCCGGGGACGAGATATATTGTTATCCGGTGGAAAACCAATGTTTTTGAAGATTTTTATGGTGCGTTTTTGAATTTTCCTCATAGGAGCATCTGTGGCGCGCGCCCCCCTCCCATCTGAGGTGCGAGTGTCAGGTTGCGTTACAAGGCGCGCTCCCTTTCTCTCTCCCCCTCTCTCTCCCTCTCTCCCTCTCTGTCTGTATGGGATCTGTGAGAAAAACAATAATGATCAAGCAATATTAAAAAAGTAAAGGAAATTAAGAGATCAGTTTTAAGACACACAGCTGCGCTCGCACATATATTCCGTGGGTTGTATAAAAAGAATTTAAACAAAATAGGTAACATGCCTATCAATGAGAAGGGGTAAAAAATGTTTAGCATAACGGATAAAATGGTTAAAAAATATAAATTGTCTTACATTCTTCGCGGGGAATAGAGAATACGCGTCTTCGTGCTATTCCAGTTGGTCTCAAATGAAAAGTTTACAAAATGGTCATGTTTAAACTATTTCTGTCTCTCTCTCTCTAAGCACTTTTTCACACCAAGCTGTGATGTGTGAAAGGACGGAGTCCTCCCGCTCTGGACATTTCGGTCCGTTGTGTGAGAGAAGACTGATAAACTTTGCAAACATTTTAAATGAGATCTATAACCTTACTTTAATGTTTAAATAAACAGAATCCCTATACACCCGTCGTCCGGTGATTCTTGTTTTAACTTATTTCACATCAAACCATTGTTTAAAAGTTTCTTATTTTATTCATCATCTTCAAAATTGTATTCCACCACACACACGGTGTGACGAAACATGCAGCGGTTTTCTTGATTTTTCTTTATTTTTAGAAATAAATCTAGTCACATTTCGCCTACGGTACAGCAGGACAATGGTTCAGTGGTTAATGCGGTCATGAAGCGGTGCAGAAGATCGTTTTGATCACGTATCGAACCCCAGTCCGGACTTCAAAATATTTTTAATTATATAGCTAAAATTGCCTCTATTTTAAATAATACTCAGACTTCAATTAATTAAATTCACAGACTTTCAGGTTCTGTTTATGTTTACCCATGTGCTAGTAATTTGGAAATTGATGATCCTTTTTCAGTTACAGAAGCTCTCTCTCTCTCTCTCTCTCTCTCTGTCTCACACGCGCACACACACACACACAGGTTTGCTTAGACATCTAAAATGGTGATATTACACAGAATCCTGATGTTTTTATCTACAGATACATGTTACAACCCATCACAGAAGGCTTTACATCTTAGAAAATAAATAATAATTCATGCACTTTACAAGTAATTTACTCATGGGCTCAATAAAATGTTCCCTCTCTCTCTCTGAGAGGACGCTTGCCCCCACACCGTAGGTTAAACAAGCACACAGACACACATTCAATCGTCAGAGTCTTATTCTCGTCTTTTAAACGAATTTAATATAAATAAATGATGCGATCACACATGATATAAAACAAAGCAAAACACTGACACTAGTTTTAGGTAACAAAAATTTTGTAATGAGGAACCAGCAACGTCGAAATAAGTAAAGGGGGGGGAAAATAAATATTTTAACAGGCAAACAGTGAGGGATATTATGGACCCGACATGTCCGGGCAAGCCATTGTCATGTTTGAAGGCCGTAAACATTATTTATCAATGTTTTATGGCCATAGACATATTTAAATTCAATTCACGTTTATTTGTATAACTTTTTCACAAAACAAATTGTTGCAAAGCAGTTTCACAGAAAAGTAAAGTTTCTACATCATATTTACAAACTTTTATATTCATATTTACATTATTTTAATGAATTTTATACTGTATCATCCCCCTAAACCTACCCATCACAGTAAACTTTCTGCATTTTATATTTTCATAGACATCATTTCATATAATGTAAAAAGCTGTTATGATCATGGGACAATTATTTGAAGTATTACTACGCATTTGGTTTGTGGGGACACTCCATAGACATAATGATTTTTTAAATGTATGTATTTATTTATTTATTTATTTACTGTACAAACTGCACACCTACCCACCGCACAAAAATGTCTGCCTATACATCCATTTTTGATAAAATATTGATTGCAAGCTATCTTAATTATGAGGACTCAAGAAATGTCATCATAAACCACATTTGCATTGTTATATCAGTGTAATACCCGTGCCATTATACAAATTTGTGTTCTGATAAATCATATAAACAATCACACACAAACATTTCAAGCTAAAGAGAGACTTATTTCTATTTTAAAGAATATGGAAATATATAATTATATGACAGCATGTTACTACCATGTTACTAAAGCAAATCATTCATCATTCATTTTAATCAAGTATTCAACATTTAAGTTTATTGAACTTATAAAACACATCATAGTAACAAACACGTTACTAAAGCAAAGTAAATCATTTATCATACATTTTAATCATATACTTCAACAATTAAGTTCACTGAACTTATAAAACACATAACACGCTTACATTTTTAAATTAAATATTGTTTTTAAGCAATCTGAATTATGACGACTCAAGCAATTTCATCATAAACCACATCTACATTGTTATATCAGTGTAATACCTATATCACTATACAAATTTGTGTTCTGATAAATCATATAAACAAGCACGCACATACATAAACATTTCAAGCTAAAGAGAGACTTCTCTATTTTAAAGAATATGGTAATAAATAATTATATATGCCATAGTAACAAACATGTTACTAAAGCAAAACATTTATCATACATTTAAACATGTATTCAACAATTATTTATTGACCTTATAAAACACATCATTCTTTTCTTTTAGAGAAGATGGTAGCAAATAAAACTGTGATTATATATATAACACGCTGTATAAAATAAACATCTACTATAGTTTTAGATGACAATATAAAAACGCCTTACACTTTTCAGAGTGCTTAGAGGTATGCTGGATCTTTATGCAATGATGTCACGAATTAAATGTTTCCAATAAAATAAATAAATAATAAAATAAAAATGTTTAAGTTATAAACATTATTAAATATAAACAAAACTCGCAGATCCTCTTTGTGGTAATCTCCAATGTGAAATGGATTGAATGCTTCAAGACCCATTCAGAGACAGGGAGGAGTCTCTGCGGTCCATAACAGCTCATGTGGCAAGTCTGCTACCCTTTTCCAGAGTGTGCGTCTTCATCTTATAAATGCATTAATAAGCATAATCTTAAGAGTGTAAATAAGATCTTTCAAAAGATTGTTTAGACGAAATCTTAAAGATTTTAAATAAAATATTTTACTTATGTGTTTGCAAATTTAACCTAAATTATGATTTATATTCGGCAGTACCTGTTCAAATCTTAGTTTATCATTTTAAAGGAAACTTGTACTTAGTTTATTTTATCAGCCTTTTCTGAACCAAACTTTATCAGCAGAGTGAAACATACCCTTAGCTGAAAATATACTATTGATTGTCTACTGAAATGTAGACAGACCGTATGACGATGTAACATCTTGCCTGATGGTCACGTGATCAGTCTTTGAAGAGCGAGTTTATGGCTTTTGCAGGCACCAACCCTTTTACCCATAACGTTACGGCTCATTTAAAATGTTTAAGTCAACTACAGACATGTGAAAAGCCTTTCCAAAAACATCCATGTCACATTCTTTGGAGTCGTAAACTACGCTTGAATAAAACATAACATGTGAGGAACATCTATGTGCATCAATGGGTCTCTTGAGAATATTTAATTGCGCTTAAAAAGCGCAGAACAAGCTAAACGAAAAAGATGCCCGGAGGTAGAAAATACCTACGTTGTTAAAACCTATATACAATATGTATTAAACATATGCTTTTGTTGTTAAGACTGCTTATTAATAGTGGTAATACTTTAGTTAAGTTTTAAGGGTTCACAAGTCTCAAAGATCTATATTAATTTTATTTATTTATTTATTACTTTTCTTATTTTTACAAAGATTTCAATTCAATTCCTAGTAAATATGAGGCCAAAACTTGATATCACAAAAGAAATCATGTTGTCAAATGTTTTTAAAAATAGGGAATGCCAACTCCAAACAGATCCACACACACACACACACACACACACACACACACACACACACACACACACACACACACAGACAGAGGCACCATTCAGGAAGGTCAGCAGTTCAGGTAGGCATATGTATGCTTTCAAACTTTTTTTTTTTTTTTTCACCCCAAAATCAAGTATTGTGCTTTTGAATAAGACTGATTGTTTTAAAGCATAAACTTCCTTTAAAGCTTGAATAAAAGGTTACCAAATGTAGTTTCATACCCGTTGTGTTCTAACAAAGTCATTAATCGGTTCTCTTTTGCTTTATACGATTTACTTTTATTACTTCTACAAAGGATAATGCTACTTTTATAAGTCTGATAAATATGTGATGAATGCACGATGAAACGAGAATCAGGCTGCAAAGGCTACATTGTATTGATCTGTACTAATGCAACAATTTTCCAGTAACAGAATCTGAGTGTGAAACATGAGTTCCTGTATGATCTTGTGAGCAGGCGCTCGTCCGTCGTGCTGAGGACGTCATGCACACGTTATTCGAGACAGTCCCGTTAAGCGAGAGAAAGCCTGCGGAGCCGTGGCTGGAGGATTTGGCCAGACTGAAGGAGAACCTCTGCTCTGCTGTTCAGCATCTCTATCAGACTCTGAGGACCGTGTCTGACTTCCATCACATCTGCAGCAGAGTATGTTTTGTGTTTGTGGCTTCACATTGAAGGTTGAATCAGCATCTGAATCAGGTGTGTATGTTGAGTTGTGGTTTGATCCTCAACAGTGTGAGAGCTGGTACAGTCTAGTGCTGTGCGAGAGCCTCCTGCAGGAGCTGCTGTGGAGCGGTCACTGTGAGGTCAACCGTTCTCCTGACCTGAGCTGCAAGCGAGGAGTCCAGATCTTCCTCAGGAGAAACCCCTGCCCAGAGGTGCAGCAGCTGGTAAAGCTGGCACATCTCGCTAATGTCATAACGGACCCGCACCTTCGGCACACTGGCACACAGCTGTCTCACAGGTACACACAGAAAACTGTGGGTTGCTTATTTGCACAAGCTTTGCTCTCTGCTGTGCTGTCATTAGGATGCAGACATTTGTCATGTGAATTGTTGTCCAGTGCAGTCTTGTTAAATGTGGACTCCTGGGTTGTTGTGGTGAGAAAAATGCTTTAAAGGAGCAGTTCACCTAAAAATGAGAATTGGCTGAAAGTGTCCTGCTCACCAATGGATCCTCTGAAGTGAATGGGTGCCGTCAGAATGAGTCCAAACAGCTGAGATAAGCATCACAATAATCCACACCACTCCAGTCTATCAATTAACATTGCAGTTTGTGGATTACTTAAATTACTTGTGGATTATTGTGATGCTTTTATCTGCTGTTTGGACTCTCATTCTGACGGCACCCATTCACAGCAGAGGATCCTTTGCTGAGACGGTAATGCAATATTACATTTATCTGCATCTTGGATGGCCTGAGGATGAACACATTTTCAGGTAATTCTCATTTGTAGGTTTTAGGATGGCAAAATGGTTACCCTGGTGAATTATTATTATTATTATTATTATTATTATTATTATTTTATTTTTATTTTTTATTTTTTAAACTGAGTGTGTTATTCTGTAGTGTTTAGCTGATCATCAAAATGGCCAAATTGTCAGATCAATCAGTCTGGTTAATATCAACCACTCACATTTATGATCAGATTTTAATAACTATTAGGGCTGCCCTCGAATAAAGATTTTTCTGGTCAACAAGTAGTCGTTCATTTTAAGCATTAGTCCGCTATTAGTCACACGTTTATTAATAAACCATTTAAATCATAATAATGAGCCTTTAATTGCCTACATAGCCTAATAAGCACTCAAGTGCACGCAAAAAAAGCTTGCCACAGCACACCGGCAGATATAATTATGAATATGTCAGGGAAAACAGCAAGGAGACTGCATTAACATTTTAATAACTTATTGATGAACTAGAGCTTTATTTGTTTTCATCTTAAGAGATTAATTCGGCGACACTAACTCATCTCTGCAGTATGTTTCATATGGATTACATAATCTGGGAATATTTGTTTTCCATTTGAATTGGTTCATTTAAAAGTAGACCTTTCACTCTCTATAAATATTTTTCATGTCTATAAGGCAAGTATAGGCTGCCACTCCACAGAGTTTTGAAGTTTCACGCTCAAGTTCACAGAGACCGAGACAGCAGAAAGTGCATCCTGTTTGCTTTGTTTTACAAAAGCGCAACGTTTTTTTTTATAATTCTGAGTGCACACAAATAAACGTAGAGTCTTGAGAGATTCGAAAGATGTATTACTTTTATCTGTATGAGCAAAAATGTATTTTAAATGTATTTTAAGAGCAAGTGAGTGCACCAGTGCCTCCATCTGTCCTGCAGTGAGCACTACTGTTCAGCTTCACACTCCGCAAAGATGCTTGAATAGCGCTCGTTTTTCTAGTTTTACATTAGATTGAGTGGTCATGTAAAGTTGCTACTACATACATCTTTCAGATGAAAAGCCATATTTGAGGTCGATGAATGATAGGTGAGCGTTTGGATGTCCTGCCCGAGTACTGTATTACCACCGGTAACGATCTGTCCGTCACAGACTGGATAACTTCGCCACTTCCTATGGAATTGTTTTTTCTGCAAAAAAAATTTTGGTTGACCAAGCCTCTTCTCGTTGACTAATGGTTAGTCGACTATTATGG
The DNA here is from genome assembly GCA_039654775.1 of Spinibarbus caldwelli. Lineage (NCBI taxonomy): Eukaryota > Metazoa > Chordata > Actinopteri > Cypriniformes > Cyprinidae > Spinibarbus > Spinibarbus caldwelli. The sequence goes on along the minus strand of CM077241.1, from coordinate 1,074,018 downwards.
TGCAGCCCTACATACTAAATAGCTAAGGGAGTGATGGCAGATTTGACACTTTATTTCTTCTGTCCAGTGTGATCAATCACTCTTTTCCCTCTTTTGGAAAGTCATAGAAATGCTGTTGTAGATCTTTTGTTATTGTGGTGTAAGGTCCGCCCGCTGGTCCAGCGACGACAGCCAATGGCACGGCAGAAGGATTCGTGTGTGATGCTGTCTTTCCTTTTACGCAACAATATTAGATTAAATATATTTTCCTAAACACATTTTCTTCTATGTATTACCTCCTTAATTCATCTGACTCCAAAAATGAAAAGGTTTAAAAGATGCTGTTTATTAAATTTAGATGAATGTTTGATCATTCTATTTAACTCTTACTTTATATTTACTCTTTCATTAGGAATCTATGTCACTCAGGGTGTATCACGCCGGCCGATGAACGTGTACCCCACGGTTACAAACTCTCCAGTCTGATCAATAGTCAGAGGTTATGACTAACTATTTAATAGACCGCCTCATGCTTGTCATTCTTTAAATAGTGGTTCTGTTTAGCCCCCTACAGTTACCTATGTAACAACTTAGTTAAAGCTCAAACAATAATCAGAGGTTATTGCTAGCACTATGAAATATGCTAATGCTCCAGTAGTGTTTGATCTAGCCCCCTATAGTTAGTTTAACTATATAACAACTTGAATATAACTGAGACAATACCCAGAGGTTATGGCTAGTACTAAGAAATATGCCCGAACCATGCTAGTACTCCAGTAGTATTTTGTCTAGTCCCCCGTAGTTAATGTAACCGTATAACAACTTAGCTAAAGTCAAGCAGTTAGTCAGAAATCTAGAATCTCGCCTAATGTGCCCTATGCTTCATCTAGCCTGAGATTGTGTGCACTAACCCTGAACACAGATTTTTGGTAACATGCGCCTTCACTTAATCTACTTGAGAAAATAATTTCAGAGTAGGTTTGAATAAAATCAAACATCACAATTTATTAATCAGGTAATCAAGATAATCATTCAAAGTTCAATTCAAACATTATAAACAAAAGTCAATCATATAAAGCATTTAATACCGAAATAAGAGAATCTAGAAATATTACCTGATAACGAAAGACTACACGCAGCAAGTATGTGGGAGATCTACCTACAGATTCCTTGAGCTCTTTGTCGCTCTCCCTTAAATATCCAGAAGAACCCCGAAGTCACCAAATGGCATTGTCTGTTTATTGCAGGGGTTTAGCATATCACCTTTTGGGGTTTCAGGTGAATAACTTTGCATTTACGTACGGGGTAATTTGTGTGAAAGACCTGGGAGTAGTATGTCTCTTTCTATTGTTAAGAGAATGAGACCCTTTTACCAGACATACCCGGAGACCTTTCAAACGACTTCAAACATGAATTATTGCATTATAATAAACTCTGATTAAGAAAAGTGGTTTCAGTGACCTCTGTAGTGTACCGTGTTTAGATGGAAATGAGGGGAGTCAGTAAAGGAGGTGGAGGGTCATGTATAAGGTGTGGAACATTTGTCTCTCTGTTGGGTGTGTTGTCTTAAGCTTTCGCGTTTCAGGCGTTGATTCTCGCAAAAGTTTTCTCAGACTGTGGTCTCCTCCAGACAAATGGCATCAATAATATTACAGGGGCAAAAGGCAAGGCAAAAATGATTTGTAGTTTGTTCATCATTATATCAAAGTTTAACTATGATAACTTCAGCTTCTGAGAACCCTGTAAATGTCTATTGGTTGATTTAGAAATGCTGTACCGGTATATTAAGAAACCCATCCTACTAGGCAAAATCACAGTCTTGTGCAGTATGGAGCTTCTGAACGTGTTGTCATGACTGTCCACAGATGCATGACTCTGAGGAGACTCTTGACCTCTCCTGGTGCCGCTCCCCTTCATGACCTCCAGCTTGCCCTCCAGTGGCAGTATGAGTACCTCAAGGGTCACCACAAGACCTCTGACATCACTTCCCCTGAGGAGCGCACTTCCTGCAGCCTGCCTCCAGACCCGGCCACTCATGCACTTTCCCAGTGTGAGAGCTTGTGTGATTTAGCCAAGTGGCCTTCTGTTGGAGACCAGATGTCCTCCGCTTTGGGCAAACCTCCCTCTCTCAGCTCCTTTGACTCTGGCTTTGATGGAGTGGGCAGCAGTCACCTGGACAGTAGGAGCAGAAGAGAGCCGCTCCCTAGGATTCTGGGAAACGCAGACTCCGCTTTCAAGTCGAGACCTCTTCAGATTCACGAGGAGAACGTTGTGAGCGTGTCTGATTCTGAAGAGCTAGGGTTTAGTTTAAAGAGGGACTCCACTCGCGCCAGCATTCAGATCATTCCCAAAATTACCTCGGACTCTTTGAACCTTGAGATCAAGGTGAAGCGCTCTGCTACGCTGCCCAAGAACCCCTGGCTGAGCCTCCCCATAGATGATCTGGAGAGCTCTTATACGGTTACCATTACACCAAACTCCTCCAACCCACGGAGGGACCTGAGGAGCCCCAGTCTCTCTGAATGCCCAGATCGGGAACGGGATCGGCCTGGTCAGACGGATGAGCTGGGGTCCGCTCAGCTCCAGAGTCAGGAGAGCTTTGAGGAGTCTGAGCTCAGTCCTATGGGAAATGTTCTGTCCAGTACCTTAACGGATAATGAAGACAAGCCCAGCAGCACAGTGGATGGAGATCCTTCTCTTCTCTGGGACACGTTTGATCTTCCCAACCTCAGACGGGACTCTTACGAACGGTTAGAACGGTCTTTTTTTTTTTTTTTTTAAACTTCCCCAAACAACAGTATTTAAAAGGTTAGTTCACCTAACAATTAATTTCTGTAACTTATTCAAACTCTTCTACATCTTGGATGGCCTGAGGGCGTTTCTTGATGGAAACAGATTTGGGGAAATGTAGCATTGCATCAGTGTCTCAGCAATGGATGCTCTGCAGTGAATGGGTGCCGTCAGAATGAGTCCAAACAGCTGATAAAAACATCACAATAATCCACAAGTAATCCACAGCACTCCAGTCCATCAGTTAACATCTGGAGATTCACTGGAGGAAACGTTATTATGGATTATAGACTCAGATTTTAGTTAATGTCTTAAAGATGGATTTGTTTCAGCTTTTGTCTTCTCCAGATGTTAACTGATGGACTGGAGTGGTGTGGATTACTTGTGGATTATTGTGATGTTTTTATCAGCTGTTTGGACTCTCATTCTGACGGCACCCATTTACTGCAGAGCATCCATTGCTGAGACAGTGATGCAGTGACACATTTCTCCAGATCTGATGAAGAAACAAACTCCTCCTACACTCTTAAAAGTAAAGGTGCTTAAAGGGTTCTTCACAGCGATGCCATAGAAGATCCATTTTGGTCCCACAAAGAACCATTCAGTCAAAGGTTCTTTAAAGAACCATCTCTTTCTTACTGTTTTTATAATCTGAAGAACCTTTCAGAGAGATAGTAGTATACTTTGTGTCTAAAATTTGATTTATTGCCCCTCATAAAATTCCACCCCCCACCCCCCTTACTGGACACCTGTTTTGGACACCTGTTTGTACACCCCCACCCATCTAAATGGGGCCATCTGTTTTTATCCAGTCCAGCGATCCGAAGGAATTTATGACTGTTTTTGGAAATGTGTTTTTGTGTGTGGGGGTGTACAAACTGTTAAAACAATGTGCTTTAAACTTTAAATTGTGAAACAGCGTTAAATGGGGTAAAGGGAAGTTTTTATTAAAGTTTTTCACACACACATCAAGAAAAAACATCAAACATACGCGTAAAACGAGCAATGCAATGACTGTTTTTCTTTGCAAGTTAAGATGAGCTAGTGTTGTTCATTTAAAAACTAGAGTTTGTTATAAGTAAATCTTACCACCTTCTAAAACAAAAATGTATCAGGAGCGTTCGTTAAACAATACGGCAGTTTTTCTGTTTCAATTTAAAACTAGTTAGAGTTTGTTATACATTAAGTAAAGTAGCTACTGAACGTCTTACCATGATCTAAAACAAAAATTATGAGATCGTTAAAACAACAGCATAAGATACTTGTCAAAATCTATGTTGCACTTTTAAAAAAAAGCTAACGTATACAAAGTAGCTGAGCGACTTACCGCGATCTAAAAGAAAAAAGCACGAAGCGAACGTTAAGCAATAAGCTACTCGTCAAAATCTTGTAACATTACAATTTAAAAGCTAGTTAAACAAAAGAAAAAGAACCGCGTAGGCCTATCTGGTCGTGGTGTAAAAGAAAAATATCAGACCGTTAAGTAAGCTACACGTCAAAATCTTGTAAGATTACAATTTAAAAGCTAGCGTTTGTTACAAGTTAGAAAAGAAAAGAAGGGAAAAAATAGCTGTGATCTAAAATAAATAAATAAATAAAAAGAGTAGACTATCTTACGCTGATCCTCACAGGACCGTGTCAAACTCAGAATGAGCTTAGGAGCGCTGAGGTCAGACCACACCTACATCACCGCCCCTAACACCTTAAGGAGAGACCGACGCAAAGATTTAAAACAATTAAACAAAGTAATGTTTTAACATTAGAACGAACGTTATTTTTAATAAATCTTTAGCATTTCAATTAATGAAACAATTCAACATCCATCCTAATCTTCTTCACTTTTAAAATTAGGTTACACAAGTTTTCTTGTAAACATTCACCTCTAAGCCGAAGAAAAATGTTGTTTGTCTTGTTTTATTTTATTTAAGTAGCATGAATCCTTTATTTACACTTCTATTTTTGATAATCTTAAAACTTGCGGTGGGGCATATCAGTTTGAAGACGTATACACCATAGTTACAATATCAAGATGACTCAGAATGGTAACATCCGGGCCCCAGTCAAACCACACCTACAACCGTCCCCTACACCGGAGGAGAGACCGCGAAGACTTATTTTTAATAAATCTTTTAAATTTCTTAATTAATGAAACCATTCAGCCTAAAACTTTTCACTTTAAAAATAGGTTAGCCTATACAAGTTTTCTTCTAAACAATCACATCTAAGGCACAGGCTAGTTATTCACACTTAATTCACCTATTTCTTTAATCGACCTTTGATTTTTGTCAAGTTTAAGATTTCTGACGTGTTATATAACCCAGACTTTTTCACTTTTAAAAATTAGGTTACACAACTTTTCTTCTAAACAATCGCCTCTAATCCGTAGGAAAAATGTTGTTTGTTTTATTTTATTTAAGTAGCATAAATCCTTTAATGGGTCTTTGATCTTTGTCAAGTTTAAGACTTCTGGCGTGCTATATAACCCAGACTTTTTTTCACTTTAAGGATTGTTACACAACTTTTTCTTATAAAAATCACCTCTAAGCCACAGGAAAAATGTTGTTTGTTTTGTTTTGTTTGATTTAATTTTATTTAGTTATTCACACTTAATATGGTTATTCCTTTAATCGGTCTTTTGTTTTTTTTATCGATCTTAAAACTTGCGATGTGGTATAACAGTTAAAACGCACGTATGCGCGTACAAATATCTAACAGGAATGAAACCAAATGTTTTCGGTTCATACCGCGTAATAAATCAAGACAGGATTTCTCTTTGATTTTCTTGCAGTAAGACTTCTTATCAGTTGAAACAGACGTAGAAAGTGTAAACTTTAACAACATAACACGAAATACAAGATATCGCGGCTCACGCATCGCATTTGTGCAGAATTTGTGGCGCTGTGCTATAGGGTAGCCTATCGGTTAAAACACATTCACGCAGCCTACAAATATTTAACAGGAATGAAACCACATGTTTTTGTTTCATACTGCGTAATAAAATCAACACAGTATTCCTCTTTGATTTCTCGCCGTAACACTTGTGGTGTGTTATCTATCAGCTGAAACAGATGCACAACGTCTAAACTTTTACAACATACTACGAAATGCAAATATCTCGTCTCGCGCAGTGCAACGAAACAAGAACGCGATGGGTGTCTGGGATGAATGATTATGCGTTCATACCGCCGTACTGTTTTTCAAAAGATTGTAAAAACATATAAATTAATTTTATGGGGTTGTTTTATAATTGTAATCTAGTGAGTTTGGAGGGATCTGGCGATTTGACCGGTGGTGTTGTGTCAGACAAAGTTCAGAGATCAAAACAGATATTTCTTCTAAGATGTTCACTGATTAAAGTATGTCCATTGCACCCTTTTTTTACAACATGCACCTGTGAGTGCGGCGGGGTCTTCCGGTCCTGGTGAACTTTTTGCCTAAAATTCAGTGATCAAAGGACATCATCCATGTTAACCATTTTATGGCATGCACCTGCAAAGTTCAGTGACCGGTCAAAGGATGTGTGGCCTTTTGAACCTTTTTACGACACATATCTGGTGAAGTTAAAACAAGATGACGAAAAGCAGCATGAAGTTAAGTTTTGTAGATTTTAGATCTTTCTAAAACCGCGATGCTCTAAAGCAAGGATTAGAAGTCCTCTGATGAATGCAAAGCTGGTTACAAAAATTTTTCTTTATGAATTAGACCTAAATTAGACTAAAAATTAGACGTCATAAGGTTGTTTGCAACAAAAGTACATCCTAAACAAGGTGCTACAAATGTCTCACAGAATCTTTACAGCAGATTAGACTTTCTTTCCCACTTTAAAAATGTTATTATTAACCGTGGGGGTTTAAATGCAGCATTTTTTTTTCACAGTATAATGTTTTATTTTATTAAAATAAAAACAACTGTGTCTTTATAGGTTTATGTTACTAAGATTTGATCAAATAGTTGACAGAGCAAATAATTCAAATAGTTGATAAGTTCAATTTATCAACCCGCCTGATGTGTCTGACGGTTTGTGACAAATATCTTACTGATACAGACGTGTTAAGAGTTTAACCGTGTGTAAAACACGTGCAAAGTTCAATATTACTGTTAAAAATAGTTTAATAAAGCACAAACACTCACGTAAAAAACAAACATACACACACACACACGCACACACACACTAAAACAATCCCTGCAGTTAAACATTTAAACTTTTACGATGTCGCATAAAAACCTTTTACAAATAAAAACTTTTAGCATCACACTGGGTATCTCTACAAGACGATGGAAAGCAGTATGATTAAACGATGTAACTTTTGTTTTAACAAATAAGTTAAGTTTTGTAGATTTTAGATCTTTCACACCTAAAACCATGATGAGGATCAGAAGTTGTCAAATGATCCTCTGATGAATGCAATGCGCTTACAGAGATTTTTCTTTATGAATTAGATCTAAAATAGACTAAAATTATCTGTTGTAAGGTTGTTTACAACAAAAGAGCATCTTAAACAAGGTGCAAAAAATGTCTCATCTTTACAACAGATTAGACTTTCTTTCTCACTTGAAAAATGGTATTATTAACCATGCTGTTTAAAATACAACATATTTATTTTTTCACACTATAATGTTTTATTTTATTAAAATAAAAACAACAGGGTCTTTATAGTTTTATTTTACTATGATTTGATCAAATAATTGATATAAGAAACAATCAAATATTTGACAAGTCCATCTTATCACCCGAGCTGATGTGTCTTACGGTTTGTGATGACATTAATATCTTACTGAAACAGATGTGTTAAGATGTTACGTATGTGTCAAATGTGTGTAAAGTTCAATATTACTGTTAAAAATAATTTAAAAGGCCATTTTTAACTTTCATATAGGATTCACAACCACACTCAGTTGCTTTTTGTGTAACAGACCACCCCGGGACAGATGAAAATAGAATGTATGAAAGACTTTTCTTTTAAGATATTATATTGACAGACTAAAAACTTTAGGTTGATTAAAACAACCGGGGGTTGTGCATTTCTCTTGAATATGTATACAGTAACCAGTGAGTACATGAAACATTATTGTATGCTTGTAGGATGCTTGCAGTTTGTAGTTAATCACATCTTTCACCTAAAACATTTTTCATTCAAACTAGCTCACGCACGTAGCTTTCTCAGACACCCCACAAACTGCCAACAACATTCTTAAGTTTGTTTTATCATTTACCTGCAGCTGAAACCCTATAATGAAATTATTTATGCATTATTACAAGTATGGATGATGAAAGAGGTCATTAACTTGTTTAACACTAAAAATGTGAACAATATCACTTAAGACTAGTTTGACAAACAAGGGTACGCTCATAAAACAAGCCTGGACCCAGTTTGAAGCATTCTAACAAAAAGTACAACCATTGCAGAAAATGTATTATAGCACCGCAGTAAGATGTGTGATTGACCACCTTATCAGATGTTCAGCATATTATTACAAGGTCCCCTGCTTACCTAGTTTATGATGAAACTAGAAAATACAGGCGTGAGCTAACAGTCATTAAAAAAATACTGGTAACGTTCAATTAGATGAAGACATGCAGAGGTAGCGAACACAACAAACTTGGGGTCGTGAAGCAAACTGTCTTAACACAACACACGTTCTCCAGAATGGTGCTGATGGCGGGTTCATAATTTCACGACGAAGACAGACTGAATATTCAGATAGCAGATGGGACTGACTGACTTTTTCTTAAGATTTGATTTCAAGAACACACAACCGAATCATAATGCTATTTCACGAAATAACACAACAACGGGTGCTCCATTTCAACATATACATGTCAATTTTACCATGAGTATATCGTATTCTTCTTATATATATATTTGTTTAGGCTAAATACGTTTTAACAATTATTTTTGTTTTTGTTTTTACAAAGATGTTAAATTGAACGCGTGTGACTAATACCTCATTCAAACGTCGCGGACTTTCAGGTCTGTGAACTACAATACCCAGCATGCACCTCAGACTTCAAACATGGCCGTCGGGGATCCATATCCCAAAATGCTCATACGTGACAGAGCTCTAAATCTTCGGACTTCTGATTATACGCACGCTCAGATACCCTATATAAAAGACTCGCATTTCTACACTTTTTGTGAAGAATACGCGTCTTCCGTGTTGTGATGTTACAACCCCTTTAGTTGTTTAATTTATTTATTTATTTATTTATTTTTTTTTGTACGATCTCTGTTAGTGATGCAAAGTCTGATTCATTTCCCCGAATCGATTCTTTCCCACAGTTCGGTTCAACGAACCGGTTCATCGTCTCCTTAAGTCGTCTCGCGGTGATGTCAGTGTACATCTGTTTTCTAACAACTCAGGGTTATTTTATATCAGTGAAACATCCAAATAAATTTAACCGTGTGAATGCGTATCGTCTTTTGTTCATTTAACCTGATGATGTTTGTGGTCACGGTTTCATTCATCGATCCTTCATGTCGGGTACGAGTCACGACCGAACGATATTGAATAGCCTACACATAAACGTGGATGTGTTCTACATCTCTAAAGTATAAGCCTGTAGAAAGAATAAACCAATAAACCTTATAAACCCGTTGATTTGGCTTAACAACTTTAAAATATAATCTGCATGCGCGATAAACCACACTCTTAAAATCGATAACGCAGGTATTATGTGTAAAAGGACTGATAACATATTAACGTGATGTTTTGGTTCGTGTCTTACACAACTGTGCGTTACTGAACGTTTTTATTAAGTTTTAATATAAAAGATAATAGTTTGTTAACAATTTAGATGCTTTTATTATGAAATCACACAAAGAACCGCTGAAGTACGTACTGTTTGTTAACATGGAATTAGTTGAAATAATACTATGTGCTCATTTAACTGCTTTATTTACAGTATGCTGAATATTACACTCTTAAACAGGAACATTAAAACATTTCAAACTTGTTAAACGACCACTTCAATACATTCCTCTTATGAAAATGCTTTATAAAACATTTATCAAATACTATAAAACTCATATCCGTTAAGCGCTGTCAAATAGAATCTTGTCTGCAAGTTCACAACATGTGAATTACCAACAAGTTCTCAAACAGAAACATACTTACACCAAACTTGAAAATATGTTCAAAACACATAAATATCCATCACGCATATAGTTCATACACCGATCTAACGCATTCTGCACACCTTAAAACGATACATTCAATCAAAAACCTGTCCAAAAGACAGACAGACAGACAAAACCTCAATGAGAGCTGAGATGGATCGAGAGGGAGGACAAAATAATTCATCTTCACCACGGTAACATAGTTGGGGGTTCAGAGAAATTTGATATCCTTACTGTAGATTTTCTTAATATTCTTTATTCTAGTTATTATTTTCCTCTTATTCATAAACCTGCAAGAGTTAAGGAAAATTCAACAAATTTGACAAATTCTCTAAGTGAAGAAATTAAATCTGGTGTTTTATATTCAGACTTGTCTGATCATTTTCCGATATTGCATAATTCTGTAATTAGGGTTAACAGGATTGAACTCTCAAAAGAAATACAACAACAGAATTGATTTTTATTGATCAATTAAATGACAGTCCTTCTACGCGACACTGTTTAAGACTAAACAAATGATATTTCTTTTAGGTAATATTTCTTGTCTGACTACGATGACAGACTAAATCCAGAAGAACTGATGCTTCAAGAAACCTTTCTGCAAAGCTCCTGAGAAACTCTGCTCGAGTGCACCGAGAGCAAAAGCTGCTTTAAACACAAAGGATGCTCACAACAAATGTTGATTTCATTTAATTCATAGAAGTTCATTGATAATCTATTGACATTAGTTTTGACAGCATCCTCATATTACAGCATTTTTACACAAGCGCCTAAAACTTTTAACATACCGTTAAAAACCACTTAAAACCATTTTTTAGCTGCTGAAAATACTAGTGTTTAATAATCATTTTGGCCACCGCTGTAAAAACAAACAAGCAGCACACAGGTAAAGGACCAGATGATCTGGATCTCCTCCAGCAATCCAAACACGTTTAGGTTGGCTGACAGTCAGGCTTTGTGAATGCATTAAGTGTATTCATATGCATTGTCTGTATTTCAGGTGAGTTTCTGGAGGTTCAGCAGAGGGTCCTGCTTTCCCGTCTGCTGTCACTGAGCAGAGAGATCACAGACTCTCGAGCCAAGACCAGAGAGGACCTGAAGAACCTCTACAGCAAAATAGTCAGCTATGTCATCCAGCGCTCCAACCTCGGCTCGGCCACAGACATCAACACCGTGAGAGAAACCACAGGTACTGCCGTCTGACATTCAGTGAGCACCCTGTATATACACATGCACAGTACTGTTCAAATGATTTAAAAAAGAAATGATTTTTAGACAGCATGGGTGCATTAAATTGATCAGAAAGTGACAGTAAAGACATTTATAATGTTACAAAAGATTTCTATTTCAGATAAATGCTGTTCTTCTGAACTTTCAATTCATCAAAGAAACCTGAAAAAAATCTACTCCGCTGTTTTCAACATAATAATCAGAAATGTTTCTTGAGCAGTAAATCAGAATATTAGAATGATTTCTGAAGATCATGTGACACTGAAGACTGGAGTAATGATGCTGAAAATTCAGCTTTGAAATCATTTGAATAAATGACATTTTAAAATGTATTCAAACAGAAAACAGTTATTTTAAATAGTAAAAGTATTTCAGAATTTTGCTGTTTTTGTTGTACTTTGGATCAAATAAACGCAGGCTTGGTGAGCAGAAGAGACTTCTTTAAAAAACATTAAAAATCTTACTACTCAAATACTTTTGACTTGTAGTGTATCTAATCAGATTAAATGCATAGTACTTGCTCAGTTCACTCATAAATGTGACCCTGGAGCACAAAATCAATCATAAGTAGCACAGGTATATTTGTAGCAATAGCCAACAATAAATACATTGTATGGGTCAAAATGATTGATTTTTCTTTTATGCCAAAAATCATTAGGATGTTAAGTAAAGATCATGTTCCATGAAGATATTTTGTAAATTTCTTATCGTAAATATATCAAAACTTAATTTTTGATTAGTAATATGCATTGGTAAGAACTTCATTTGGTCAACTTTAAAGGCCATTTTCTCAATATTTTGATTTTTTTGCACCCTCAGATTCCAGATTTTCAAATACTTGTATCTCAGACAAATATTGTCTGATCCTAACAAGCTTATTTATTCAGCTTTCAGATGATGTATACATATCAGTTTTGAAAAATTGACACTTAAGACTGGTTTTGTGGTCCAGGGTCACAAATAGATTATCCAGTGCCAAGTGAGTAATGAATACTGTAGTTTGTCTCAGCAAGTCTTCTTGTGTAATTAGTCGTGGCTGACTGCTACTGGTTTTGCTCTTGTGTGATGCTGTGTTCATGACACTAGGTGTCAGCTCTAGACGACTGCAGTTTAAGATGCCAGCATGTTGTTGTATGTTGCAGCGGCTCTACAGAGCGTGTTTCCTCAGGCTCAGCTGGCGACCTTCATGTCTCTGCTGAAACAAGACAAAGAGCAGCAGCTGAGCGAGCTCACTCTGATCGTCAGCGGCATACGCCTCTTCAACAAGGACAGCAGGAAAGGAGGAGAGGGCATCCAGAACCGTACGTGCCTCCCGGAGTCTCTGCTACTGACCTCATACTGTCAGCGCTCACTTCTCCCTGTGTGTTCCTCCCGCAGTGCCAGCCGTCCTGAACGAGACGCTGCCAGCCGCAGCCGCAGACACAGAGAGTGAACTGGAGCGATGTCAGCGTTTGGTCTGGCAGTACACAGCCCTGCTGGAGAAGATCTGTGAGCGGGACACAGAGCTCACGGACTGCCCTGTCCAGCCTGACCTGCTGAGACAGGCTCTGTATAACACACGCCAGCATGAGGCCTTCCTCACACTCGTACTGGTGGGTCTCACTGCTAGAGAGAGCAGAGTTCATCAAGAGTCTGCGTCTGTCTCAAGAACATGAGCTTAGCAAGTGACTGATTTGAAACACTCTCCACTAGCCTTTCTTTTCATATGTCCTTGTTACAGTGTAATTATATATTTAAGTACTGAGTAATATTAATTAACTACTGTACATGTACTTACTATATAGTTAGGGTTAGGATTTGGCTTATAAGGCCCGTTCACACCAAGGACGATAACTATATATAGTTCTTAAAATCGTTCTCTATATTAAAGTATAGCAGAGTCCACACCACAGATAAAGGCGCAGAAAAACGATATCATTGCAATCACTTTCAGAACGATTTTTTCCAGCTGATGAACGATAAAAACACTGACAGTCAAGCAGAATTGATCCTGCTATAACGAGCTCGCGGCAGCATGCGCTTAGAATAAACAGACGATATTGTTCGCCGGTGTGGACGCTAATATCGTTATCTTTATAGTTATTGTTCTTGTGTGAACAGGGCTTTAGGGTTACTTGCATCTAATTATGCATAATTTATTGTTGTTATAATAGTAAGTACATGTAACATTTGTAACAAGAACACGTTAAAATAAAGTGTTACCCCACAAATCACACAAATAGTGCACAAGAGACTCAACTCACAGTTGTTCTCAAAAGAGTTTGGTGTTTTAGCATTTTGCCAAGCTGATACTCTAGAATGCAATGCTCTAAAAAGCATCAAAATATGCGTCATGCAGAAATATTGTGTAAAACAGTCTATTTTTGATTAGACTGAAATTAAGTATATTCATATTCAACATTTCTCTCAACAAGGCTGATTGTTACAGATTGTTAAGATTTTGGTTGCACTTTATTTTACAATATGTGTACTTACCTAAGAAAGTACTGCATAAAATAAGGTAACTGCATGGGACAGGGTTAGGGGTATGTTCAGGGTTAATACCTAGTTATTACCTCATTGTAATTAATCAAATAAGTCCATAGTATGTACAAGCAGGACAGGACCGTAATAGATTTTTTTGGAATCATAATGTACAGCCTTCGCGTCAGGACTGCAATGCTTTAAAATGCTGCACTGCTGTAATCTGATGATAGCTGGTTTTACATGGTTTCTAGTTGGTGGAAACTTGTTTAGATGCTTAATCCTGCTGGTTAGGGCTGGTTAATTTGTTGCAAGCAGCCAGGTTTCGTAAACCAGCTTGTGGAAAATGTGATTGCGTCATGCTCCTCTGACCTGCTTTTCTCCAGCGTTTTCAGCACATTTTCTCATGAGAGATGGTGAAAATGATGGGAATATGACACTGATGACAGTATATTGACAGTATAGTGATTTGGTGTTGATGTTTCATCAGGCGGACATCATCCAGAGCGCAAAGGAAGTGACGCGGTTACAGTCCGATCTAAAGACTCGAATGGAGCTCCTGAAGGACATTGTGCACACCAAGACCACAGTGCCTACTTCACAAGTGTTTGTGAGTGATTTCTGCAATGCTGTTGTCTATCTGTTGAATGCTCACAATGTTTCAGTTTGAATGAATTTATATTGTGAATTTTACAAGATTATTCCAAATCCATCTTTACAAAGAACAAGATAAAGACGTTAAATTCAAAGAAAAGAGGGAGATGAGAGAGGAGAGAGTTTGAATGTTCATTATATGATCGATCTCTACACTATGGAAACTTGTTTCCGACACGGAATAAAAAATGAAGTTAATTGCATTTTATCTCACAATTCGTTTCTATTTTACTCTGAATTTACATCCCAGAATTCTGACTTTTTTCAGTAGAACTGTGAGATATAAACTCAGAATTCTGACTTTCCCTCTTACAGTTCTGACTTTATATCTCACAATTCTTCATTTTTTTCTCAGAATTTCAAGACACAAACTCAGAATTGTAATGTAACCGCATTGCTGTGAATAAATCGCACAATGCAGAAGAATTCCAACAGTCTACTAAATCCATAAATCCAACATGAATACACTGGCGATCAAATTGTCGTAGCAACTAAAGATCAAACAGGAACAGATAACAGAGGAAACAAAGGTTGGCAAACTAAAAGTCCTTGAAAACAAAACCAAAACAGAACATAACTGTTACATGTGAGATAAAAAGTCACAGTTACCTTTTTTTATTTTCTTTAATCAATGGCAGAAACAAGCTTCCATAGTAAACAGATGGCTTTAATCATATTTAGTGTCAGCTTTTTAAATTATGTTACATGGAGCAAATAATTGAGTTCTAAAAATATTGTAACTGACAGCAGATGATACTTAAGATACAGTGACAAGAAAAAGTTGTTTTTGTGAAATGTGCTTGACGATTGGGCTTGTGCTCACATAAAATAAGTTTGTTGCATTTAATAAAAGGCATTCAGAAATTTCTATACTATATATTAATATAGTATTCCACTGCTGTGTGGTCAGGTGTCTATATATTGGTTCTTTTGCAACCGCAATACTGTTTGTGCAGTTTTTATAGTCAGAACTGTCTTTTTGAATAAGTAGTAATCCTGGTTTGTTACAGAAAGTGTGTGTTTTTACAGTACAGCAGTGCCACTCTTGTGATCGCATGTAGATTTATAAGTGCCGCTCTTCTTATCAGCCACATTTCACAGCCTTGGCTTCGCTCTGGGCGGGACTGGAAGGTGAGATGCTGCTGCTGAGCATGCTCACTAGCGTGGCGTCCGGTCTGAGAGCTTTCCTTTCAGCACAGTCTCTGCTGAGCCCCGATCAGCTGGAGCTGCTGCTGCACGGACTGCAGGTGCGAACGGATGCGGACAGATGCTCTGAGACAGCAGGTGAGACACACAACCACACGGAAACACCTGTTTACCTTTAGGGACAGATTCCACTCACACCAGTGCAAACCGCCTACTGGTATTAAAAAAATATATAAGTGATGTAAAGGCATGGGCAGAGTTATTTTTGAGACCCTATAGGCCGTTTGTGCAAGCACCTTATTACAACCTATATTTACGTTTTAATGTTAAGCACCCTCTAGCAGGCGTAAAAATAATGACAGTGTCGTGTTGCGTCTGTCGTCATGAAATGACGTATTACCAATCAAAATGCATGTTCATTTAAATGCAGTGTGTGGACTTTTTACACAGTCCAACCCGATCTCGTGACAATTCGTCCATATTTTACTACGTGGTCAAAATTCGTACGAATGACCACACCTAACCCCACCCCTAAACCTACCCTCACAGAAATCGTGATTTATACTGCATATACATTTTATGAGCACACGCGTTCTCTGGGATCGAACCCATGATCACATGATTGCATATCGTCATATAACACAATGCTCTACCAAAATTATGACACACAAATGTAGTACACGCTCCGATGGGTCGGGGATTTTGACAAACCTATATGGGTGTATGGGTTGGAGGACACGTTATTTTTGCAGCTGATTTCATTGCACATGCGTTTGTAGGAGTTTCCCTTTTCGGAGACAACATTTATGGGATTTTTAATGAATGAAAGTATTTAAATGAATCATACAACATAATTTACTCGATTGACGTTATTCTTGACAGTCTGCGTGAGATCCACCCATCGTTATGTTTGTTTCAGAGGAGCGTGTTGTTGAGTCGGAGATGAGCTGGTGCGAGTGGTGTTTTCCTGAGAGCACAGCTCACTTTGAGGACGTGCCGCTGCAGTATAAGGGCTTCTGTGGCTTCACCCTTGTGAAGAACAACGGCCTTTTACTGCCAGGTACAAACAGTGTGCACTGTATTTGATATTTGTTTCATATGATAAGACACATCATGGTCTCATCTCTTTTTCTCAGGTAATCCAAAGATCGGCGTCCTAAAGCACAAGGAGAAATACTACTCCTTCAGCTCCAGGAGCGCTGCATATGAGTTCGCCTCTAAAGCAGATGAGTTTATATCTGCTGCGGTGGAGACAGCGAAGAGACGGCCGGAGCTCATCCAGCTGCTCCAGCTGCATCAGGAGTTCGCCAGCGTCACGCCTTACTCTGAGGTAGCATCAGCCGTCCTTATTCATTTTATTTTATTTGTCCGATACCATCCATACTGAAAGGTGCAGCATGCATAAGATCGGTAGCTCAGGTGCAGCATGTGACCTGTTTACATAACGGCACAGTGTGAAAACCTACTGTTATTCTACTACAGACATAAATAACAGTAAAGAAACACATCTCAGTGTTTGATTTTAAGGTAAGCTGCTTGTGCTTCTGATTGTACCTTAAAACCAAACACTGCGATGCATTTCTTTGACTGATGTAAAAACTCGAGCATGTTCACATAGTATTGCTCGTGTCTCAGATGCAGTCAGGAGAGAAACTGCTGGTGAAGACCATCTCTAAAAGTGACGCCAGCGTGCAGACAGAGACGCACCCTCTGGAGACCAACATTGTCAAGTCCTATGAGTGGAACGAATGGGAGCTCAGGAGAAAAGCCATTAAACTGGTGAGAAGTGCATCCATACACATGATCTCAGTCCAGACACACACTTGAGAATTTAACCCTGTGTCCCTGTCTCAGGCCAATCTGCGGAATAAAGTCACGCGCTCAATGCAGACGGACTGCAGTCACATGAGACGACACAACAGCACGCAGACGTTCCTCCTGAAAGACGCCGCTGGCCAGACGAAGCGGAACGGAGAGAGTAACGTACCCAAACCACAGGTGTACCTGTCAGGACTGAGAGGAGCAGCAGACACAGCCGCAGGTGTGATGAAGGTGGATCTGACCAGAGCTGTTGATGAGTGACCTGCAGACTCAGAATCTGCTTCAGCTGCAGCTCTTCATGATCTTCAGACGTCTTCTCTGAACACAGGAGCAGATCTTTACAAGAACGCTGCTCACTAAACCGTTCTGGTGACTCCATTATATCTAAGACATTTTTCACTTCTTCTATGTTAACATACGGTTCATCTCTGAGAGAACTCTTTTACAGTTAAGCTCTGTTAACCACTTCCTACACAAACCTTGTGTCTGTTCAGGTGGATGCACTTCATTGTGTGATTCATATTGTCAAACACGTGTGTTATGAAATATTGTGAATTTTTCCAGGTCTTCTAATCACACAGACAGTAAAGAGAGAATGTGAGCGTAAAGCAATGAGAAAGACTCGTTCATCACATCGACTGCCTGCACTGGCAAAAAAGATGATCACTGGTTTGATTAAAAAGATTTTTATTCATTTTTTAATACATATAGAAATTACTACATTAATAAATTATTAGTTATTAGAAATGTTCAGAAATATTATACAAAAATAGCATTTTTTTTACATTTCTTATGTTAATGTCACTAATAAAGCACCAATTAGTGACTACATTTATTTTTCTGAAATATACAAAAACTGCATTTACTTTCTGAAATATTATTTAAAAAAATATTGCTCTTTTTTCACTAATAAACCACCGATTAGTGGCTACATTTACTTTTTCTTAAATATTATAAAAAAAAATAGCATTTACTTTCTAAGTTTTATACAAAAATAGCATTTACTTTTTGAAATATTATAAAAAATAGCTTCTTTTTTCTCTTTTTTTTACATTTCTTACATTAATGTCACTAATAAACCACCGATTAGTGGCTACATTTACTTTTTCTGAAATATAAAAAAAAATTGCATTTACTTTCTGAAATATTATACAAAAATAGCATTTTTTTACATTTCTTACGTTAATGTCATTAATAATGCACCAATTAGTGACTACATTTACATTCTGAAATATTATAAAAAATAGCATTTACTTTCTGAAATATTAAAAAATATCACTCTTTTTTTTTCACTAATAAACCACCGATTAGTGGCTACATTTCCTTTTTCTTACATATTATAAAAAAAATAGCATTTACTTTCTAAATTTTATACAAAAATAGCATTTACTTTTTGAAATATTATAAAAAATAGCTTTTTTTTTTTTTTTTTTTTTTTTACATTTCTTACATTAATCTCACTAATAAACCACAGATTAGTGGCTACATTTACTTTTTCTGAAATATTATATAAAAAAAAATAGCATTTACTTTCTGAAATATTATACAAAAATAGCGTTTACTTTTTGAACTGAAATAAAATATAGTTTTTTTTATATTTCTTACGTTAATGTCAGTAATAAACCACTGATTAGTGGCTACATTTACTTTTTCTGAAATATTATAAAAAGTGGCATTTACTTTCTGAAATATTATAAAAAGTGGCATTTACTTTTTCTGAAATATTATAAAAAGTGGCATTTACTTTCTGAAATATTATACACAAATAGCTTCTTTTTTTTTTTTTTACATTTCTTACGTTAATGTCAGTAATAAACCACTGATTAGTGGCTACATTTACTTTTTCTGAAATATTATAAAAAGTGGCATTTACTTTCTGAAATATTATAAAGAGTGGCATTTACTTTCTGAAATATTATACACAAATAGCTTTTTTTTTTTTTTTTTTTACATTTCTTACGTAAATGTCACTAATAAACCACTGATTAGTGGCTACATTTACTTTTTCTGAAATATTATAAAAAGTGGCATTTACTTTTTGAAATATTATACAAAAATAGCATTTACTTCCTGAAATATTATACAAAAATAGGTTTTTTTTTTTAAGTTTCTTACGTTAATGTCACTAATAAACCACCGATTAGTGGCTACATTTACTTTTTCTGAAATATTATAAAAAGTGGCATTTACTTTCTGAAATATTATACAAAATTAGCATTTACTTTTTGAAATATTATACAAAAATAGCTTCTTTTTTTACATTTCTTACGTAAATGTCACTAATAAACCACCGATTAGTGGCTACATTTACTTTTTCTGAAAAATAATAAAAAATGGCATTTGCTTTCTGAAATATTATACAAAAATAGCATTTACTTTCTGAAATATTATACAAAAATAGTTTTGTTTTGTTTTTTTTTACGTTTCTTACGTAAATGTCACTAATAAACCACTGATTAGTGGCTACATTTACTTTTTCTGAAATATTATAAAAAGTGGCATTTACTTTTTGAAATATTATACAAAAATAGCATTTACTTCCTGAAATATTATACAAAAATAGGTTTTTTTTTTTAAGTTTCTTACGTTAATGTCACTAATAAACCACCGATCAGTAGCTACATTTACTTTTTCTGAAATATTATAAAAAGTGGCATTTACTTTCTGAAATATTATACAAAAATAGCATTTACTTTCTGAAATATTATACAAAAATAACATTTACTTTTTTAAATATTATAAACAATTGTGTTTTTTTATATTTCTTATGTTATTGTTACTAATAAACCACCGATTAGTAGCTACATTTACTTTTTCTGAAATATTATACAAAATAGTATTTACTTTCTGAAATATTACAAAAAAAATAGTATTTACTTTCTGAAATATTATACAAAAATAGCATTTTTTTTACATTTCTTACGTTAATGTCATTAATAATGCACCAATTAGTGACTACATTTACATTCTGAAATATTATAAAAAAATAGCATTTACTTTCTGAAATATTAAAAAATATCACTCTTTTTTTCACTAGTAAACCACCGATTAGTGGCTACATTTACTTTTTCTTACATATTATAAAAAAATAGCATTTACTTTCTAAATTTTATACAAAAATAGCATTTACTTTTTGAAATATTATAAAAATAGCTTTTTTTTTTTTTTTTTTTTTTTTTTTACATTTCTTACATTAATCTCACTAATAAACCACAGATTAGTGGCTACATTTACTTTTTCTGAAATATTATATAAAAAAAATAGCATTTACTTTCTGAAATATTATACAAAAATAGCATTTACTTTTTTAAATATTATACAAAAATAGCATTTACTTTTTGAACTGTTATAAAATATAGTTTTTTTTATATTTCTTACGTTAATGTCAGTAATAAACCACTGATTAGTGGCTACATTTACTTTTTCTGAAATATTATAAAAAGTGGCATTTACTTTCTGAAATATAATAAAAAGTGGCATTTACTTTTTCTGAAATATTATAAAAAGTGGCATTTACTTTCTGAAATATTATAAAAAGTAGCATTTACTTTCTGAAATATTATACACAAATAGCTTCTTTTTTTTTTTATATTTCTTACGTTAATGTCAGTAATAAACCACTGATTAGTGGCTACATTTACTTTTGCTGAAATATTATACAAAAATAGCATTTACTTTTTGAAATATTATAAAAAAATAGTTTTTTTTTTTTTTTTTTTTTTTTACATTTCTTACGTTAATGTCACTAATAAACCACTGATTAGTGGCTACATTTACTTTTTCTGAAATATTATAAAAAGTGGCATTTACTTTCTGAAACATTATAAAGAGTGGCATTTACTTTCTGAAATATTATACACAAATAGCTTCTTTTTTTTTTTTTTTTTACGTTTCTTACGTAAATGTCACTAATAAACCACTGATTAGTGGCTACATTTACTTTTTCTGAAAAATAAAAAATGGCATTTGCTTTCTGAAATATTATACAAAATTAGCATTTACTTTTTGAAATATACAAAAATAGCTTCTTTTTTTATGTTTCTTACGTAAATGTCACTAATAAACCACCGATTAGTGGCTACATTTACTTTTTCTGAAATATTATAAAAAGTGGCATTTACTTTCTGAAATATTATACAAAAATAGCATTTACTTTCTGAAATATTATACAAAAATAACATTTACTTTTTTAAATATTATAAAAAATTGCATTCACTTTCTGAAATATTATTAAAAACATTTTTTTCATTTGTTATGGTAATGTCACTAATAAACCACTGATTAGTGACTACATTTACTTTCTAAACTATAAAAACAATAGCATTTAATTTCTGAAATATTACTTAAACAATAGCTTTTTTTGTTTGTTTACGTTCCTTACGTTAATAATTTGTGAAGCACTAATTACGTGACTATGTTTACATGCACTTCTGAATTTCTAATTGTAGAATTTCTTATGCTCCTTTCTAATTTCTGGAGACAGCAGCGTTCCGAAGTATTGAAATATTGTTATCTTGTGGTTCTTGTGTGTTTTGAGTGGCTCTCTTCTGTTTTTGACAGAAAGCCGATTCCTGACGGAGCTGCAGGTGTTCAAGGGTTAAGAATACGAACGCTGCTTTGCTCTGATGTGCATGTGAACATAGTCGCTGCTGTCATTTTACCTGCAGCTCCAGAGTCTCACGGCATTTCCTGAGACTCACTAAACTCCTCGCTCTTCCTCCAGTCTAGGCTTTCATCCAGCGGTGCTCTTCCAGCTGCTCCAGCGTCAGCCGGTGATCTGGATTACGGCTCAAGCAGTGGAAGATCAGGTCATGGCACGCTGCAGAGAGTTCAGAGAGAGCCGTTAGTCTCACAGATGAAACACAGACAGAAATCATCCTCATGAGCAGCGGTGTGTGTTTTCACCTGTGGATGAGCTGGGGTCCATCCTGAGGTAGCCGTGCTGAATGGCATCGAAGCTCTCAAAGGGCAAATATCTGTGAACGATCTCAAAGAGCAGAACTCCCAGCGCCCAGACGTCTGCTGCTGCGGCGTGGAATATGGGCTGCCTGATGACCTCAGGCGGGGTGTAGGCGTCCGATCCTGAGAGAGACGCAGCGTTTCAGCAACAAGACAAGAACTGCGTCCCCAATCACACACCGTACACTATGCACTTATATGCACTTATATACACTATGCACTCAACCATGTAGTCTGTGAATACACTACATAAGTAGGCGATTTGGGACGCGCCTAACATCAGCTGATCACAAACAGACGACTCACCTTGGTATTGGCTGCTGCTGAAGCCCTCTCTGCTGATCAGACGAGCGCAGCGGAAGTCGATGAGCTTGAGCTCCAGATTGTGCAGAGTCAGCAGCATGTTCCTGGAGCGGAGATCACCATGATAAACTCCACGCTCATGGCAGTGTTTGACCGCTCGAAGCACCTGAAGCATGAACAAGCGTGCTTGAGCTTCACTGACGGGGCCCGAGAACAAGATGTAGTCCTCCAAGGTCCTGCAGGGTTCAGGGTACTCCATAATGAGAGTGAAGCTGCTCTCGTCCTCCAGCCACTGGTGTAGCTCCATGATGTTGAGGCACGAGGGAGCTTCTCCCAGCCGCAGCATCAGAGCCACTTCAGCAAGCAGCGGTCTGGAGTGACCAGCCTAGAGACACAAACACACAGTTACTTCAGCTGTATGTCAGCTACAGCTTATAGAAACAGCAGATATTATACCACTTACAACGTCCAGATAGCGGTCTGTGCTGCGCTTGGGGATGCACTTCACAGCCACCTTCACTTTGTCGCTGAATAAGTGTGTTCCCTCATAGACCTTGCTGAAGTTCCCTGATGCGATCAAATGTCCCACTTCAAACAAAGACACAACAGATCCTGAAAAACACACAGAAACAGAAGATGGACAGGAATGAGATTGCAAGTTCCTTTGATTGTCAACAGCAGCTGAAGAACCCGTCAGATCAAGAGTCTTCAAGATGCAGATCAGCTACTAGTGATGTCGGAGCATCACAGTCTAAAGTATCATAAAGAGAAAATAACACAGAAGAGAAATAACACAATGCAAAGCAGTACTGACTCACCTGGAGGCAGCTGGATTTCTGGAGACACTGCGTCTGGTGCCGTTTCTGACACAATCGACGGCACCGAACCCAGCACTGGACCCGATACTGAAGCGGACTCTGATACAGACGGCAGAACTGCATCGTGGGCCTCTTGCTGGATCTCAGAGAGAGCTTCTTCCTCAGGAGACGACTGGAGATCTGCAGAGAGCTGGTCCTG
Source organism: Spinibarbus caldwelli (assembly GCA_039654775.1). Lineage (NCBI taxonomy): Eukaryota > Metazoa > Chordata > Actinopteri > Cypriniformes > Cyprinidae > Spinibarbus > Spinibarbus caldwelli. The sequence goes on along the minus strand of CM077241.1, from coordinate 1,050,538 downwards.
CTCCGGCACACACAGCAGCTCAGGATGGAGCTGGGATTGGTTCTGATCCGGCTCTGCTTTAGGAGGCTGGACTCTGTCCGGCTCGCAGCAGAAGAGCTGCTTCACAGCCGCACAGGCTCTCCGGAAGAAGACACGCACCGCTTTCCTCCTCCTGCCTTTCTTAGCTTTTTCTGAAACCAAGAGCAAACCGTTAGAAACACGTCTGACCACAGATTACATCTGAACTAGCAATTAAACACGGGAACAGTACAACAAATGCAAAAAAATCAGAAATCAGAATTAGAATGAAGAGTAATTATTATCAGAAAAGAGCAGGACAGTAATAGTGACTGACTGTGAGGCAGATTGAGGCTGGCTGACTCTGGAAGAAGCGTTTGCTCGCTGATGGGCTCCGGATCTTCACACACCTGACCCGGCAGACACAGCAGCTCAGGAACGGCCGTCAGAGCCGCCACAGGCCTCACCTCGACCTCAGCATCGTCCAGATGAGCGTCCGTCTGTGCTGAGAGACGCACCACTCTGTCAGAGCGCTTCACAGCCCTGCACAGCTTCTGCAAGAAGACACGCACTGCTTTCCCCTTCTTCCCTTTGGAGGATTCGTCTGGAATAAAGAAGAGCGAAGAGCAGACTATTACAGACAGACATCTTCACATTCAGCTTTAATTCCTGACAGTTCAACAGATCTGATCAACTCATTCATGCTCTAATAATTAGACTAACTTGTAGTTACTGCATTTAACCCTGAAAGGACAAAACCATAAAGAGACATCAGAAAATTCATGTATTGCTATTTATTGCTAATTACTCTTATTTTTGATTGTAATGTTAGTATCCCCAGGATAAGTCGCCTCTTTTAGGGTTAAGTTGATATGTCTGTATGTTCTGAACACTGAGTTCAGATGAACACTAGAGAGATCAGTGTTGATGATTATTTTTCTTTCACCTGTTGCGCTGTTCTTCTTCATTTGTTCGTTCAGATCGATTCTTTCGAAGCTCGGTTCTTTCGAAGCCCAGGCGGTTCGAGCCACAGGCTCGCTCTCAGATTCAGTCAACAGCATCTTGTTTGATTGTGACAAAATCAGATTATACTGTGTAAACTGTGAATAGTCTGAAAGACTTATTAGTAAACCGTGAATCTAAAGCGTTTAAGTCACTCAACCAGATTCGCGTCTGCCGTTAGAATCTCGAGCAGCCCTTTATACCGCTGCTGCGCTGTGACGTCACACTCGAGGCGCGCGCGCTTTTTCTTTTTTTTTTCTTTCTTTCTTTTTTTTTTTTTTGGAACAGCGCGCATTTCCGCTGTTTTGTGGTATTTTTTATGGATGTTTTAATAATAATTCATTAATTAATATTTTTTTTTGGAACAGCACGCATTTCCGCTGTTTTGTGGTATTTTTTATGGATGTTTTAATAATAATTCATTAATTAATATTTTTTTTTGGAACTGCACGCATTTCCGCTGTTTTGTGGTATTTTTTATGGATGTTTTAATAATAATTCATTAATTAATATTTTTTTTGGAACAGCACGCATTTCCGCTGTTTTGCGGTTGTTTTAATATTAATACTAATACCATTTGAAAACCATGTGCACTGTATAACAAGACATGATAAGGTTGCGGGATTGTACACGGCATTAAACATTCCTGAAACTTCAGAGTCACAACTCAGATATGAATAATAAAAATACATAAATTAATACACACTTTCACTTGCACAATTACATTTGCACAAAGCACATACTTGAGCCTAAAAAATGTAAAATAATAAGCCTGATTAGTGATAGTAAAGATCCATTTCAAAAAGCATAAACATAAAATGACTTGGAAAAAAAAATTGAAAAGATTAAATTGCTTTATACTCTCAGTTTGTGAAAATGTTAAATACAGTGAGAAAATGTAAAAAAAAATTGTTAAATACAGTTTTATTTATCATATGTTCTCATATTTGTTTTATTTTTAATCCTCAAAAAACACTGTACTTATATTAATATATGGAAACCACAACAATGGAAAAAACAAAAACATACACAACTATATTGTTTTTTTCATTTGTAGATAATCACAAGTGAAATTTCAATGATATTTTGACCACTGTACGTAACCATTAACATTTTCATAACTGTAATTTAATTACACATTTTTTCTCAGTATCTGTAACAGATTACAGTTACATTTATTTTGCAATTAAATTAAGTAATTCTGTTCCATGTAACTAGTTCCTCGCACACTAGTCACTTCAATCATCTCATTGTCCCAACACTCATGCAAGAGAAAGACTCGCTCAGCCCATTTCAAGAAAGTGTTCAAACAATCAGCCAGCGAAATATTCATTCTTTTTTTCTTTTTTTATTAAACAGTTGCTCAGAAATACAAATGTGACAGAATATATGCCAAGGAAAAGAGCCAGAGGTTCAAGGATGGCCAAACAATACATAGCAATTACAAATCAAAAGAGAAAGAGTGAAATAAAAATAAAAAAATAAATGAGAAAAAATAAGATAAATAAAATAGATCACGTAACAATAAATATACTCTTCCCTCAAAACATAAATTATCAAATAAAAATTATACAAAAACACCAAAAAGAGAGCATACATTTAAAGTTTTAGTTGCCTTTTTGTTACAAGAGGTAGATAAAGATTTAATTTAAATTTTAATATCTTCTTGGAAGTAAGAAAAGTGGGGGATAACTTTCATAACCTTGCATTTGTGGATAAAATATTTTGCAAGCAAAATAATTAAGTTGCAAAGAAAGTAAACATCTCCATATTGTTTCTCAAAAGTGAAAATTCCAAACAAAACATCCTTAAAGAAAAGCTCAAAGTCATTGTGAGTGAAACATTCATTCATGACCAGTTCTATAAATTAAATTGAGGTAAATCTTCTGTCACAGAGTATGCTGTGCATTTCTGCACACTAGCAGCCACTAGTATGACCCAAGATGTGTAACGATAGATCCAGGGATGTCCCACCTGCGCTGTCTCCAAACCTCTGCATCCGCTGTCCATTCCTGACCAACCCTGGACACACCTAGGAGTGGATTTCAGCCGAGCAAGACAGACACTGCCACTTGCAAAATCATAGATGTGCTCCTGTAAATGACAAAATAGGATCATTTCATTTCAAAATTATTGTCCAGTTCTCTACTAAGCTACCTGCTATAGCTCAATAAACTCCCCACTGGAAGGGTTTCAGGACAAGCACGGCGGATACAACTCGAGTCGCTTTATAAGCTTTTATTGTGCACACATACACAATAACCATCCACAAACTAGATAGCCTAATGCTACCGCTACGCTAGCCTGTTAGCTATCTGGTAGGTTAGTTGGGTTAGGTTATAAACCTGAAATGAAAACATAAAAAAAAAAAAAAAAACATTCACCAGAATTAACTAATGAAGTTACACAATCATGTGATATCAATCTTTTCGATCTGAATTACTACCAATGCCAGTTTATAGTCACTCACCGGCAAGGCGTACCAGTCCTGACCATCAATTGAATGAAATTAAACTTAAAGGCGACGTGCTAGCACACTGTGTCTAATTAAGCATATGCAGACACACAGTGAGGAGACCGGGAATAATAATAAAACAAACTTGTAACCTAGTAAGATTATAACATATATGAAATATAACATAAATATGCCTGCTTTTGAAATAAGGCGGTAAATGTACACAATTATACCCCAGAACATAATAATAACATCCATCACTTGTTATATATATATATATATTAATAGTTACCCCTACTGGAAAGTTCTACACCTCCCACTTGGTCTACTGATTCTAGAATCCAAGTAGACCATCATAACCAAACAGTTAAACTTCTAGATATGAAATTCTCCCCGTGACCATGAAAACAACGTTGCATGCATAGATATGAATGTATTATGTCACAACATGAATAACTATCTTCAAGGTAGTTTTAATGTCCATCAACAACACACATTGTCCTTGATGACATTACGACCTCCTTCACCGAAACACACCACCAGCCTCCAAGAGGATGGTAGTGGGGAGGGTCTTGATCCTTCACCGAAACACACCACCAGCCTCCAAGAGGATGGTAGTGGGGAGGGTCTTGATCCTTCACCGAAACACACCATGGTGGGGATCCTTTACTGTCCTTTACCAACCGAAACACACCATGGTGGGGATCCTTTACTGCTCCTCCACTGGAAGCAGAACCACCAACCTCCTAACATCCCTGTGAAGGATGGTGGAGGGATATTTCTCCATACCTCGGTTTCTCTTGGGCTGTCCGCCGAAAACTGGACAGCTTCGACATGTTCTCACCCTCACATCTCGTACTACGCCCTTCACATCAGGACACACCTCCACGACTCGACCCAGCCTGAACTGGCCCCTCAGTGCGTTCTGGTCGGCTAACCACACTAGGTCCCCTGCTGCAACGTTTCTAGCAGGCGCGTGCCACTTTTGACGGATGTAGAGGCCCGGACCTGCCAGCTGGCTCCACCGCTTCCAGAACTTGTCAACCTCGATCTGGATTGCTCTCAGACGCACAACTGGGTAAGTTGGATACTCAAACCCTCGAGAGTCCCCATTGGGTCCTGCTCGACCGAGCAGGAGAGAGTTGGGAGTGATGACTTCCACGGTCTCATCTTGTACCTGGGCTCTGGCACCGATTGGTCTCTCATTTGACAGGTTAGCAGCCAGGTACAGGAGGGTCTGGAACTCCAGTGCTGTCAGGTTTTCTTCTATGCCAACACTGCTTAACGCTCTCTTGAGTACGCGAACTGCTGCCTCAGCTGCCCCATTCCTGTGGGGAGAGTCCGCCGGGTGAAACACCCACATCCAGTCGGTTCCTACAGCTACCGCCTTCTTCTGGATCTGGTCCTTGTCGATGCTACTTAGGAACTCATAAAGCTCCTGTAATACGGGCCTGGCGCCCACAAAGTTGGTCCCTTGATCCGACCAGAGCTTTCTTGGGTGACCCCTGAGAGCTGTGAAGCGTTGGTATGCATTCAGGAATCCTTCCGTCGATAGATCTTCCACAATGTCAGCATGTACTGCTCTCGAAGCCATACAACTGAACACCACACCCCAGATTTTCATCTTTGTTCTACGTCTTATAGTATCTTTAACAACATAGGGACCGAAAAGGTCCAATGATGTATACTCGAAGGGTGTGGCTGGTTCAGTTCGTTCAAGGGGGAGCTCACTCATCACCTGTTTGCACATTCTCGCTTTGGTCTTTCGACAGTGCATACAAGAGTCAATGACATTTCTGGCAATCCTTGGTCCCAGCACCACCCATGCCTTAGTCCTCGCACGGAGGAGTGTGCCAGCAACGCCTTCGTGGTTAGCTTTATGGGCCTCTCGCGTAAGAAGGGTGCTGATCCACGCATTGTAGGGGACCAGCGGCACACCGGTCTCTCCCTGGGTAATGGCCTGGACTCTACCATGGCATATCAGGAGCCCTGAAGCCTCATCTTTGCTGACAACGAGTCTGTTTAGTGTAGTCACAGGAAACGTAACTCCCTTCTGGGCGGCTAGGCACAGGTCTTGGAATGCAGCCTTGTGTTCCTTTACTGTCAATACTGCCTCCCACTTTGCTGGCATAGGGGCCCTGCCTACACGGGCCAACCACTTCTTTACAGCTCTGCGGACATAACCGACTACTCCACAAAGCTTAGTTAGAGAACTGCACCTTGTTGGATCCACTTGGTCTATGAGCGTGGCTCCCCACAGTGTCTCCGTTTCCTTGGTCTCAGATAAGGTCAATTTCATCCCATTTTCTGAGGACGCTAGAGCCCCGCTAACTCCACCTGTGACTATTGGATCTTCACCACCAGGACTTTCAGGGTTTAACAACTTCTTGGCTTGAGCTCTGGTGAGGACTGCTGAAAAGGCCTTTCTCTGGAGTCTACTCACCACCTCCCTAGCATCAGCTGCCACTTCTGAAGCGGACTTTATTGGCCAATCCTCGACTGGACTAGACAGGAACTCGGGACCTTTCTGCCACACAGAGTTCTCACCCAGCAGTTCAGGAGAGCACCCCCTCGTGACTAGATCAGCGATGTTGACCTCGCCTGGTATCCACCACCAGTCAGTCACGGGTCCAGCCTTCTGAATCTCTCCGACTCGGTTCGCAAAGAATGTCTGGAATCCGTAGCTCTCTTTCTGGATGGCTCCCAGCACCGTCTGACTGTCAATGAAGTGGAACCACTTCTCCACGTCCAATCGTCCATGCTTCAATACGTATCCCTTCAGACGTATGGCAAAGACAGCCCCGCATACCTCAGCCCTGACTGCATCACCTTTCTGGTTGAGGGGGGTTAACTTGGCCTTTGACTCTACCAGCCGGGTGACCACACCATCTGACGTCTCCCATCGCAAGTACAATACGGCGCCATAGGACTCACAGCTCCCGTCAGAAAACGTGATTCCCCAGGGTTTACCCTTCCAGTCAGAGGGTGTGAGGCTTCTGCGGAACGTGATTCTACTTAGACGAGCGTACTCCTTGAACAGCTCAATTGCCTTTCCTCTGAGCTCGTCAGACATAGGTTCATCCCAGGTGTCTTTAGTAAGCTTACCAGCTTCCTGGAAGGCTCTTCTAACAAGGATCACTCCTTTCTGTTTCACAGGTGTCACTAGACCGATCGGGTCATACAGCCCGGCGATCTGGCTCAGTAGAACACGACGAGTCAGTGGGTTTGGTGTCTTTTCTTCCACTTCTTCTTCAGTGAGGTCAGTCTCAGTTCTCATCCTCTTCTTCCTTCTGGAGAAGTTGATGGAGACCATCACAAAGAGTTTGTCCTCTTGCACGAGGTAACCCACCCCCAGGGCTTTGTTATCTTCCTCCCTTAGCTGGTTGGGCAACGTCAAGAGTCACCGGCTTGGACTCCGTCCCGTCCCGCCTCCCACTTTGACCGGACCGGACCCAAGGCTTGAGGTAGAAGCCTCCTGTTTTCAATATATACTCCACTCCCCCTAGGATCTCGTTTAGACAGTGTGGGTCATTGTGGGATGTGAGGAGGTCATCGACGTAGGAGTCTTCCTCGATGACCCTTCTTTCCTCCTTCATATTAGAGAACTGGGGCAACTTCGCAGTCTCTCGCATGGCAACTTGTGCAATGCACCCAGCCGGTTTGTCCCCCATGTTCACCCTCACGACAGCATAATCCTCAATCTCATCCTTCGGTGAGTCTCTCCATAGGAATCGACGTACATGGACCTCTTGTTCTTCCAGCCATATCGAATTGTACATCTTGGTGATGTCTCCGATGGCTGCATGTTCTCCTTCCCGGAATCTGAGGAGCACTGCTCTGATGGGATTTAGGACGTCTGGGCCTTTGAGCAAAATGCTATTCATGCTCACCCCTCCGAACTCCTGGCTGCTATTCCAGACGAGGCGCACTGGCGTAGTCACTGAATGGGGATTTGGAGCGGTTAGGTGGCTCACCCACCACACAGCACCATTCCAGCTGTCCATCACATCCTTAGTGAGCTTAACAGCAGCTCCCCTCCCCACCATCTCGTGGACTTGCTTCATGTAAGCCTCTTTCCACAGGGGTTCTTTCATGAGCCGCTTCTCAGCCCTCAGGAATGTTGCTTCCACAGCTTTTCGGTTGTTGGGAAGAGAGGCTGGATTTTCCTTCCAGGGGTACTTCGCATCCCAGTGTGGCTTGTCGCTGTGGGCATCTCTCTCTCTGAAGGTTAGACCGGCCTTTATTATCTCCAGCTCTTTCTCATCAGCCAGGGACATCTCCTTTCCCCCCGGTGGGCACTTACCACAGCGACACCCTCCACAGGTAGGGTCACAGGCAGCACCGATGCTATCCCATTTTAGCCACTCAAGGACCTCTTTATTGCATGGTGCTGTCGTTCGAACTTCTACACTGCTTTCTTGCTCCAAATGGCTTCCTGGCCTTCCCACAAAGTGTTCTTCAACTTTGACGGCTACTGTCCACATTGAGTGAGCGAAATGCGTCTCCGACTGCCATGTGGTCACCTCCACTTCTTCGAAGAGGTCTGGATGCACACCACTCACGATCTTGCCCAGAGGACCATCCCACAACACCAGGTCGCCGACCCTTTGCAGTCTTTGCGGAGCTAAACGGCCTTCTCGAGTGCTGATCAATAGATCGATCTTCTTTGGGCGGGCCAGTTCACCCGGCTTAGTTTCAGGGAAAAACTGCTCTAGCCGCTTCGATCTCACCACACGATCCACCTTGGCAATGTCTTCCATCCCGTAGCAGATCATCTCGTGGAACTTCAGGGTTCCTCGTGAGGTCCACACTTTTATCGTCACGAGATACCTTTTTGTATCAACTTTCACCTTCATCGTGCCGACTCCATACACGACAAGGGTGATTGGTTCACCGGTCAGTCCGAGCCTTTCCGCAGCTTGGTGTGTAATGTAATTCGTGTCAGAAGCGAGATCGACCAAAGCTCCAAGGCTGTCTCCTCTCTTTGTCGTGACAGGTACGAGCATCATGAGGACTGGATGTTCTTTCAAGCCACTCTGTTCTATCAGACCCTTGCCAGAACACACTGTCGATGATGCTTTGTTAGTACAGGCTCTGCGGACAGCCTCCAACTGATGGGGAGTCAGTCCCAACTCGGCGAACACAGCCTCTTGCTCCTCTGTTGGACCACGAGGTCCCCTCTTTTCCTCTGCTTTGTTTTCCCTCTTAGCAGCATCCTTCCTTGTTGATGCCTTAGGGCAGAGGAAATAGTGGTGATCCGCTGGAGTCTCGCCTTTCTTACATTCCTCTTTACGACAGAGGAACTTTGGAGTGCAGCCATTATCGACCCCGTGAACATCCAGGCACTTTGAACATGCTTTTACCTTATTCACCTGAGCTTTCTTCTCCGACAGACTGGCCTTCCTGAAAGTTTTACAGCGAAACAGTTTACCTCCATGTTCTTCATCACCGCACATAGCACATGGTAACTGCTTGGAGTCTCTTTTGACTTCACTTGCTGTAGCCTTAGTGAACGACTTCTTCTCCCTCCATCTGTCACCTGGTTTCTCCCGGTAGCTTGGTCTCTCAGGAGCATTAGCTGGCCATGGCTTGCTGGGCAGCAACTGCTCCAACCTCACGCTGGGTGGACGTTGTTAACAGGGTCTCTCACGCACATGAGCCACTCTCTTTTCATAACATTAGGGAGTTTACTCTCCAAAGACCGAATCACCAGCTGATTCTGTACAGCGTCTGCGCACCCCAGGTCTGTGAGGTCCAATGCAGCCCTCTCCACTGCTAGAATCAACTCTAACGTCTCTCGTGGCTGGTGGTTCTTTACAGCAGGTCGTGACTGAAGCTCCAACACGATCTCTTCTGCCGTTTGTGCTTTGTCACTATAACGGTTCTCTAATTCCCTGAAGACATCGTTTGCATCTCTGCAACGCAACAGTCTGAGTTTGCTTTTCACAGACTCACCTATACGGTCTAGCAAGTGAAGTTTCTTGCATTCCCTCGACCCCGTAGGTTCCGCTTGCGCCTGGATACTCTCCCATTCAGTCTTCCAGCGCCAATAGTCTCTCCTGTCCCCAGAGAACTTAGGCAAACTTATGGGTGTGAGTCTTATTTTAGGTCGAACCCACTGAGATCTGTTATCCCCACCGGCGTATGAACCAGGGCTTCCATATGGCATGCTACTACCTTGTCCCATGCTGAGATCGACAGGCGGAGCGGTACGAACACTCAACAATTGTGGCGTGCTGGCAAGGGTTGGAGGTAGGGCGAAACTGACACCAAGTCCACCATCAGACCGTCTTGACTGCAGGGTGGGCTGTAACGTCTGTTGGGGGGTACTGTGTGTGGTAGCTGTTACATAGCTGCTCTGAGGCCGACTAGTGACTGTATCATCTTGAGCAGCACAGGTATACATGCTTTGCCTGTGGCCATGAATGAAGGAGAGCTCGTGACATATACGTTTCCCTTCCCATTAATGGACGGATTGACAACAGCAGGCCGGTTGTTAACAGGTGGAGTAGCAATAGCAAGGGTTACTGGTTGGGTAAAGGTGATGTTATCTGCAGCTGTAAGGCTGTCGATAGACGTTGTGACATGCTCACCGACCGTGTCATCGCCTCCCACATCTTCATCCTCTTCCTCCTCACCTCTGTTACCGTCGCCATCGTCTTTTAGTTCTGTACTGTTCCTCTTCATGACCTCATTTTCACGTTGGTATGTCCACCCATCCATCAGTTGCTCCTTGTCCTCCCTCAATGATAAAAAGAGCATCCATTTGTCCTTTCCATGTGGCCGATAGTCTCTCCAAGTGTATACAGCCTCCCTGAGTTCATGGAGTTTCCTATCTAGTTTACCACTTTCGACCCCTTTCTGCGTCCATGGCACTACTTTACTTTCCCCGAGCACCTCAGCCCGAGCAAAAGCAGACTTGAACTGTTTTACAAGAGCGTCTATGTCCGGCGCTGCAAACTTGGACCACAGCAATTCCATGATCTTACTCTCAGCTTCAAGGAACCTTTGCTCACTGGCATTTCTCCTCGCCAGGGTGTCCCGCGACTCACTGTCCTCACCCGTAGGGTCTATCTGTCATAATCATCCTTCAATCTTGCTAACTCTTCTGACAACTCAACTTCACGTAAACGGCCAGCACTGACATCAAGGCGGTTTATTCGTGTTGTAAAGTTTCGTTGCGCATTTGAGCGTTTCCGCTTTAAACTCTCTAGATCTGGTTTATCATCTGCCATTTTTTTTTCCTTTTAATTTTTCCGGTGAACAGAATCACTAAAATCACCTTTTAGCAAAAAGAATCGTTCAAAAGAATCGACTCGTCCGCGAACAACACAGACGTCTTTGCCAGCTGTTATGGCTGGTAGCGGAGTTGTTCACAAAGTCACTTTATTAGCCCCGCAGCTATTATTATTATCCATCCAGTCTTACTCACAGTTGTGGAAGATATTCAGCCCTTTAACGGCTCCGTTAGCCCTTGGTTTCGGCTCATCCGTTGTAATTGTGTTGTTGACGGCCGCTTCTATCCCCAGTATCCGGGTCTCCGATCACGGCGCCGGTCATCAACGACAGCTCTCCTCCGCTCGGGCTCCGTGTTCTCTCCAGCACGGCTCCGATGGCGGTTTATAACTGTCCAGTTCTCTACTAAGCTACCTGCTATAGCTCAATAAACTCCCCACTGGAAGGGTTTCAGGACAAGCACGGCGGATACAACTCGAGTCGCTTTATAAGCTTTTATTGTGCACACATACACAATAACCATCCACAAACTAGATAGCCTAATGCTACCGCTACGCTAGCCTGTTAGCTATCTGGTAGGTTAGTTGGGTTAGGTTATAAACCTGCAATGAAAACATTAAAAAAAAAATATTCACCAGAATTAACTAATGAAGTTACACAATCCTGTGATATCAATCTTTTCGATCTGAATTACTACCAATGCCAGTTTATAGTCACTCACCGGCAAGGCGTACCAGTCCTGACCATCAATTGAATGAAATTAAACTTAAAGGCGACGTGCTAGCACACTGTGTCTAATTAAGCATATGCAGACACACAGTGAGGAGACCGGGAATAATAATAAAACAAACTTGTAACCTAGTAAGATTATAACATATATGAAATATAACAAATATGCCTGCTTTTGAAATAAGGCGGTAAATGTACACAATTATACCCCAGAACATAATAATAACATCCATCACTTGTTATATATATATATATTAATAGTTACCCCTACTGGAAAGTTCTACAATTATTAACGGGAAATCTATGATTTTGCAAGTGGGAATGTATATCTTGTTTGGTTGAAAACTGCAGAGAAATGCATCTTGTTTTGCTGAAAAAGAATAAGACTAACTCTCTCCAGAGAGGTCTAAACACCATTAGCTCAGATCAACAACTCGACCGCGATGCTGCCAGGGAGGTCCTTTAACTTCTGGACGATAAAGTGAGAATATGTATTTTGTGCCTTTGCACTGTTTTGCTTTGACAGTATTATGTTTTAATTGTTATAGGAACATGTTTACATATTGAATGCGAAGACATTTTGGTTCAAGCAAAAAAAAAAAAAAAAAAAATGCTTTTCTGTAGTTTGGACTGTTTTGTCACTTACAAAGTTTATTTCTCACCACAATTACTTCACCGAAACCTTTCCGGCCAGTAGAGACTATTTTATAATAATAATATTAAAATATATAAAAAGCTCTCATGCTTTTGACACACAGCAGCCACAATACCACTGTATAACTGATATAGGCTTATGTCCCAACTGAAAAAAAACATAGAACATTTTAACGGTTTCCACTACAAATACTATTACAAACATTACAATCCATCAACTTTTAACCATTAGATTTTCTGTAGTGTGTTTTGGGACATTACATTACTTTTACTCATTTAGCAGATGCTTTTATCCAAAGCGACTTACAAATGAGGACAACAGAAACAATCAATTGTAGTATTAAAACAACTAAAACTGATCCAAAACTAAAAGCTAAAACTTTATAAATACTATATATACACACATTAAAAAAATTAAATAAAAATGAGAAATGCATGAGACAAAATTTCTAAACTTAACATTTAAATGAAAACAAAATAAAGCTACAAACAATTCAAAATATTAAGAGAACAAAAGGTATGAGAGTAATAATGATTCTAACATAAAACTAAGCCAAACACCAAAAACAACTACGTGTACACACACACTCATGCATAAATTCAATATTATTTCATTTCCATGTAGTTTGTTGAAGTACTAAAATAACTCAAATTAAATAAAACTAAAACTTAATAAATAACTTATACAGACATAATAAAAAACAAATAAAATGACAAACATTACTACAACTGTAACTAAAATTAAAGTAGATAACACATACAAATCAAACTACATTAGTTTAACAGTAATCCTAAAAAAATAACACTGAGCCAAACATACAAGTAAGGAATGGTTATAAAAAAACTAAAACAGAAGTGAAACAAGTAATAGGAAAGAGAATAAATGAAAAGCGACACTTATCTATACTGTAATCTATTAACTACACATAAAAGCCTGTCTTTTTACTTAAGTACCAAATATGGGTGTCATGCCATAATATACTTTTACTGACTTTGACTTTGTATTTAATGTGAATTTAATAAAAACATTGTAAGTTACTAATTAGCCTATAATATTTTCAGTGTACAAGAAGAGAACAAAGAACGTTTACAATATCAAAGAACATTTTCACTTCAGTCCAGCGAGTTCAAGCACTCTCAAAAACTGTCATAATAATCTCTAAAGCTGTTTACACTGTGAAATTAATATCTTACATTCGTACTTCACTTTGTTTCTGATGAGAGAATAGAATTCAGTCAGTCAGCGCTCGGTGATGAAACAGCGTGTTTCAGCGATGACTCATCTGAACGCTTCTGATTGGTCCTTGCATTCATGAGCTCAACAGAATCGTATGTGATTGGTTATAATGCGCAGCGCTTTAAAAACGTGTCTCTGTCTCTGTGCCAGCCAGCGAACACAGATTTGAATTTAGCAGCTGGTGATTTTTTTTTTTTTCATATATATATATATATATATATATATATATATATATATATATATATATATATATATATATATATATATATATATATATATATATAAATAAAATTTTACAGGATAAACTGCGCATTTCACCCAAAATTGTTTTGCTGTGGTATGATTGTAAATTTAGGGGGGCCAAGCTTGACAGAACCGCCCCTGTTTTTCTGGGTGCTCAAAGCACTTTACATAGAAGGGGGAATCTCCTCATCCAGCTAATGAAAACCTGCCACGAACAAATCTACTCCTTCACCATCACTTACAAGAAGAAGCTCAACAAGAACAAACACAGAGTCTTGTTTAGAAGTCATATTTATTGTAAAAAGGTCCAGACATCATCCAGTTAACAGACACTGATGCTAAACGTGCTGGGATCAAGGCAAATACATTGAGCAACATACAGAGCTCATTAAACTGAACACGTCACAGGATTTGGATCAGCTGATGAACATGTAAACCAGAGCAAACCTCACAGAGATCAACAGACGAGCTGCACGAGCCCAAAGACTGACGGATCCATATGCAGCCTCAGATAAAACACAAACCCCAAGTGAAAATACAAATGAAAAGATGTGAGATTCATGCAAATCAACCCACAGCAGAAACACACACAAACGTGTCTGAGGAACAGCTGAGAAATGCATATGATAGAAGAAAGGATCTGTTGCACGTCTAATACAGTGAAGCCTCATGTCAACAGGAATCAGACTCATAGATGTAATTAATAGTTGCAATGTGAGCCTCATGAAAAGCATCAAAACACTGAAAAGGTCACATTAATATCTCATAGATATGTTAAACACATAAATTTACATATTAGACATGACTGATTGATTAGATTATGATTAAAGTGGCAAAGAGATAATCTGATTGATACAACCAGTAGAGCTCTTCATGTTGAGCTTAAAAGGGTCACTTTTCTCTTAGAAACTAAAAACACAGACTCAGGCTCTAGAAGAGTCCTACAAGACTCACATCAACACTTGGCACCATTAGCAGACTCTACTGCACCAAAAACAACATTAAAACGTAAGAAAGACCCCGTCTAAAAGTGTTAAAAGCGCTTTAAGATCAGAAGCACTTCCTGAAGACGATCTGCGGGCCGAACTCCTCGTATTCTCCGGCGCTGATCCAGGTGCGGCAGAGGTCAGGCATGCAGGCCAGTGCTGCTCCGCCGCGCCACACAGAGAAGTCCCGATCGCTGGGGCAGCTGACCCGCACACTCAGATCCGCCGGACACAGCAGCTGGAGCTCCTGCTGCAGACGAGCAGGGAGGCCCCCCAGCAGAGTGTTCCCACCTGAGGAACACACACACACACACACACACACACACACAGAGAGAGAGAGCGAGAGAGAGAGAGCGAGAGCGAGAGCGAGAGCGAGTGTAGGGCTGGGAATCAAAAATCCATTACAACTCCAGAATCGGATACTTGTTGGAAAATTAACATTTCAATTCCGCCTATCGATTGCTGTGCGCGCTTCTTTTTTTCTCATTTGTGAGTAGAGCTGCACGATTAATCGTTACATTCAAATCTGCATTTGTGCTGCCGCTGACACACGTTTGGGTAAGAAACCACTTCAAAAACGTGACCCTGGAGCACAAAACCAGTCTTAAATCGCGCAGGTATATTTGTAGCAATAGCCAACAATACATTGTATGGGTTAATTATCGATTTTTCTTTTATGCCAAAAATCATTAGGATATTAAGTAAAGATCATGTTCCATGAAGATATTTTGTAAATTTCCTACCGTAAATATATCAAAACTTAATTTTTGATTAGTAATATGCATTGCTAAGAACTTCATTTGGACAACTTTAAACGTGATTTTCTCAGTATTTTGATTTTTTTTGCACCTTCAGATTCTCAAATTTCAAATATTCGATTGCATTGTTTCTCCACTAGGTGGCAACATGTGACTGTTAAAAAATATATGTCATTGAATCATTCATTCAAGAGATTCGTTCAAATACACTGATTCATCCAGTAATGAAACAAGTGAAGCATTTATGAGTGAGTCATTGAATAACAAACCACTTTTTCATAATTTTAATATTAAAAATTGTTGTTAAATATATTTTAAATATACATTAATTCATTCAAAAACACTTTCAAATAGACTGCAGCAATAATAGTCACAATTATTTTGTTCAGTTCAGAATCGTAATCTCTATTCGAGACAAAAAAAAAAAAAACCTTGATTCTCAATTTATCCAGAATCGTGCAGCTCTAGCACAGCACCGTCTCAATCTCACCTGACAGGAGGACGTTCCCCACAAAACTGCGGCGCAGGTCGATGTCTGACTGCAGGACGGATCTGAAGACGCTCTCGTGCATCCCGTAATGATCTCGTCCAATCAGCTCCGGCCTGAAGAGGATTTCAGGTGCCCTGTGTGATGAAATCAGATGGTCAATCTCGACACTGGGCAAGTTAAAAGTCCTGTGCCATATAAACACACACAGGCCCTGATAGACTTACAGCCAAGTAGTGTTGGGAATCGAAAATCAATTCCAATTCCAGAATCGGATACTTAAGGTCAGGAATGAGATACTTATTGTAAAATTAATTTTAATTCCACCTATCAATTCCTGTGCGCACATCTTTTTTTTTTTTTTTTTTCTTTTTTTAGGTGGCAAAAAGGTGCTGTTAAAAATGTATTAGTCTTTGAATCATTCATTCAAGAGATTCATTCAAATCACTCAATACCGTTTCTAGGCATAGGCGAGCTAGGCGGTTACCTAGAGCGCCACCAGCTGGAGGGGCACCAATGAGCGCACAAACTGCCTCTATATTTTAACAGGGTTGTGATCAAGAGTGGCACCGACACCCTGAAATATGATTGCCGCCCCCACTGGATCCCCAACTTCATTGGGCTAGAGTACTGTCAATCTGATGATGCCTGTATGCCATTGGATCAGAGCGCTGTCAGTTGCTGCCTCTGATTGTTGCATGCAAAGTTTGCATTTGGATTTGGAGCGCTCAATGCCATTAGATCAATGGGTTCTGTCAGTGCTTTGGCAAGGCAAGGCTTTTTTTGCCATGCAAGTTCAAAGACCAATTTAAAATATTGGTACATAAAAAGTGCACAAAATCAGTATTTTGTTTAGGCAGTATTTGTGGCAGTCGAGAAATCATGTTTCATGTGAAACTGGTCTAAAAGCTGTGCGGTTTTGCGCCAATGCATTGTTAAAGGTTCAGTGTGTCGTGTAATATTCCCATATAAAACTTTTACAGCCAATTAAAAATATTAGTGCAGTAAAATTCGCTAATTCACAAGATCATTACATACTTTATTAAACCACTTTGTCAAATTTAAAGGCATCCTTACGGAAGTGTTGAAATGCAGAATCAATTATTTAGCTTCCAAAAAATAAATAAAATAAAGTTAATTCACTTCTAACAGCGCTTAAAGGGAGCAGCGTCATGCATACAGAGGGCAGAGCGTCACGTTATTTAAATGGGAAGTTCAGGCGTCAATGAGTAATAAAATAACAAGTAGCTGCATTCTGATTACTTCTGTCACTGATCAGGTTTTTATAGGCCTATATGTAGTTTGGGGTAACAGTTTTATAGGTTTGACTGAAATAATACAATAACTGACAAAAAAAAAAAAAAAAAAAAAAAAAAAAAAAAAAAAATGATAATCAAAAAGTAGCCATTGATAATATCTAAACATGCATCCAAATCCAAATGTAATAAAATTAATTTGTGTGATAATTTCTTAGCAACTAGGGATTGTTACATAGAGCTATACAGGCATCCAGTGGCTATAATGGTATCACAGATAATAAACTGCAAAATGTTTCATCTTAACAATCAATTTACAAATAGGCCTAATGCATTCAGATTTGTGGAACTCACAATGCACTGAATTTCCACAAATTAGTGTCGTTACTATGACAACCAATTGAAATGTGACAAACTGATATCTGGGGAAAAAAAAAAAAAAAAAAAGTATGTGTATATAATTTGTAAATGTATCAATGTTATTTAAGATGTGTGTTTACATAATATTGCATACAAAATAACACAAAACTGATTATCTTGTTTGGGTGTGGGAGTTGTTTTGGGGGGGGGGGGGACGTCAAAGTGGCTAGAAATGGCCCTGAAGATAACAAAAAAAATAAAATAAAATGAATATATAAAGCTACTTAAATGTCCTAATTGAACTATGAACTATATCTAAGCCCTGTCTGTGAAACCAGGCCTAATCTGCTTTAGAGCAAGCAGCTTTACAGTATTTAACATGAAAAACAGCATCAGCGTTGCTTTCAGATATAAACTTCAGACACTCCTCTGCAGTGAACTCTCTACCAGAGAGACCAGAGTTAGTGACCCAGCTCAACGCTGATCATTCAGACTCCAGCAGAGGTGTGATGCGGTCAGTTACCGGAAGCGTTCAGTGGTCAGCGAGACGATCCGTCCGTCAGGAAGTGTGTAGTTAACCTCAGAGGAAGCGGTTCCTGTTCTCTTCAGCTCTGCATCATAATCCAGCACCACACAGCAGCACCTCTCCTTCATCTCACGCACGATCTCCAGCTCCGCTGAGGTCCGCATGCACACACCCTGCTCCAGCAGCAGCTGCAGCACACCCAAAACACAGGCACTTATCAACTTTTTAATGTTCATACAATTCTGTAGAAAAGCAAAAGTGGCTGTAATGATTTATGTGTGACATTTTAATGAAGACAACAGGTTAAACTGTAACAAATGTGCATATATGTTTATCAAAATACTTTTTTCTAGCTGACCATGAATTTCTTTCCTGTGGTAAACATGACATTGCACATTAAAAAAAGCAACAAAACCACATTTATTATTTGGATTTAGTTATAAAGTTGACAGAATTTGAAAGCTGAGACTTTTGTTTCATATCAGACTTCGAGCACAGAGCTTACTGTGATTTATTGGATGGGAGACGCTACAGATAATGTTCAGTGAAGTTCTGTTCACAACTAAAAACAACATAGACTAAGACCTCAGGTCATCAGAATGAAAATCAATTCAAAACGTTAAAATTAAATAAAAAAAAATAAATAAAAAAAACCATGTTTAACCTGTTATGGTTTATCCATGCTGTGTACACAAAATAGACACTGACAGTCAAAACTATCCAGTGTTGGGGGTAACTCATTACAAGTAACGCTAGTTACATAATCAGATCACTTTTTCCCCAAGTAACTAGAGACAGATACTCTTTCTTCAGCCTGAGGATTATTCATTTCACTTTTGGTGTGAAAGGGCTTTTAGAGTCACCAAAAACAACTTTTGGATTTTTTGTCATTAAAAAAAAAAAAAAAAAATTAAAAAAAAAAATAAGCAAGCCCAGCCCAGGTGACAAACAGTTACATAAAAGTAACAGCAATAGCATTACTTTTTATGTAATGTAATTAAGTAATGCAATTAGTTACTTTTATCGAGTAATGCAATATTGGTAGCAATATAGAATTAGTATAGTAGTAATTACTTAGTACAGTAACGCGTTACTTTTAAAAGTAAGTTTCCCCAACACTGAAACTAACCATTGGAGAAAAGCTAATTAAACATCACGGTTATTGTCAATTAGACCTCAGTGTTTCTGTCAGTGATTTTGGCCCTACAGCACAATTTCAGTTTCTTTAATTGGGGTGCACGAGTAATTCCCAGCAGAGGTGTTGTGCACCTTCTGGAGCTGCAGGGTGACGTGGGATCCGGCCAGATCGGAGCGCTGCACAGCGTGAGGCAGACAGTACCCCTCAAACACAGGCACACTGTGACTGACGCCATCACCTGAGTCCAGCACCACACCTGAACACACGTCAGCACCACATTACAGAGAGCACACAGAGAGCTCAGAGCAAGATGACTTACTGAACATTTCTACAGTAATACTGCAGTCAGCCAAACCCTTTGACTCAAAATATTTAACAGTAATTTAACATTTGCATGTTCATAATTCTCTAATATCACATGACAAAGGTAAACAATTTTTTTCCAGTAAACGTTGAATTTAATTTTATACATAAGACTGCAGAAATAATTGTGTCATATGGCAGTTTTAATAGTAATGACATTTCATCTAAACATTTCATACTGTTGCTGCTAAAACCAAGAGCTTTTTATTATTTAAGTGTATATTACATAAACACTATTGTATGGTTAAAGTGTATATTTTTTAAATATTTTATAAATTATAAAAAATTTATCAAAAAAAAAATTGAGAACCATTTAAATTTGAAGTCAAATTCTTAACATTCAGATCCTTGAGCTTTTATTTTTGCCACAAAGCAGCGTTCATGTGAAACTATCCTGTTTAATTACACTTAAACGGACCGTTCCCCCCAAAAATAACAATTCTGTCATCACTCACCCTCAAGTTGTTCCAAACCTGTGTGAGATTCTTTATTTTGTTAAACATAAAAGATATTTTGAAGAATGTAACCAAACAGTTGCTGGTAGCCATGGACTTCCATGTTTTCTTTTTTCCACACTATGGAAGTCAATGGCTACCGTCAGCTGTTCTTTTACCCACATTCTTCAAAAAAACCTTCTCGTGTTCAGCAGAAGAAAAACTCCTACAGGTTTGGAACACGTGGAGGGTGAGCAAATGACAGACCTTTTATTTTTGGGTGAACTGTCCCTTTAACATGGTAAATGTGTGACTCTTAGAGGAGAAACCCAAACGAGCTCAACTCAAACAGCAGTAATGAGCGTGTAAGCGGAGCCGACTGACCGGTGGTTCGTCCCGAGGCGTAGAGCGCCAGAACGGCCTGCAGCGCCACAAACGCGAGCGGCACGCTGAAGGCCTCGAACATCAGCTCCACCATGCGCTGGCGGCTCTGCAGCGGGTTCATGGCCGCTTCGCTCAGCAGCACCGGATGATCCTCAGGAGACACACACAGCTGCTGGAACGCGTGATGCCAGATCTACAGCACACACAGAGACAGAGACAGAAAAAAATCAGAACTGAACCACAAGAACAAAGACGCTCCTTCAGGAGTCACTGAAGTCAGAGCGCTGGTCTGATGGAGAGCAGGGCACTTCTGCTCTTTTGTTTGCACTGCCTGACATGTGTGACCCTGGGCCACAAAACCAGTCATAAGGGTATTTTCTTTTTTAAAATTGAGATTTATACATCGTCTGAATAAATAAGCTTTCCATTGATGTATGGTTTGTTCAGATAGGACAATATTTGGCTGAAATACAGCTATTTGAAAATCTGGAATCTGAGGGTGCAAAAATCAAAATATTGAGAAAATCACCTTTAAAGTTGTCCAAATGAAGTTCTTAGCAATGCATATTACTAATCAAAAATTAAGTTGATATATTTATGGTAGGAAATTTACAAAATATCTTCATGGAACATGATCTTTACTTAATATTCTAATGATTTTTGGCATAAAAGAAAAAAAATCTTTTTTACCCATACAGTGTATTTTTGGCTATTGCTACAAACATACCCGTGCTCACAGCTTCCTCACTGTAAAACACTTCAATCATGAACACTGCCACGTTTACAAACACCAGGGGCCGGCTGCATAAAAGACTTAGACTAGTCTTACAAGTTAGTCACCAAATTAAGACTGGTCATAACTTAGTCTGTTACATAAAAACAGATTTGTATAACTTGAATCAAAAAAAAAAAAAAAAAAAACAACCCCACACACACACAAAAAAAAAAGACTCCTTACCCCTTAACTGCTAGTTATTCAGACTAGCTCTTAAGACACAGTCTTAACATAGTGTCTAAGTTTATGCAACTTTAAGGCCCCAGGTCATTTTAATCCTGATAATGATAGCCGATTCTCATGATTTAAGAATAATCGTGATATTTGCCTGCTAGTTATTTATCCCCAGTTTACTTTGAGGGTCTCCTCTCGAAGCAGTTGCAAAGTTTTGTTCCTTTACTAAACACTGCATTTTTTATTTATTTATTTTTTTTCTTAAATTGTATCTCTTCTGGGTCAAAATGCACCCGAATGCGTTATGAGCTTTAAGGAAAACTGGAAGATAAAATCCTTCATTCCAGTCAAAGAATGAATATCTAATATCCAAAAATATTGTCAGCCTGTTTCGGCATCGTGAAAGGACTCACCATCTCCATCTCATCCCAGTTGCTCACAATGCCGTTTCTGATGGGATATTTCAGGGTTAGCACTCCTCTCATGTGCTGTGCATCATGCCCCACATACAGCTCTCGGTCCACACTGCCGTTCATTACCTCCTGCAATACAAGAGCACCAGCGCTGAAGAAACACACCTGAACTCACACCGACTCAGATTTACTCACACAGCACTTCTCACAAAACACATTTTCAAAGCAGCTCTACAGAAAAATCATATTAATGTTCATAACTTCAAGTTACATTACATTAATGCATTTAGCAGACGCTTTTATCCAAAGCGACTTACAGTGCATTCAGGCTATACATTTACATTTTATCAGTGTGCGTGTTCCCTGGGAATTGAACCCACAACCTTTTGCGCTGCTAACGCAACGCTCTACCACTGAGCCACAGGAACAGGCTCAGTGGTCATATGACTCAAGTCATATGTAATAAAGCAATAAGCCCAAGAAGCCGTGGTTTACAGTGAATTTATAACAGCTAAGCTTACCCCCTTAGCTGTTATAAATTCACTGTAAACCACGGCTTCTTGGGGCTTATTGCTTTTATAAAACGGTTATTCCATATACATAGTAAGGTTTCACAAAATACAACAGAGAAAATAAAGTGTAATATTAATAAAACCGTACTCTTCCACCAAACAATCTAGTTCCTCAGAAACAGGTGTGGTTGGAACAAAGTGGTTGCCAAGCAACACACAAAGTAAACAAGGTGTAGGTTTGTAGAGTAATTTACAACAGCTTTGCATACGGCTCAACCAATCAGAATCAAAGGACCGGAACAGTTTTATAAGTTACATTGTGACATTAACAAGCAGTTGAGATTTGCTATGTATTATATTTTGCTTTATCCACATTCATACAGTACGCTCATGTGAAGCAGGAGAAAGTGTGTACCTCATATTTGGGACGACCGATGACTGTGGGGAACACAGCAGCTGGAAGGTCCTGGTCTGCAAACCCAGCCTTCATCAGACCAGAGCCAGTGTCCAGCACGATGGGCGTCTTATAATCACGCATCTAACTCACAACAAGGAACACACAAACAGCTGTCTGGACAGAATCAACACTCTACTACAAACAAAGAGCAACTACACTGACAGCTAGGAGTGAGCGATATTGACAAGTTATATCTCAATATTTTATGAGGTTTGAAAAAAATAAATTATAATTAGATATTTTGCTGATTGTTTTTGTGCTGGTATCTTGGCTTCTTTTACACCTGTTACAGCTTTATTTTCTCCATTGAATTGAGCTCCTGGGGTATTTTTACCTTTTATAAGCAGTGTTAGGGGTAATGTATTACAAGTAACATGAGTTTACATAACCAGATTCATTTTTCAAATAACTAGTAAAGTAATGCACTCATTTACAATGAAGAGAGTTACTTTATCAAATAATTAACACAAGTTACTTTGTCTTCCCATTTATTCACAGATATCTTTCCTGTCTCCATGTTGAGAGAATCAGGATGGAGTTGCAGAGGCATTTTCTTCAGCCTGAGGCTTATTCATTTCACTTTTGGTGTGAAAGGACCTTTACAGTTTCCAAAAATATAAAAACCCCAAAAGTTGTTACTGGAAAACAAAAACAAAAAAAATAATAAGCAAGCCCAGCCCAGGTGACAAACAGTAACGCAAATGTAATGAATTACTTCCATAAAAAGTAACCAAGTAATGCCGTTAGTTACTTTATGGAGTAACACAATATTGTAACATTACTTTTAAAAGTAACTTTCCCCAACACTGTTTATGAGAACAGTTTTAGACCTTTTTAGATGAATGCATCACCTTTGTGTGTCAAATTCTTACATGTAATCATTAAATTCAGTTAATAAGATGCCATAGGCTGTTACTAATCAGATGAAATCAATAAAATCCATCTTTGCACTGTAGAAGTGTCACTAGACACTGCACCTGAATCAGAATTAGTATTTACACTGCAAGCACAATTGCAATAATCAGAGATGGAAGTTTTAAAATCATTTGGAATATTATAGTGTTAGGATTTTTTTTTATTAAATTATATTAATAAATTAAAACCGCCATTCATTTAATCAATTTATTTAAACGGATAAATATATTGGGTCAAAATGTAACCATAATAGCTTGTTGATTTTATATGACCGTTCAAATCACATTTGCAACCATGCTGATATTTAAGGCAAAAAAGCACTCTTGCTTACAATGCTATATCTTATAGAAATGTATAAGAACTCATACGGGGGCATTTTCACACCATACTGAATTCATTCTACTAGCATTATCAGAGTGAAGGTGTGCACTATAAAACACCTGATTTTGGTTTTTGCAAAGTGAGTGACAATGTCAGTTTCACTATCGTTAAAACAATTATGCTTTTAGCGTATGGTAACACCCCTACTGTCACCCAGAGCAGAGCGTTTTCAGAGTAAGGACTGTGGTCTGCACCTGTCTGCTGACGTGTGAGCTGCAGCTGGTCAAGTGTAGATCCGCAGGCCGCTCTCATGGATCCTCCACCATCATGACCACACACAGCCCCGTCTGGAGTCCTCCTCAGCAGTGGAGGAGCTGGAGTTCACTGGGGTCTCCTCACTGAGCAGCACTGCGGTGTTGTTGTTATTGTTCTGCATGAGCTTTGAAGGAACGACTGACAGCACTGACTCCACCTGTGCTTCACAGTCTGATGGACGTCTCTCATTCTGAATCGCCCTCCGCGCAGCGATTGAGACGCCTCCAGGATCAAACGCACCTCTTCCATCACTGAGGTCCTGAGTCGAGCACACGTCACCTGTCTTCAGCTCCACAGCAGGATCTCCACCGTCTGTGCAGTCGCAGGAAGACGCTTCATCCTCTGAACACTCAGGATAGACGTTTGCGCTGAGAGGGTGTGATTGTGAGTCCATAACTTCCAGTTTCCCAGTCTCAGATAAACCGATCGATGCGACAGGCTCTCCTAAACAAGACTGGACGTCCTGAAGGGATTCAGAGTCAGGAGCTTCAGGACATCCCATGATCTTGGTAGAAATGAGACCGCTTTTTGAGCTCACAGGTTCAGAAGTCAAACTCGAGTCTATGAGATCAGCATCTTCAGCTAGATTTGGACTGGTGCACTCCTCTGTGTTTGAAACCAAATCAGAAGAGGTTCTCTCAGTGTCTATACATTGAGGTTCCTCTGATTCAGCAGGACTCTGCTGCTGCTGGAGCCTACAGTTCCTCAACAACTCATCGTCCAGGTCTTTCAGCTTCGAGTTCCTCTCCATAACCGAACACTTGACAACTCTGCGGCCTTTGCTCGACCTCTTCCTCGCCTTGCCGTCTTTCTCCCTCTCTCTGCTCAGGCTTCTCTCCATCGTCTCCACGTCCCGTTTCTCCTGCTCCAGCTGTTGCAGGAATATCCTCCGTGTGGAGACCTGATCCGGTGTGGGCTCCTCCGAGTCGAGACTCTCAGTCTCTGTGCAGCGCAGAGCCTCCAGTTTCAAATGCTCCTCTATAATCTGCTCCTCAAGAACTCGAATGTCTCTAAGCTCTCGAAGGATCCCGCTTCGGTGCACCTCAGGACCTCCAGTGTCCAGCTGCACAGGAATCTCACATGAGGACAGACTTTTATCGGATAATCCTGAGGCGTCCAAGTCGTCTTCACAAACCTCACTAGATTTCAGCGTCTCAGAGTCAAGGGAAGTGAGGTCACTCTGAAGGACGTCCTCGTCCAATCCAATCACGCCAGATTCAGCCAGCTCTCTTGGGGACATCTGGAAGGAAGAGTGCACAGACACGTTCAGACATGCTCACACTACAAATTCATTAGATCACATTCAAATCAGTGGACGGGAAATACCTGAGCATATTCACTCGGCAACAGATGCTATATCTAAGTTAACAAATGAAACCAGATAAAAATAAATAAACAAATAAATAAATAATTAAATAAATAAAAGTTGGTCAAGACAAACTTTAAGTTGCCTTGAGAAATCCGGACCAGAAAGTTTAAAAAGGTTTGAAAAGGTTAAAAAGTTTAAAGTTTGATGGTTTTCAGTCTGAAATAGTTTGAAGTTTAACATTGTTTTAAAAGCTTTAAGTTTGAATGTTTTGAAGGCAAAACAGTCTGTCATAGATAGATAGACAGACAGATAGATAGATAAGAAATATTAGATAGATGAGTTTGAAGGAGTTTGAATGGGTTAGAAATAGTACATAGAAGGGAAGCTTGATTGAGCCTCAAGGGATTCTGGGAGTTTAAGTTTGAATTTTGACAGCTGGAGTTTGAATAGTCTTGGCTCATTTGAACATTCCGTCAATGTAAGTCTATGGGATTTTTATGATTTTTAATCTTCATTTTTATGAAAACCGCAAGTCTGATCAGTTAGAAAAGATATAGCACACTCGGTGAGATCAGTCTGAAGATCTGGTCTGAGTTTGGAGTCTGTAGAGTTAAAGCTCTAGGAGGAGTTAGAGTCAGAAACTCAGAAGAATAATAATCACTATAAAAGTTTAAGTAGCATTTCAGCAAGTTGGCTTTCTCAAGCCAACTTAAAGGGATAGTTCACCCCAAAAATGAAAATTAGGTCATCATTTACTCACCCTCAAGTAGTTCCAAACCTGTATGAATTTCTTTGTTCTGCCGAACACAAATGAAAATATTTTGAAGTTGGTAACCAGGCTGTTTTTGGGCACCATTGACTTCCATAGTAGGAAAAAAAAAAAAAAAAAAAAAAAAAAAAAAAAAAAAAACCAAGGAAGTCAATGGTGCCCCAGAACTGCTGTTTCCCACATTCTTCAGAATAGCTTCTTTTGTGTTCAGCAGAACACAGAAATTCATACAGGTTTGGAATTACTTGAGGGTGAGTAAATGACAATTTTCATTTTTGGGTGAACTATCCCTTTAAGGCTGTGAAAGAAAACAAGTCCTATAACAGTCAAGTTTGGTCCTTCAAGCAGTCACATTTTCTTTAGAGATTCAACATGCAAACAGAATGGTCACCGATTCAGACTCAAGTTCATTCTCTGCGTTCTTAGCATTGAGAAACAGCCCGTATTCTCCTGGAGACGGTCTTGTAAGGATTACTTGGAAGAACGAACTCGGAAGGACGCGAGAACACAGAACACACCCTCGTGAGAATTGAGATGTACTGTGTTCTTGCTTAACTAAGACTGGCATACACTGATTGGCTTCATCACTCTGTCTCCTCTCCACCAGTAAGCTGGTGTGTGCTGGGTGTTCTGGTGCAGTATGGCTGCAGGTGATGCTGCACACTGGTGCTGGATGAGGAGATTCCCCCCTTCCATGTAAAGCGCTTTGAGTACCCAGAAAAGAGCTATATAAATGTAACAAATTATTAATATAGCATAGTCTCAGCATAAGCAGCGGCCAATGAACAATAAATAACATTACAAACAAATGTCATAACTTATTAAAACATTTCATACTATTATAGATATTATTTTCATATAATTGTATACCGTTTTATTTTACAGAGGTATGTGTTTAACCCTCTGGGGTCGACAAACGCGAATACGCGTTTTGTGGCAGATTTTCCTGATAAGGCCGAAATGAGCTTGAATTACTCTGCCATTTTTTGATCGTACAGATAAGAGCAATACACCATTCGAATCTGTAAGGGGTCTACTTTTATTTGTATACACTTATAACAACTAAACTTTGTGCTTTTGAAGAATACAGAAAACAAACAGGGTGCGCTCTGTCTTCTCCCTCTCCGCGAGCTGCTTTTAGAAACGCGTCACTAAAATGAACTGTAACTCAGCAAATACTCAGCACACAGACATGGGAGTTATATCTATAGAAAGCTTGAAGTGTCTACTTTTAAATGAAGTAAGTCATATCGAAAACAAACATTCTGTGATAAAGTAATCCGTATAAAAACCAACACGACGTTCAGTCTTTCCCGTCTAACTCATTATCTTTAATGTAATCCCGCCCCCTCGCGGCTCGCGCCGTTCATATGTAAATATCCACGTGAGACACGTGCGCATGGAAACGCCCAACATAAACAAAGCGCGAGGAGTTCGTTCATCGCGGCTACTGTTCGTTTCTGCAAGAAGACGCACTGAGTAAAGACTGGATTTACCTCAAAAGAAGAACAAGATTTCATCCAGAAGAGAAGATCAATCTGATGAGTAAGTAATGTTTCTTTTTTGCATTAGTTAATGTGTTATTGTGACATAAACTTGAACACATTACTAGTTGGGTTGTTCCCAAACTACAACATGATGAATGCTACGCATCTAAGAATGTTTAGACCATGTTTATTATTAATAATCTGTTCACAAATATATTTTAATAGCGTGCTAAAACGATAACAATTACTTCTCAAATATAAAATATCCTTTTTTATAGTACAAAGTACATCCTTTTATAGTACAAAGCATGCGTGAGTCTATGGCTGCAGAATCATATCTTAGGCTACTATAAAATCATACATGATGTTCAGTATTGGCTATATGACTACAAAATCATAGTTGGGGTTTTCCCAAACTATAATTCCTGACTACAATGTTTGAGATGGAGTAAAAATATTTTGAATATGATAGGCAATTCATTGTATTTAAATTTCTTACGGTGCGATGTTTTCATGCTATATATGAAACAAAAGTAATATTAATGTACACTGTAACCATGATGAATGCTACGAATCTAAGTATGTTTAGAACATGTTTATTATTAAAAGCCTACTGTTCAAAATAGTTTTTAATAACATGCTAAACAATAATAATTAGTTTCTCAGATATAAAATATTTTTGTTCTTACAATAGTACAAAGCATGCGTGAGTCTATGGCTACATGTATACAGATGCTCGTGATATTAACATGCTCACAAATGTTTTTTTTTTTTTTTTTTTTTTTTTTTATTTTATTATATATTATATATTTAGTATATATTATTTTTGGTTGTTTGTATTTTATTGAATCAGATACCTGCACCACAGATGAATCCTGCTGACTTTCAGTCTCTTCAAACTGTTTTCCTCTGAGAGCGCCCTACCAACATCAGATTTTCAACTACACTGGTATTCTATGGTAAAACAAGCTCCTTGACTACTGATTATGTTTTTTTCTTCTTGAATCCATGGAAAGAAGCAGAAACACTTAAAGCAAGTAAATGTCAGGTATGATTTACTTGTTTCACTTGTTGAACAGAATCTGTTGCAGGAATGACTCAAAGTCTGTTCACATCTCTGTGGTTAGATCAGTGTGCACAATAATGTGTCTTTGACCTTCATTATGTATGTTTTGATTATACTGTGTTGTAAATAAAATTAAAAAAAAAAAAATTCAATCTCCTCACATTCTCTTAACTGCCATGAAGTATTTGCGAGAGCGAGTTTAAAGCTTACAGGCTTCCGTACACCCGCAGCGTCTTCTGGGATTTCTAACCATAGACATATGTCTACAGACGTGTATATTATTTTCTTTCTATCTATCTATCTATCTATCTATCAAGTCTGCACTCAATGCATCCTCGATATCAAGAACACATCCGCGCACTTTCATGAGTCCTCTGTACTTGAGTATTAGAACTGAACGTCGACGGTTGATGACGTAGAACGAGAACACAAGGACGCAAGATCGCTGAAGAACACATATTGAGAAACGGCCTCAGACTCACCTTACTGTGCTGGTGTCCTTCAGTCCATAAGGGCCAGTGTTTGTGAAGGTCCTCTGACCTCAACAGCTCATCCAGCACCACCTCCTGTGCAAGCACATTCTCTTCCTCCTGAAAAATTCAAAGAGTAGTAGGGTTTTAAAAGGTACACATGCTCATAGGAAATTTGTATTCCAGATCTTTTGGTTCAGTACGCATGTGTAGCAAACAAATACAGCGCTGTTTAAACCAAGTACTGAACACAATTTGAACTAAATTTTTATTTAGTTATATAGTTACTCATATTCATATACACACATACATATACATATACATATATATATATAATATACACACACTTTTTTTTTTAATCTATCTCTCTCTCTCTGAGAGAGAGAGAGAGAGAGAGAGAGAGAGAGAGAGAGAGAGATGAGAGAGAGAGGAGAGAGAGAGAGAGAGAGAGAGAGAGAGAGAGAAGAGAGAGAGAGAGAGAGAGAGAGAGAGAGAGAGAGAGAAATATCTATCCATCCATCCATCCATCCATCCATCTTAAATTAATATTGATTCTTAAATTCCAAGATCAATCTTTTTCCATCTATGCTGTTTCAGATAATGCATTCATTATATAGCACACATTCCATCCAATAACCAGAATAAGCTTTGTGCTTTGTTATTTCTAAAGATACAAATGCTCAGATGTTGAATTCTGTTATTTTATCATGAAATCCACATTAAATGCCTTTTGGTGCTCTTCAACGTGCCGTGACAGATTGCTGTGTCTGTCTGTATAGTTCAAGACCGGTTGATTATGTATGACATGATGCATGTGACATGAGAACAGAAGACACACACCTGTAGTATCTCAGCCGCTCGGTCTAAAGTCTCCTCCACCTCTTTCAGCTCTCGTTGCTCTCTCTGAACCCAATCACAGAGAGACACGTCCAACCTAACCAACAGAGAAGAGAACAAACCCTTAGTTCATCCAAAAATGAAAATTAGCTCACGCTCAGGCCATCTGAGATTACACTCTTAAAAATAAAGGTGCTTCACGATGCCATAGAAGAACCTTTTTG
Source organism: Spinibarbus caldwelli (assembly GCA_039654775.1). Taxonomy (NCBI): domain Eukaryota; kingdom Metazoa; phylum Chordata; class Actinopteri; order Cypriniformes; family Cyprinidae; genus Spinibarbus; species Spinibarbus caldwelli. Next base: position 1,020,249 of record CM077241.1, on the reverse strand, counting down.
TCTAAATGGTTCCGTAAAGAACCTTTAACATCTGAAGAACCTTTGTGTTTCACAAAAGGTGCTTTGTGGCGAAAGGTTCTTCAGATTATAAAAACAGTAAGAAAGAGATGGTTCTTTAAAGAACCTTTGACTGAATGGTTCTTTGTGGGACCAAAATGGATCTTCTATGGCATCGCTGTGAAGAACCCTTTAAGCAACTTTACTTTTAAGAGTGTAGGAGGAGTTGGTTTCTTCATCAGATCTGGAGAAATGTGTCACTGCATCACTGTCCTCAGCAATGGATGCTCTGCAGTGAATGGGTGCCGTCAGAATGAGTCCAAACAGCTGATAAAAACATCACAATAATCCACAAGTAATCCACACCACTCCAGTCCATCAGTTAACATCTGGAGAAGACAAACGCTGAAACAAATCCATCTTTCAGACATTAACTAAAATCTGAGTCTATAATCCATAATAACGTTTCCTCCAGTGAATCTCCAGATGTTAACTGATGGACTGGAGTGCTGTGGATTACTTGTGGATTATTGTGATGTTTTTATCAGCTGTTTGGACTCATTCTGACGGCACCCTCATTCACTGCAGAGCATCCATTGCTGAGTCACTGATGCAATGCTACATTTCCCCAAATCTGTTTCCATCAAGAAACACCCTCAGGCCATCCAAGATGTAGAAGAGTTTGAATAAGTTACAGAAATTAATTGTTAGGCTGAACTAACCTTTTAAATACTGTTGTTTGGGAAGTTTAAAAAAAAAAAAAAAAAAAAAAAAAAAAAAAAAAAAAAAAAAAAAAAAAGACCGTTCTAACCGTTCGTAAGAGTCCCGTCTGAGTTGTGAAGATCAAACGTGTCCCAGAGAAGAGAAGGATCTCCATCCACTGTGCTGCTGGGCTTGTCTTCATTATCCGTTAAGGTACTGGACAGAACATTTCCCATAGGACTGAGCTCAGACTCCTCAAAGCTCTCCTGACTCTGGAGCTGAGCGGGACCCCCAGCTCATCCGTCTGACCAGGCCGATCCCGTTCCCGATCTGGGCATTCAGAGAGACTAGGGCTCCTCAGGTCCCTCCGCGGGTTGGAGGAGTTTGGTGTAATGGTAACCGTATAAGAGCTCTCCAGATCATCTATGGGGAGGCTCAGCCAGGGGTTCTTGGGCAGCGTAGCAGAGCGCTTCACCTTGATCTCAAGGTTCAAAGAGTCCGAGGTAATTTTGGAATGATCTGAATGCTGGCGCGAGTGGAGTCCCTCTTTAAACTAAACCCTAGCTCTTCAGAATCAGACACGCTCACAACGTTCTCCTCGTGAATCTGAAGAGGTCTCGACTTGAAGCGGAGTCTGCGTTTCCAGAATCCTAGGGAGCGGCTCTCTTCTGCTCCTACTGCCCAGGTGACTGGCTGCCCACTTCCATCAAAGCCAGAGTCAAAGGAGCTGAGAGAGGGAGGTTTGCCCAAAGCGGAGGACATCTGGTCTCCAACAGAAGGCCACTTGGCTAAATCACACAAGCTCTCACACTGAGAAAGTGCATGAGTGGCCGGGTCTGGAGGCAGGCTGCAGGAAGTGCGCTCCTCAGGGAAGTGATGTCAGAGGTCTTGTGGTGACCCTTGAGGTACTCATACTGCCACTGGAGGGCAAGCTGGAGGTCATGAAGGGGAGCGGCACCAGGAGAGGTCAAGAGTCTCCTCAGAGTCATGCATCTGTGGACAGTCATGACAACACGTTCAGAAGCTCCATACTGCACAAGACTGTGATTTTGCCTAGTAGGATGGGTTTCTTAATATACCGGTACAGCATTTCTAAATCAACCAATAGACATTTACAGGGTTCTCAGAAGCTGAAGTTATCATAGTTAAACTTTGATATAATGATGAACAAACTACAAATCATTTTTGCCTTGCCTTTTGCCCCTGTAATATTATTGATGCCATTTGTCTGGAGGAGACCACAGTCTGAGAAAACTTTTGCGAGAATCAACGCCTGAAACACGAAAGCTTAAGACAACACACCCAACAGAGAGACAAATGTTCCACACCTTATACATGACCCTCCACCTCCTTTACTGACTCCCCTCATTTCCATCTAAACGGTACACTACAGAGGTCACTGAAACCACTTTTCTTAATCAGAGTTTATTATAATGCAACAATTCATGTTTGAAGTCGTTTGAAAGGTCTCCGGGTATGTCTGGTAAAAGGGTCTCATTCTCTTAACAATAGAAAGAGACAGACTACTCCCAGGCCTTTCACACAAATTACCCCGTACATAAATGCAAAGTTATTCACCTGAAACCCCAAAAGATGATATGCTAAACCCCTGCAATAAACAGACAATGCCATTTGGTGACTTCGGGGTTCTTCTGGATATTTAAGGGAGAGCGACAAAGAGCTCAAGGAATCTGTAGGTAGATCTCCCACATACTTGCTGCGTGTAGTCTTTCGTTATCAGGTAATATTTCTAGATTCTCTTATTTCGGTATTAAATGCTTTATATGATTGACTTTTGTTTATAATGTTTGAATTGAACTTTGAATGATTATCTTGATTATCTGATTAATAAATTGTGATGTTTGATTTTATTCAAACTTACTCTGAAATCATTTTCTCAAGTAGATTAAGTGAAGGCGCATGTTACCACAAATCTGTGTTCAGGGTTAGTGCACACAATCTCAGGCTAGATGAAGCATAGGGCACATTAGGCGAGATTCTAGATTTCTGACTAACTGCTTGACTTTAGCTAAGTTGTTATACGGTTACATTAACTACGGGGGACTAGACAAAATACTACTGGAGTACTAGCATGGTTCGGGCATATTTCTTAGTACTAGCCATAACCTCTGGGTATTGTCTCAGTTATATTCAAGTTGTTATATAGTTAAACTAACTATAGGGGGCTAGATCAAACACTACTGGAGCATTAGCATATTTCATAGTGCTAGCAATAACCTCTGATTATTGTTTGAGCTTTAACTAAGTTGTTACATAGGTAACTGTAGGGGGCTAAACAGAACCACTATTTAAAGAATGACAAGCATGAGGCGGTCTATTAAATAGTTAGTCATAACCTCTGACTATTGATCAGACTGGAGAGTTTGTAACCGTGGGGTACACGTTCATCGGCCGGCGTGATACACCCTGAGTGACATAGATTCCTAATGAAAGAGTAAATATAAAGTAAGAGTTAAATAGAATGATCAAACATTCATCTAAATTTAATAAACAGCATCTTTTAAACCTTTTCATTTTTGGAGTCAGATGAATTAAGGAGGTAATACATAGAAGAAAATGTGTTTAGGAAAATATATTTAATCTAATATTGTTGCGTAAAAGGAAAGACAGCATCACACACGAATCCTTCTGCCGTGCCATTGGCTGTCGTCGCTGGACCAGCGGGCGGACCTTACACCACAATAACAAAAGATCTACAACAGCATTTCTATGACTTTCCAAAAGAGGGAAAAGAGTGATTGATCACACTGGACAGAAGAAATAAAGTGTCAAATCTGCCATCACTCCCTGAGCTATTTAGTATGTAGGGCTGCACCATAATAGTCGACTAACCATTAGTCAACGAGAAGAGGCTTGGTCAACCAAATTTTTTTTTGCAGAAAAAACAATTCCATAGGAAGTGGCGAAGTTATCCAGTCCGTGACGGACAGATCGTTACCGGTGGTAATACAGTACTCGGGCAGGACATCCAAACGCTCACCTATCATTCATCGACCTCAAATATGGCTTTTCATCTGAAAGATGTATGTAGTAGCAACTTTACATGGCCACTCAATCTAATGTAAAACTAGAAAAACGAGCGCTATTCAAGCATCTTTGCGGAGTGTGAAGCTGAACAGTAGTGCTCACTGCAGGACAGATGGAGGCACTGGTGCACTCACTTGCTCTTAAAATACATTTAAAATACATTTTTGCTCATACAGATAAAAGTAATACATCTTTCGAATCTCTCAAGACTCTGTTTATTTGTGTGCACTCAATTACAAAAAAAACGTTGCACTTTTGTAAAACAAAGCAAACAGGATGCGCTTTCTGCTGTCTCGGTCTCTGTGAACTTGAGCGTGAAACTTCAAAACTCTGTGGAGTGGCAGCCTATACTTGCCTTATAGACATGAAAAATATTTATAGTGAAATGTCTACTTTTAAATGAACCAATTCAAATGGAAAACAAATTTTCCCAGATTATGTAATCCATATGAAACATACTGCAGAGATGAGTTAGTGTCGCCGAATTAATCTCTTAAACTGAAAACAAATAAAGCTCTAGTTCATCAATAAGTTATTAAAATGTTAATGCAGTCTCCTTGCTGTTTTTCCCTGACATATTCATAATTATATCTGCCGGTGTGCTGTGGCAAGCTTTTTTTGCGTGCACTTGAGTGCTTATTAGGCTATGTAGGCAATTAAAGGCTCATTATTATGATTTAAATGGTTTATTAATAAACGTGTGACTAATAGCGGACTAATGCTTAAAATGAACGACTACTTGTTGACCAGAAAAATCTTTATTCGAGGGCAGCCCTAATAGTTATTAAAATCTGATCATAAAATGTGAGTGGTTGATATTAACCAGACTGATTGATCTGACAATTTGGCCATTTTGATGATCAGCTAAACACTACAGAATAACAAAAAATAATAAAAAAAAAAAATCAAATCAATCAATCAATCAATCAATCAATAACCAGGGTAACCATTTTGCCGTCCTAAAACCTACAAATGAGAATTACCTGAAAATGTGCTCATCCTCAGGCCATCCAAGATGCAGATAAATGTAATATTGCATTACCGTCTCAGCAAAGGATCCTCTGCTGTGAATGGGTGCCGTCAGAATGAGAGTCCAAACAGCAGATAAAAGCATCACAATAATCCACAAGTAATTTAAGTAATCCACAAAATGCAATGTTAATTGATGGACTGGAGTGGTGTGGATTATTGTGATGCTTATCTCAGCTGTTTGGACTCATTCTGACGGCACCCATTCACTTCAGAGGATCCATTGGTGAGCAGGACACTTTCAGCCAATTCTCATTTTTAGGTGAACTGCTCCTTTAAAGCATTTTTCTCACCACAACAACCCAGGAGTCCACATTTAACAAGACTGCACTGGACAACAATTCACATGACAAATGTCTGCATCCTAATGACAGCACAGCAGAGAGCAAAGCTTGTGCAAATAAGCAACCCACAGTTTTCTGTGTGTACCTGTGAGACAGCTGTGTGCCAGTGTGCCGAAGGTGCGGGTCCGTTATGACATTAGCGAGATGTGCCAGCTTTACCAGCTGCTGCACCTCTGGGCAGGGGTTTCTCCTGAGGAAGATCTGGACTCCTCGCTTGCAGCTCAGGTCAGGAGAACGGTTGACCTCACAGTGACCGCTCCACAGCAGCTCCTGCAGGAGGCTCTCGCACAGCACTAGACTGTACCAGCTCTCACACTGTTGAGGATCAAACCACAACTCAACATACACACCTGATTCAGATGCTGATTGAACCTTCAATGTGAAGCCACAAACACAAAACATACTCTGCTGCAGGTGTGATGGAAGTCAGACACGGTCCTCAGAGTCTGATAGAGATGCTGAACAGCAGAGCAGAGGTTCTCCTTCAGTCTGGCCAAATCCTCCAGCCATGGCTCCGCAGGCTTTCTCTCGCTTAACGGGACTGTCTCGAATAACGTGTGCATGACGTCCTCAGCACGACGGACGAGCGCCTGCTCACAAGATCAAACAGGAACTCATGTTTCACACTCAGATTCTGTTACTGGAAAATTGTTGCATTAGTACAGATCAATACAATGTAGCCTTTCATTTCATTAAACACAGCAGATATTGACAACATGAATCAATAATAACAGCCAGATGAAAACAGGACAAGATGACATAAGCCAACTAATCCTCTGTTCTTTTTCAGTGAATCACAAAGGCATCATCTGAACAGGTGATATCAGACTTAAGCCCAAAGTACACTTAGGTTTGAGGCAAACAAAGCTTTGTGTTCAGCTGCACACAAACACCAAGTACACTTCTTTTAATAGCATATGTGAATTTAGAATGTGAAACAATGACCCAGGCCAGTGTTGCCACCTTGTGGACAAACTAGTTGGGGGGAAAAAAAAAAAAAAAAAAAAGAAGATTCGATCAGCTTACAAACTGTACGGACATTTAGAAAAATCTGATTGTGCATGTACAGAATGCATGTACTATGCTGATGATGTGTGTACTGTATGCATACCCTAATGTACGTGTAAAAACTGAATGACACGTTGGGTTTAACTATCACAAACCATTGCGTGAGTGTATATTGAAGCCTCAAACTCCAGCAAGAGCTCTTCAGCTCTGTGCGCATCTTTAGCCACTTCAGTCCTGTAGGGCTGAACCTTTTCCCTGTGAAACACAACCATCTGCTCCTGTATCTGAAAGAAGAGCAGGAGCTGACATGAAATAAACCTGACAATAACAAACATTACCAGAACACAGCACTCAGAGTGAAACACATTTAAAAAAAATGTGGATATTACAGCAAGTATAGAGCATAGTTTACAAAATAATTGTTTGGTAGGCAAACGTCACATCACGACCATGGAAACATCTGGATTCATGTCGAATGAGAGGTACGCACTACACAGTCTTAGGTAGAGGTACGTAATTTAATTACAAAATAAACGTAACTGTAATCTGTTACAGTTACTGAGGAAAAAAGAAAAAAAAAAGTGTAATTACAGTTACTTATGAAAATATTAACGATTACAAAGGGAATTATATCTGACTATTTTCACACAAACATTTGTGTTTATTTCCCAAATTGCATTGACTGCTCTAAAATGAGACACCAGTGTTTCAGGAGTTTAGGACACATGCTTATTTGTTAACGGTTATATTTTCTATTTGGGTTTATGTATATGCTTTATTTTAATTAATTAATTTTTTTTTTAAGAGTAACTTTTTCCCCAAGGCATTGTTAGATGCCAGTGTTTCCTGTCATAACTATGCAAAGATTTGATTCCAAAAACAGATTTTAACCTCAGAACAATCTCGAAGTAAAAAGAGGTGGTAAAGTCTGATTTTGTGGTGGCTGTGCTTTAAAATTAAATTATTAGAATCTTAAATTCAAGTGATAAAGTATTTTTAAAAAGTCTAGCAGTAATCAGATTAACCCTGCCTGCTTTAAATGTTTCAAAATGATTAACAGTTGAAAACATTCATTAGAAATTTAGAAAGGTAATCAAAAAGTAATCATATGTAATTACATTACTTTAATAAAATAATTGAAATGGCTACACTACTTACTACATTTTAAATAGGGTAACTTGTAATCTGCAACCTATTACATTTCCAAAGTAACCTTCCCAACACTGGAGGTACGTCAGCACATAAATTTAGCCATACACTGCTTTGTTGCATTTTGCGGATCACTGTAACTTCCATGGATGTGTCACTATTCCACTGGATATGGAATCTCGTGTTTTTTCCCAAATCCTCAGTCTCACTCTCTATTTTTGTAGGGGATTATAAACTGATTTTCTTTATTCCTTTCACCTCTAATCTCTATTTAGGCTTTTTCTGTGGTTAAAAAAAAAACCCCGTACACAATATACCATTTTACTCGCCATAAAGCATTGCTTGCCTAACTTTTATTTGTCCTACAGCCTTACTCTGACAACATACCGACAAACATAAAACATTACAGATGTGAAGCTGGTGTTCCTGACCTGCTGCGCCTCTCTCTGCAGATGGAGGACCTGCAGCTGGACGTGGGCTCTAGAAAAGGCCTGCTGCCACAGGAGCTCCACTTTCTCCACCGCTGCGGTGATCCTGAGAGAAAGAGAAACACATTCAGACGTGGAGAGGGCGTTTCTTCATCAGAGCACTGAAGCACTCTTGAAGACGCTCATACCGGTTGTAGTTGTGGAGCATCTCCAGTGCGGTGTGCGTGTAGAGGAGCGTTCCAGCCATAGCATGAAAACAGGGCTCATTCTCAGGGAAACGCAGCTTCTCCAACAAACCCTCACAGTGCTTCAACAAGTCATCCAAACCAAGATCCCTAAACACACACACAACTATTACAACTAGACAGAGCTGTGTGCTACAGCGCATGTTGGACGTGGATTTCTGTACAGGACTGGGTGATATGACGATACATCACTATAGTGTCAAATGATAGATTTTACTAAAGCAATAAGCTCCAAGGCGGCATGGTTTACGGTGAATTTATAACGCGAAGCGGAGTAGCGGTTATAAAATCCACTGTAAACCACGGCTTCACGGGACTTATTATATCATTTACATTGCATATGCAAATATCTGCACAGATTGAAGTTGACAGGTCTGCTTAAATTACTGATTTAAAAAAAAAAAAAAAAAAACGTGCCTGTTAACCATACCATAATACAATCTGTTATGTCTTAAGTGAATGTAAACAGTCAAGAAAGAAATCTGTATGTCAGTATTTTGGATCAGTGCATTCAGTCTTAAAGTGACAGCAACATAATATTCCTGCTGCTGGCTGTGTCATTAATGTTTATAAAACAACAGACCAAAAGAAAATCACTCACTGCTCTTGACTGATTAACTTTAGTAGCTTTAATAAGAATCTGTGCATATTAAATTCATAGTGTTTTATTTTACATCATTAAATTCAGGTATAGTTTATGAAAAACTAATCTCTGCCATTTCACCACTGTTCTCAAGCAAATAAATCTTAAGCCTGTGGTACTGTATGCTTTTTCTTTGCATAGATTAAGTTTTAATGCGCTCTGTTGGTCAATAGTCCAGACACATGCAATGAAACACATCAGTCTGTATGCGGCAACAAAATCAGCATTGTTTTCTCAATTCACGACACATGTGAGCCCATTTCAAGAGTGTAATACAGTCTGGAGCTGTGTGTCCAAAACCCTTTTCACTCACTCTTTCCTCATACAGTGAATCATAACATTGACGATGAAGTGAACAGGTCAGCGGGTTTGGACACCGTATAAGATGAACAGGTAAAAGAATCGGTTGCTCATGACATTTAACAAAAAAAAAAAAACAAAAAAAAAAAAAAAAACACCGGATTCCCCTTTAAGGCTTGCATTAAATCTTTTTTTTTTTTTTGGACTATCCAGTCCAATTAATTCAGAAAAAAAAAAAAAAAAAAAAAAAAAAAAAAAAAACACTAACAACTTCATTAAAATTAATAATGGTGCCTTTAAAAAAAATAAAAAGATTATTAATATTTAATTCAAGCCTTAAAGGGGAAGCCAGTTCTTTTTTTTTTTTTAAGAAATTGTCCTGTCTGTCTTTTTTTTTTCACTTGTTTGCACACATCAGTAACAAACTCATTTTAATATATTTATTTTGAGAGAGTATGACAAGCCCCCCCCCCATTCATTGATGAGAACATTTAATTAAGTGCATTAAGTACATTAAAAATAAAATACTTTTGTACTTTTACACAAGTGAAACTGAAAAGGAGTACTATTTTATTTATGGTATCTGTACTTTTACTCAAGCACTTGATTTGTGTACTTTGTCCACCTCAGGCCACTACATGACAGAGTGGACAGACATTGGGTTTGAGTGCTAAATCGGCTTTGTGTGCAGTAGTTCTTGTAAATCCCTGTAAGATTAGTGAACGGTATGTGCTGGAGAGTTATGATGTTCAGCTCAAATAAACCAGTACCTCCTGAGCTGCTGGAAACGCGCCTCGTTCACACAGCAAAACTCCTGCAGCCGCTCCAAATCTGCAGGAACGGGACGCTTCGAGAGCGACTGTAGAGTCGAGATGCAGGACGGCAGTCTGTTCACCACCAATAGAAACTCCTGCACGAACGCGTCGATCTCCTGCACAAACCAGAGGACGAGACGCTCAAGACACTAAACCAGACTCACCTCCTAAAGAAACTCATCTCCACAGTTAGCTTTAAAAGTTTTAAAGTACCAAAAGAAACAAACACACCCCATCGATCTTAACCTGAGGAGTGCACCCTTACTAAAGCTCAAATAAAGGCTCAAAGAAGCCTGGATCAGATCTGAAAGACAAAATCAAACCTATGAGAAAGACAGCGATGACAAGCGCACCAGAGACAGTGTGCAGCCCTTTCACATGCTAATGACCTTGTCCAGGACGACACACAATAGAGATGTGCTCATGAATACACTCACTGATCAAACTCACATCTGAGTCAGCGCACACACTCACGCTAAACATGCACATACTAAACCCAGCCGCTGCTGAAGCCTTGAGGATCTGCTGTAAAAAGGCCATCAGGGCTGATCATGAGACCCTGCTGCAGACGAGAATCAAACAAACACACAGCTCTATTATGCAATGTCTGGCTGCTCCGATCTGAATGAAGGCTGGAAGACAGGAACCAGCCATCACATGCATTCAGATATCACGCACACTTATAATGGAGGAGTCTTTTCACTGGACTCTTTTATTATTGAGCTTAGAGGATCGTTTCTGTCCCCTAAACAAAACTTTCTGTATTTGCTAGACACTTTCATCAAGACATTAGCAAACACGCAAAAAACTCCTACCTTAACGAAGGCAACCCAGCTCTTGTGGCAGTATATGAGGTATCCACCCAAACTAGGCGTTAACTGGCTTCTGTCAATGTAGTTGGAAAGCTCAAAAACCTCTTTGAGGAAGATGCGCTGTTCACATGCAAGAAAACAGAGACATTAGAGCTCACCATTAAAACCAAACACTGTAATTATCACTGAAAGAAATACAGTTTTGAAATCAGGGATAGGAAATTGATTTCTTAATTCGATTACAATTCATAAGTTCTTAATTGTCAGTTAATATGTAAACAATTTTTTGGCAATATTTCAGATACGAGTACATTTTCAACATGGTACAAAAAAAAACAAAAAAAAAAAAACAGCTGTAAACCAGTGGTTCTCAATGGGAAAACAGGATAACAGGCAAATCAAACTATTAATATTCCAATTTGACAGATTAATATTCAAAGTTGATATTCAAACGCCAAATCTAAATGTATAAATTTAATCAAACAAAATCTAAATACGTAAATTAAGAATGAACATTATAAACATTAAAGAAAAAAAATTAAATTGAGATGTTAAAAGCAAACTTTTTTTCTCTGTTACTACGGTTTTTATTGAAGAGAACAGCTCTTATGTTATGGTCTATGAGGTTTTGAATATTGTGTTTGACAACGGACGGCCGTTGTGTCACACAGGTTAAGACGACCTTCTGTAAACCACAGCAAACCCTTTCACTAAATAGAACATCAGCTCAAACTATTACAGTCAACAGCGATTTACTATACCCACAAACACTTAAACTGTTTGGTTTCAAGAAACCACACATATAAAATGAACCCCAACTCACAATAAATGAACTCTAATAGGAAACATCAAGTGGCTTTGACCCAGAAGCTTTGTGTTAATGAAAGTCACAGCTCTCTCATTTCAGTCTCAATATATAATAGTTTTAATGGTGGCTGTCAGAACTCGTGCTCATGACAGATTCATTCAGATATTTTTCTAGCCAACTAACAGCTTATGAGCACTGGATAACTTTCCTGAGGTCACTTCAGGTTACATGTTGGACACGAGCTGCATCTTCCCACGGTTTTTATAAAAAAAAAAAAATAAAAAAATAAAAAACACACACAACATGGATTCATTTCAGTAAGTTGTTGTTTCTTTAAACACCGTCTGATGTTCATTCATGGGTTTTTTTTTTTTTTTGTGCATGTGTTTTTTTGGTGATTCTCATTATTTAAATTTAAACTTAAGTCTTTCCAAAGCTCACAAATGATGGGAAAAGCCTATATTTTGACCCAGTGGGACGGGGCTTTACTGCAGAGTTGTAGAATATGCAGAAGTCAAGGTCTTGACCCTTCATTCAGACGTGTTACTCACTTTGAAAAGGACGGGTCTGTGCTGCTTGGAGCTACTCGGTGTCAGGAGCTTCCCCAGCTGCTTCAGGACATCTTTCTTTTTTGGTTGAACAATATACACAGAATGGATGATCCTTCTGGAAAACTACAGAACACAGGACAGTACTGAAGTACAGCGTTCTCCATTACACTTTCACTCATGCTGTGTGTTAAAGGGATAGTTCACCCAAAAATGAAAATTTGATGTTTTACCCCCAGGGCATCCAAGATGTAGGTGACTTTGTTTCTTCAGTAGAACACAAAGGAAGGTTTTTAACTCAAACCGTTGAAGTCTGTCAGTCATATAATGGCAGTCAAAAAAAACACATGCACACACAAATCCAAATTAAACCTTGCAGCTCGTGACGATACATTGTCCTAAGACACAAAACGATCGGTTTGTGTGAGAAACTGAACAGCATTCATCTAATTTTTATTTATTTATTTATTTTTTTTAATCTCTGATGCACCACAATGTCCAACTCTCCTGAGCTCATCCACAACATCCGGCGCGTGACGCGTCAACGGCTCTGGAACATACATACACATACACACACACACACACACACACACATCTCTCTCTCTCTCTCTATCTATCTATCTATCTCTCTATGTGGCAGAGCAGGTTGACGCATCACGCGCCAGATGTTGTGACAGTCAGACATTGAGGTTTATCAGAGGTACAAAAAAAAAAAAAAAAAAAAAAAAAAAAAAAATTATATAAATACTATTCAGTTTCTCGCACAAACCGATCGTTTCGTGTCTTAGGACAACGTATCGTCACGAGCTGCAAGGTTTAATTTGGATTTGTGTGTGCATGTTTTTTTTCCTCTCAAAGATTCTGTGCCCATTGACTGGCATTATAGGACTGACAGACTGCAATGGTTTGAGTTAAAAACCTTCCTTTGTGTTCTACTGAAGAAACAGTCACCTACATCTTGGATGCCCTGGGGGTAAGCAGATAAACATCAAATTTTCATTTTTGGGAGAACTATCCCTTTAAAGCAGGGCTGCGAGTTTTCTTTGTCCATGTTAAGGACAACAGCTGCCACCCGCCTCCATTATTAGATAAGAGCAGAGATGTGACGACAGCAGGCATGTGATCCTCAGCTCTCGACCGGAGCAGTCTCAAGACTTCAGCCTCATCATGAGCACAAAACTAGAGCTTTAACAAGATAGAGGAAGAGCTCACCCAAAAATCCAGCCATCAATGAAAGCAGATGGAAACTTACACCACCAATCTCCTAAACAAAGTCCATCTGATTTAAACTGAAATGAAGTTCTCTCAACAGCCATAGCTCTAAAAACTCATTTGCGCACATGTTAAATTTGGGCACATGAAGATGCATCACGCCAGGTTTGACGTCAGTGATAGAAACAGCATTCACTGATAATCTTGCCCTGTGCCGAAGCTCACCAGGGCCATTTACAGTCATGTTTTGAAACCAATTATACCGTCATCACAGTCCCATGACAGACAACTACTAATAGTTCAGGCCTGCTGGTAGATTCAGTAACCGCACAACAAAAAGCTGCTGTCTTCAGTTGATGGTCATTCAACAAGACCTGTGAAGTGAACATTTTTTGCAAGCAACATTTAAATATTTCATTATAATAAATGTCTTATATTTTGTAGAGGCTGTTAATTAGGAGATAGATTTTTAGAGTTTATCTGCAAACCCCAATCAAAAACATCTGAGAAACTGAACTAAAATCTTCAGGATTGCTTGAATATTACATGCAGGAGTAAAGGAACTGAACTGCGCTGGACCATGTCTATGCTCTAGACCACTGGTTCTCAATTCCAGTCCTGGAGGCCCCCTGCTCTGCACATTTTGCAGGTCTCCCTTATTTAACACCTGATTGAGATCAACTCGTTAGAAGAGAGAGCCATAAACTGAACCAATGATCTCAATCAGGTGTTAAATAAGGGAGACATGCAAAATGTGCAGAGCAGGGGGCCCCCAGGACTGGAATTGAGACTAGAGTCAGTCACATGACACTTAGAGGACACATGATTGACTCAATTTGTTCCTGAAGCGAGTTGCTGAAAGCAAAGATGGCAGCAAGCAGGGGTAAAACAGCCCAATTGAGTAAACACCACTGACGCAAACTGTGTTTGTTCGGTTAAAAAAAAAAAAAAAAAACCTAAAAAGTGAGGTTGGATGACTTTCACTGTCTGGAAAACACTCAGCATTCATTCTGGCTAGGGGTGGGCGATATACCGGTAGACACGATTAACCAGGAGAAATGTGTCAACTGTCTCCATCGCGGTTACATGCTCACGTGACGCTGCTGTGCTACGTGGTGACAAAAACTTATTGTATGCACGTTTAAGTATCGCAGTTTAAAAACGTGATTAAGCCATTGAAACACAATCAGCAAAGGAACCCATTTCGCTGTCTGAGAGATTGAAGACCGTGCTCACAGAGGCGCGGGAGTATTGAGGGGAGTTATTTTTGTCATGTTATATACTTTGAACAGTTAAATACACACTTGGGTGTCAAAATGCCCGTCTTTGCAAGTATCCTTGTAAACACATTTCTGTAACTGAGGTCTTTTTTTTGAGGTCCATTTATTTGCTCTACTTTATTATTTTGCATCATTCGATTTACTTTTGACAGCTACAGGGCTTTTGTTAAAACTCCAGATGGAAACTCTGCATTTTTGTATCAGACTGAATCAATGCAGTATGGGTGTTGAAGTTTATCAAAATGGAACGCCACAGACCTTTTCTCTATCATACCCTGTAGATAATCTGTTATACAGATCAGCGAGAGAAGTATCTGCAGGTTTGGACTGAAGTGCACTGAATGAAGTCTCTGAAGGACAGCGTGAAACGTGACATTATCACCAAACACTCGATTTAAATTCTTAAGAGCTGCTTCTGTGTCGCCAAAGAACGCTCAAGGCCTGGTACAAGGACGATATCTAAAGCTATAAACACAATGATGTGTCCCTCAGTCACAATAACACACTGGAACAAGGAGATGAATGACAGCTTATTCTTGGGTGAACAATTCCTTTCAGCACATATAGTGTCAATCACAGCAGACTGTTGGATTAATAGTGTAGTACACTAATGCTTCAAGCTGATTAAACTGGTTGAAACCAAACAAAAGACATCAAGCCTGTCATCTCCTCCTGCACATATAAAGAGACCAAATGATACTTACAGAAAAGCCAGAATGACACTACATGAGACAGAATAATAATGCAATGAATACCTCCAACAACAGGAGAGTTTCAGCGATAAAGCGTGCGATGGCGAGGTTGGCTTGCCTCAAATCAACAACCACAGACAGCAGGCTCTCCTCGCCTCTTATACGGTCAACAGAAAAACACAGGACAGAGGTGAGAAATACCACACATCATCATTCAGGAATTTATGTGCAAATAAACACAGCGAGATGTGATTTTAAGAGTAAGTGCAGCAACAAAAAGACATTTGCTGTTTTGTTAAACAGTCTGGCAGAAAGTCCAAGCTGCTCCACTTCATACTACAGTGATCAAGGGATGTCAAGTGCAATTTAAGAAAAGCAAAAAAAAAAAAAAAAAAAAAAACCATCAGAAGCCCACAATCATACGGAACTCATGAAGTTTGTCTCATCACATCTCAAGTGACTGTTCAACTAAAAAAAAAAAGTTAAGATTTTGTCTGTTCTAAACCTTTAATTTCTTCTATGCAACATTTTAAAGGACTTTGGTTCGTCTATTTTGGTGACTATTGACTTCCATTATATGGAAGAACACACACTGATAACTTCAAGATATTTTTCCCATTGAAGAAAGTCATACAGGTTTGAAAAGCATGAGGGTGATGAACGAACAATCATTTTTCTGTGAACTATCGCTTTAAGACTTTAAGACTTTAATAACAACAAAGTGTCCTCGGTTTCAAATGAATAGTTCACCCAAAAGTGAAAACATCTTCACCCTCAGGCAAACCGAGATTAGGATGAGTTTGTTTCTTCATCAGATTTGGAGAAATGTAGCATTGCATCACTGTCTCAGCAATGGATGCTCTGCAGTGAATGGGTGCCGTCAGAATGAGAGTCCAAACAGCTGATAAAAAAAAACATCAATCCACACCACTCCAGTCCATCAGTTAACATCTGGAGAAGACAAAAGCTGAAACAAATCCATCAAGATATGAGTCCATAATCCATAATAAGGCTTCCTCCAGTGAAAATATGATCATCTGTTTGGATTCACTGCAGAGGATCCATTGCAGAGCAAGTGATGGAATGCTAAGTTCCTCCAAACTCATTCCCATGAAGACCAGGTTTGATGTTAACAATGCTATAAACACCATTGATACTGATGCACTTTGTAAACGACTGCAGCGTTCTAATGGGACAAATGGACTTGCCATTTACATGCTTTTTGTCCTTTAGGGAGCACGGTAGTATGAATCAGCATCTGTTTTCATTATATGGAAAAGAGCAGCTTGCAGATTCTTCAAAACTTATTTCTCATTCCACATCATTGCTTCATGTGTGTCATACTTGTGCAGGCGCAGACAGTAGTGTATGAAGTGGGACACCTCCTCTGTGCTCAGCTCCTCTGAGAGTTTACCCTGAGCCTCCACTGGAAACACGAGCAGAGGACATCCATGCTGGTCAAAGGCACCTGTGGACACACACGAGCCCATCAGAGCCGCTCACAGCAGCGCCTCGCGGCAGGACCGACCGCAGCGGCTCTTACCGGGGAAAATGACCGCTCCAGAGGTCAGCACACGCTCTGCGGGCAGCGCTGAAGAGGAGCCGCGGAGCTCTGAAACAACACACAGCCTCAGCTCATCTCATAGTCTCATTGTGCCACAAATGAACCCTCATTCCGCGCTCTAATTACGACAACTCAAGCGGTAAACAACAGCGCAGCAGACTTCACCAGCTCCAAACAGAAGCCGCTGCACCTGTGCTTACCTGCGCCTGCGCCGTTCATCTCCACCGGAGTTTACCGTCTCTCATCTGGCGCCGGGGTTTCCATAGCAACTCCTCTGGGAAACTTCAGAACAACTCTATTCTGTTCGAGAGACAGTAAGCGAGAGTTTCCGCCACGTTGAGCCCATTCAGCGCGCACCACACACGGATGAATGAGCCAGAGCCGCGGAGCTCATTTATAATGTACAGCTGGTGGGCGGGGCCACGGGAACAAGCCCCGCCCACAAACAAGTATCAATGACATTCACAGGAAACTTTCTCGTTACAAAAACAGTTCTTAACAGGAAAACAAGTTTAGCTTATTCGGTTTATTTACAAATGAATTTAATTGAATAGAACTGATCGGACGCTTCCTTGTTTCAACTTGCATAAGTTTATTTTTGTTGATCTTGCGTACAGTTTGGGCAATAAATTAGAAAGTTTTACAAACAAATCCTTTTGTAATAACTTTAGTTGAGATTCTGATGATGTAGGCTTATGTAGTGCTGAAAAATTCACTTTGAAGAAAATCATCCTGTTCTTTTAGTTATCCCCAGATAAAAAAACAAAAAAAAACAAGTTAGAAGTCAGAAAGAGCTTTATTACCAAGTATGTTTACACACACAAGGAATTTGACTTGACAAAAGGAGCTTCCAGTGCAGAAGAAAGTGCAGACATACTGCAAACATGCATGATAATGCAGACGTACTTAGGAATAACATCAGTACAGATGGAATATAACACTGATATAAGGAAAAACAGAAAATTAAATAATGCATTATATACAGAAGTAGAAATATAGAAAAAAAACCCATAATTGTTTAAATGAATGTACAGATGTTATTTACAAAAAATAAATAAATAAATACTGCTGTAGATGAACAATTCTTGTTTTCTTTCATGTCTTGCCTCTTCTCTTGGTAAAACTAGTCCCTGTTTACATTTGACCTAAATATGGTGCAAATTTCCAAATAGGTGCTTCACAAGCACATGATGTTGTAGGTAGGCATCCAGACCGAACTGGAAAATCAGCTCTTCAGAAGTACACTCAGATCCTGTTACAGAGAACAAATGCGTGTCAGAAGACACAAGTGTGTCTAAGTTTCATACTACAGCTGTTGTGTTTGCCTTTCAGCAGAATGTGGATGTGTTAGTCGTCTGAGATGCTGAGGGATTGAGTCCTGATGCAATGTCTTTCATTGACACATCAGATTTCATAGACCTGCTCTGTTCTGTTTTTGTTCAAGCTTTTATTCCAAGCTTTGTCCTCTTTTATTGGCTTTGATGCATGTGTGTGCACTTTAAAGGCACTTTGAAATTGACATTTCCCCCTAGTTTTAATGGCTCCATCCTTCAATAAGTCTCTTTGCAAAGTTTACGAATACAGAATACAGATAAACCAACCAGTTTTGAAATGTGCCGCTCAAACTGTTCTGAACTTGAGCTGCTGGTTTCTATTGTTGGGATTCTTCAGAGGGACCTGCAGATCCAAGAGGACGTCAGCTCAGTTTCCATAAACGCTCTTTTTGCACTGGAAAGGACGTTCTTACATTTTCATGCCTCACATGAGAAGGCCATTGTTGAGGTGAAGGTGAGGAAGACACAGATGAGATGAGGCATTACATGAGACAAACCTCACAGATTGGTAGACACGTCTGTGCAGGCTTTACTGAATGTTTTGTCTGTGCGGACGGCTGATGGTCAGACCCACACAAAACCTGCAGAACTCTACACATCCCACAGACATCACATGTTTGCTTATTAACACTGTAAATCCTGGCAAATTATGTAAACATCAGGAAAATCTGTTTTTTTTCTCTCTCTCCACATTGCACAGTTTATTAAACCTTTACAAATAAATAAATAAAAAAGTGTACATGTGTTTTATTTTGAGTATATTTGGTACATCAAGCTCACAAGCTCACTGATATAGTGAGAATATGGAGAAAAAAAACAGCTCAATTTTACTCAGAGACTCGAAGATATGCAGTTTGCTGCAGATACTGATAATTCTATGATGAAATTCTGATGCTTGTAATGTAAATCAATGATATCTTTATAACAGTACAGCAGATACTTACATAAAATGATCTAAATATCAGTGGTCACTCTATATCTCCAATAATATGTCTTAATAAGATGAGATTGAAATGATCCAAACATATAATGTAATGCAATGCAATGCTGATTGAGAGATGAAGAAATAAACGCTCCTCAGAAGATGTGAGATGAAGATCATTCCTCCACTGAGGAACAGTGAAAGTAAAGCTTCTGGAAACAAACGCTCCTCAAAAGATCCTGATGATCAGATTTGAGACTAAAAAATGATTGATGGAGAATCAAGTAAAGCTGAGCTGCTTCAGTCCAGTAAGTGTTCATCTGGAAATATTACTGCAGTTATTCTGATGTTTACTTGATCAAAATCAGTCAAGATTTGACAGAAAAAAGACACTGAAGCAGCAGCAGAAGGAGGACGTTTGTACAATTACACTAAAAGAGCTTTAACTGGATAAAAAACTCTAAACTATCAATCAGACGACAGAAGACATGCAGTAGATTGAGTGTGAAACAGGTTTAACAGCGAAGTTTGATCATGTTGATAATTTAGAGGCTTTAGAAAGTACTTTTGGGTAATTTAGTTTTGCATGATGCTGGATGTGACTCAGTCAAATATATGATCTTCATAGGTGCTTTGAACTGTTTGCTTGTTCATCATCTGATGGAGCAGAACTTCTGACTCTCATCTGTCTCTGAAAGCTTGTGTCTGTCAGCAGCACTGATGTGGCGTCTGCTCAGGTTACTGTCTCATCACAGAGAACACAGAGCGGGGTCAGGTGCTGCTCAAACATGTGTGAAGATCTCTGAGCAGGACTGCCTCCTTCTGGACATCATCTGCTACTAAACAACCCAAACCCAATCCAGACTGATCAGAGCCACCGTCCTCTGGAATGAAGATTTCCTGAAGAAATCTGAGTGCTGTTTGTGTGCTGAACTCTGCAGCACGATACTGTGATGCTATAAAGGTTCATGTTCCACTGTGTGTCAGTATGAGTTTTTCAGCTTTTCTTTGGTCCAGCAAGTGAAAATAGTTCATCTGATCACTCAGTAAAGTAGCAACACTGATTATCATCCACATGACTGACGGCAATGAGCTGAACTAAAGAATAATTGAATGTCCCTATAAAAAAAAATAAAAATTATATATAAACGAAATACATAAGTCTTTTAACTAAGATTGTATATTATTTTTCTAAAATATTTGGTAAGTCTTGATAGCATTTGGCAGTTTATTCTCATGTTTCAGTTATCAGAGGAAGAGAAAGAAATTATTGTCAACCATTACACTGTTGTTAAATCCCCATCCATTTTTGTGTAGTAGATATTATATACTGTACCATTCCAGCTGCTAATCATTTATTGTTTTAAAATATTGGAAAAATCTGATGAATGCATGTTTGATATTTTAAATGAAAATTCTTAATGGACTTAAGCAGATGATTTTTTATTTATTTTTTGTATCAATATGAAACATAACTTTGTTGTTATTCAGTCACAATTGATCAATTGCACTCCATTTCTTACATTCTGATCAGTTTACCACTTTTACTTCAACAGAGACAACAGAGAAAGCAACCATGTAAATTCTTCATTTAAGCAAACAAATAATAGGTCAAAGTTAAAACTAGATTGTGAGTTACTGTATTAAATGCATTTATTTGTATACGTGTGACTATTTTTGTCTTTAAAAGTAAAAACAGATGCTGAAATTACTAAATACCCAGCCATTAGAATGCAATAATTCTAAATTAATATGAATAAAATACACAACTACAAAATAATAATGTGTTAAGCACTGTAGGCCCTCTAATGGTAACTCTGCTAAGATTTCACTTAGAAATAAAATTAGGAATATAAATATATATTTACAAATATTTGGTTGTATCACCTGACATTTTTTGGGTGGTAAAAATAAAAAACTGAATTTGAACACTTTGAAATTTTATTTAACAAATGAAAAAGAAAAACTTTTAGAAACTTTTCTTGTCATTTGCCCTAATATATAAATATAGTTATTTCTTTTACTCCACTTTTTTAATCCAACACATATGCGCATATTCAAACATCATGTTTAAAAGTTTCACTGTAAAATAAAGATTGTAACTATGTCAGGTGAATGTCATTTACTTGGACATTTTCCCAAAAATAAGTCATACTGTTGCATATTAACCCAGCCGCATGATTCAAACCTACCCAAACCGGTATGTATTGGTAGTAACCAAATGCTGGTTGGTAATTAAGGATATTTGTGCAGTATAAAGTGGAATATGAGACAAAATAAACAACATGATGTGTGTATGACATGCTGCATGAACCAGAGGAAGAGAGGAACACTGCCACTGATGTGACCAGATCATGTTTATCAGTGAAAGCATACAGAAATGATTTCTGGGTCAGAAGTCAAGTGCAGCGATGATGATGCTGGTTTTGTCAGTCAGTCCCATTTGGAGCTCTTCCTCCTCATGTATCTCTCTCCCTGGCTGTCCACGGCCTCGTAGAGCTGCTGGTCATTGTCTCTGACCGCGTGCAGATAGCCCAGATACCCGACACACAGCGTGAGGCTCAGCAGACCCACAGCCATGACCGGCTTATTCTGCAGGAGAAGAGCACAGAGAGCGTAAACACTATGAGACCGACTCGAGGAAACAAACTTAATATTTATGACCGTTTCTTCAACTTTGAACACTGTAATGTCAAATGAGTTTTATTAAAATGGTCACATTAAAGATGTTATGTAAACTTTTATTTTTTTACTACTGAATGTTTTATGTATAAAATGTATAACATTTACACTACCAGTCAAAGTTTCTGAACAGTACGATGTCTTTAATGTTTTTTTTTAAAATAGTCTCTTCTGCTCACCAAGCCTGCATTTATTTGATCCAAAGTACAGCAAAAACAGTAATATTTTTACTATTTAAAGTAACTGTTTTCTTTTTGAATATATTTTAAAATGTAATTTATTCCTGATTTCAAAGCTGAATTTCTAGCATAATTACTCCAGTCTTCAGTGTCACATGATCCTTCAGAAATCATTCATTCATTCAAGAAACATTTCTTCTTCTTCTTCTTCTTATTATTATTATGTTGAAAACAGCGGAGTAGATTTTTTTCAGGTTTCTTTGATGAATAGAAAGTTCAGAAGAACAGCATTTATCTGAAATAGAAATCTTTTGTAACATTATAAATTTCTTTATTCTGATCAATTTAAAGCATCCTTGCTAAATAAAAGCATTAATTTCTATAATTTACCCCCCTATTCATCAAAGAATCCTGAAAAAAAAATGTACTCAACTGTTTTAAATATTGATAATAATAATAATAATAATAATAATAATAATAATAATAATAAATGTTTCTTGAGCAGCAAGTCAGCATATTAGAATGATTTCTGAAGGATCATGTAACTGGAGTAATGATGCTGAAAATTCAGCTTTGATCACAGGATTAAATTACATTTTAAAATATATTCAAATAGAAAACAGTTTTGTAAATACTAAAAATATTTCAAAATGATATCGTTTTTGCTGTATTTTGGATCAAATAAATGCAGGCTTGGTGAGCAGAAGAGGCTTCTTTAAAAAACATTAAATGATGCACTCTGAACAAATGAAGAGTTTTTTTTTTTTATATAAAGTAACATTAATAAAGGTTAATAAATGCTGTAAAACTATATTGCTTTTTGTTACTTCATGTTAGTCCATGCATTAACTAATGTTACCATATGAGACCTTATTGTAAAGTGTTAATTTTTTTTCAAAAGGTAGTTATTTTTATTGAAATATTTTTTTCATGTACATAAAACAGCCTAAAACATCATGGTGAAAATTACCTCCTGCCACCTGTTTATGAAAAATAAACAATTATCCTGTAACGTATCTACACATACTGAATTTTGAGCATTGTTAATACATAAATTAAACTAGTGAGGGTGACAAAAGTGCCCATAGCTAAAGAAAAACTAAAAATGCACATTTTAAACATTACACGGCCTCTTTAAAAAACGCAACGCTCATGTCGCTGATAAACACGGTCTGACGCGACGCAGCGGTCTGACGCATGCGTACAAAGACCAACACCAAAAACCAGCAGATAAGAGCTAGCGTTATAAGGTCATTTGTGTCTGATATAAGTGTAAAGCACAGATCTCAGCCATAAAGCAGAGGTGTCTGGAGCACTTGCAGGTCTGATGAAGAGCTCAGGGTTGACAGCGCGGAAGAGTGAGGTGGTTCTGGCGCCGCGGAGCCCTGGGCTTCTGAAGGCCGAGTCCGCTGCGCTGCTGGTCGGCTGCTGCGCGCCTGCTTTACCGCTGTCCTGCGCGGAACTCATCCTGCTGCTCACATCAACACACGAGCTGCTGCTCACGAACACACAACACACGCTAACTCATGGAGCTCACCAAAACACGCATGCGTTACTTTGACCTACAGGAGGACGACAAAACTGACAGAAACCACAGCGCCCTCTGGAGTCCATGAGCATCACCTTTAACATGATGTGCGCCAAAGTTCATTAAAATAATTCATATCTTTATATTTCTTATATTGATATTTTATTTGAGACTCCATCAATAGTCTGATATAGCATCCTGAAGAGCTATAGTGAGGTATTTTGTCTGTTTAAAGTAGTTCACCCAAAAATTTAATTTGCTTAAAACGTCCTCACCCTCAGGCTATAAAAGATCAGGATGAGTTTGTTTCTTCATCAGATTTGTAGAAATGTGTCACTGCATCAGTGTCTCAGCAATGGATGCTCTGCAGTGAATGGGTGCCGTCAGAATGAGAGTCCAAACAGCTGATAAAAACATCACAATAATCCACAAGTAATCCACAGCACTCCAGTCCATCAGTTAACATCTGGAGAAGACAAAAACTGAAACAAATCCAGCATTAAGACGTTTTTAACTAAAATCTGAGTCCATAATCCATAATAACTCTTCCTCCAGTGAAAAAGTGTTCTGGTCTGAATCAGGAGAGAAATCTGCACAGATCAAGCAGCGTTTACAAACCAAAACAGCTCTAAACAAATATGTGGCTGGACTTTGATGTGAGAGACAACAGGAGGTGGACTTTTATACTGGAGGAAGCATTATTATGGATTATGGAATTGTATTTTAGTTAAAAACATCTTGATGGATTTGTTTCAGCGTTTGTCTTCTCCAGATGTTAACTGATGGACTGGAGTGCTGTGGATTACTTGTGGATTATTGTGATGTTTTTATCAGCTGTTTGGACTCTCATTCTGACGGCACCCATTCACTGCAGAGCATCCATTGCTGAGACACTGATACAGTGACACATTTCTCCAGATCTGATGAAGAAACAAACTCATCCTAATCTTGGATGGCCTGAGGATGAAGACGTTTTCATTTTGGGGTGAACTATTGCTTTAACAGCATATAATAGACTCTGCAGATGAGAGGTGATTTTCTCACTCATTACTGTATAATGTCTGGTACACTTAAGATGTCCATTTCTGCTTGTAATATGACACATTCATTGGTTCAATTTATATTTAAATGTGTTCATTCCTTTTTTACAGCAGTACTTTGTACCTCACACTTCAAACAATCGAGTTATGCATCCATCCTGCTCATCTCTACATTTATTAGTCCCTCGTGCAAACAAAACAACTGATGAAAGAGCTTTTATTGTTTAAAGCCTCAGTAGACTGGATTAATATATCTGGTGTGTTAAAGTGTGTTCTGTCAGCAAAGCCATCACTGTTTATTCCTTTGGCTTATTCCTTGAGTCTATTGTTAATTTATTACCATAAACTGGCCAATTTGTGCTGCAGTGTTTTATCAATATCTAAGGTTTTTCCTTCTTTTTTATCATTTGTTTGTCTGCCTGTACATTGATGAATTGATAATTGTATTTCCTTTGTAGTGAGCCGGTACATCTCAAGAGGTTTGTTATAGATAAATCCGAACATAAATGAACGATGCACATGAAAGTATCTCTATATGACAGCTGGTTAAACAGGGTCTGATGACGTCTCTGAGGTGGAAAGATTATGAAAACAAACATGATGTTCTCTAGAATAATAGTAACTGATGAATCATTCACAATAAGTCCTGGAACACTAATTAAGAGAGAAAACAAATTGTTTTTCCTGATTTTTAACACCTGTAGCAATCTCAGATGAAGGAGCTTCACAGCAGACTGCCGTTTTCTCTGCTGGTAACACTATCAGTGCTGCTGAGCTCATCAGTAATTCATGCACACGCACAAACAGCCTGCGGTTTGTCATTAAAACTGCATATGTAACCTATTGGGTTACACACATCTACAGGTTTACTTGCATATGTCTGCAATAACCTTCATTAATCTGCATCAGTGCTTCTGTGAAAGACAAACCCACAGCACTCTTCGTACAAACAAATCAACGAGTCTTTGCCCTGCAACATCTTACATGTTAAATGAGTAACACATGAAGTTTTGAATGGCTGCAGATGGAGAAAGATGCTGTCTACCAGCTGAATGCTCTGTTACTAAGTTTTCGTAAGTATGTCAAAATGTGATTCTCCTAATTTGAGGTTCTCCATGAAAACCAAGCATGCAGATTGAGCGTTTGAGTATCTGCTGTTCATCCGAGCGTGGAGAGGCCGCTGTGACCATGGAGACTGTAAGCGTCTGTTAAGGGCACGAGTGGGTGCATCTGAGCTGTTTCCACTGAACTCAAGCACATGACTGTTTACACTGCTAACACTACAGGTTATGAGGCTCACAATACCTCCTGCATTCTGCAAACACACTAAAAACAGCCTTCTGATTCTATCAGCCGGTTCAGAGCAGAGCGCTTCCATTGACATAAGAGTCCTGCCATAGTAACCAAACAGGTGTGGCATCTACGCCAGGTGTGTTTGACTATCAAATAGCAGAGAGAAGCTGCTCTCAGCACATTTACAGAGTCTGTCAGCAGCAGCCGACGACAAGCAGAAGGGAATCAGACTACATGAAAGGTAAATACTTAACATTTATTTGCTTTTGTTAAGAACGGATCTTCATCTTCACACTTGGCAAACAAAGCTCATTCTGATTCTGAAATATAGATTTGACAGTGCTCTGAAAAAGTATCTTGATAGATTATTATGGATTGTAAGTATACCTGTCTAAACAGTGCCACTGCTCTCTTAAGCAAATGTGACATTAAATGTCCAGCATGTTAATGTTACCCTCTTAAAAAATAAAGGGCTTTTCACAGCGATGCCACAGAAGAACCATTTTGGTCGCTCAGAGAACCTTTGAGTCTTTAAAAGAACCATTTTTTCTTACTGTGAACAACATCATCCGAAGCAGTGGTTCTGGAGCCCTCAGCACTGGACGTTTTGCATGCCTCTTTAATCAAACACTTGATTCAGGTTATCAGTTTATTAGTAGAGAATTGAAGAGCTGAAATGGGTGTGTTTGATTAAGCAGCCGTGCAAAAAGAACCTTTTTACACTATAAAGAACCTTTTCTCCAGTGGAAAGGTTCCATGGATGTTAAAAGTCCTTCATGGAACTCTTTATTTTTAAAGTGATAGCTCACCCAAAAAAAAAAATTCTGTCATTAATAACTCACCCTCATGTCGTTCCAAACCTGTAAGACCTTTGTTCATCTTCGGAACACAAATTAAGGTATTTTTGATGAAATCCAAATTCTCTCTGGCCCTCCATAGACAGCAAGGGAACTACCACGATCAAGGCCCAGAAATGTAGTAAGGACATCGTTAAAACAGTCCATGTGACATCAGTGGTTCAACCACAATTTTACAAATCTTTGCATAAAGTTATTTTTTTCTTTGCACAAAAAGTATTCTCGTAATTTCATAACATTACAGTTGAACGCCTGATGTCACATGGACTGTTTTTCTGTGCCTTGATCGCGGTAGTTCCCTTGCTGTCTATGGAGGGTCAGAAAGCTCTCAGATTTCATCAAAAATATCTTAATTTGTGTTCCAAAGATGAACAATCTTACGTGTTTGGAATGACATGAGGGTGAGTAATTAATGACAGAATTCTAATTTTTGGGTGAATTATCCCTTTAAAAATAAAGGGTTCCATGAAGAACTTTTAACATGCATGGAACCTTTCCATCGGACAAAATCTTCTTTAGATCACTGTTTACAACTTTAAGAGTGTACATGTTGATTTGAAGGTTTCCGTCTGACTCTGCAGCATCCCAATGAAAGATGAACTGGGGATTCCTGGAGAGTGTGCTGAGCGGGGTGAACAAGTACTCGACTGTGGTCGGGCGGGTCTGGCTCTCCATCCTCTTCATCTTCCGCATCCTGGTGTACGTCGCCGCCGCCGAGCAGGTGTGGAAGGATGAGTTCAAGGACTTCGTCTGCAACACGCAGCAGCCGGGCTGCGAGCAGGTCTGCTTCGACCACTTCTTCCCCATCTCTCAGGTGCGGCTGTGGGCCATTCAGCTGATCATGGTGTCCACCCCCTCACTGCTGGTGGCTCTGCACGTGGCCTACAGAGAGCACCGAGAGAGCAGCCACAAGAGGAAGCTGTACCAGGACAAAGGCAGCATCGACGGAGGGCTCTTCTTCACCTACATCATGAGCCTCATCCTCAAGACGTCCTTCGAGGTGGCCACTCTGCTGGCTTTCTACTTCCTGTACAGCGGCTTCCACGTTCCCCGCTTGCTCCGGTGCGAAGAGAGCCCCTGTCCAAACACAGTGGACTGCTACATCGCAAAAGCCACTGAGAAGAAAGTCTTCCTCTATATCATGGGCTGCACGTCTATACTGTGCATCGCACTGAATGTGGTGGAGATGATGTATATCATATCGAAGCAGTGCTGGAAGTGCTTCAGTAAGAGGTACACTCCAGTGCATGAAAGAGCTGGTCGGCCTCCATCCACGCTCACTCTCGGGTCACCGGCGCCGCTGGCCATGTCTAAAGAGGAAGGGCTTCATTCTGTGCCGGCTGGAAAAGAAAGCCCCATGCTTGCTGTTTCATGATCGTTTGGGCTTTTTCATGCATACTCAAGGAATTACAAGAACAAGCGCAAATAACAAACTAGTCATGTAGAGCTATGTTAGCATAACAAACAGATGCATGAACTTTCAAAGGGGAAGAGAAAACACTTCTCATATCTTTTGTTGTACCGTAATCAGGGCAGAAATTCTTGTTGAGTAGCTTCTAGTCTAATTAGACTTCAGCATGCCCTCATACTCACAAACCATCAACAATACTACACAAGATGACATTAAATACAGGTTCATTTGAAATGAGGGTAAGTTTGTCAACCTTTGTGCGGAGAACATGAAACTATTGACTATTATCAACTATCGAAACCAAACCTGTCAATTTTATTATTCAGACAATCATGTTGATCATTTAGCATATTGTTGGGCCTGTGATGTTCATGGTACTATTAAGATATTTATTTTTGTATGATAAATAATTGTGATACTGTCCAATTACAGACCCGCTTTATATTGTGTCTTTAACTACTCTGTACTTACTTTTAAATTAATCATTTGATACAGTGCACTTATTGTGTACATACAAGTTTTTACATTGTTCTTACATTTAAAAATACCTTTCTGCAGTGTTGGGGAAAGTTACTTTAAAAAGAAATGCATTACAATATTGAGTTACTCCATAAAAAGTAACTAATTATGTTACTTAGTTTTTATTGAAAGTAATGCGCTGTTACTTTTGCATTACAGTTTGTCACCTGGGCTGGGCTTTCTTACTTGTTTTTAATAACAAAAACCCAAAAGTTACATTTTTGACAACTGTAAAGGCCCTTTCATGCCAAAAGCAAAATTAATCAGCCTTTGCAACTCACTCCCGATTTCTCTCATCACGGGACAGGAGAGGAGTCAGTAAATAAATGGGAAAACAATGTAACTTTCTTTTACTTGAAAAAGCAATCTGATTACATAACTTGCATTACTTGTAATACATTACCCCCAACACTGCCTTTCTGTAGTTACACCTATAATTACACTGCCGACCCTTAACCTTAACCATATCCCACCTCAACAGCAGCTAAAATGTTTTGCAATTCAACGCGCATTTTACCAAACCATTCATTATTTTTTTATGTAAGTACATAGTAGTTAAAGACACCTAATATAAAGTGAAACCAACTGTAATCACGAAGACTTTATTTTCAGTGTTTCTTTTACGTTTAAAATAAATAACCTTGTCAGATAACCATGGTGGATCAGTGTGTTATTAAAGAAGTAAGAGGCTTGAGAACAGGAAGAAAAACTAATCTACCACTATGGAATATATACAGTCAATGTCAATAGATAAACTGTTTTTGTTTCCATGTATATATGGTGTGATTGATTTTATCCTGAGCTAATCATGTTCAATCCTCTAGCATCACTCTTAGCAGTTTTTCAATAAAACATTTAACATGCTGAACTTGTTCAGCTTTTAAGCAGACACCTAAACTACGTTTACATTGTAATGCCCTTGTAATTCTATTTAGAAGAGCACATATGTACAGCATACCTAATCTCAACATAAAAACACTGTCCGTTCAAAATCTTAAACTGTGGTCACTGTGCATGTAAGGATGAGACCAACACAGACTAACAAAATGCAAGCTGTATTAAAGTGGTTGCTATTGATTAACATACAGACTGCTGGTGGCAGTAGTTGATCAAAGAGCCACACACAACATTATTGACAAATCTCAGATTTACAAGGTAAACAGGACCAAAACAGTTACGAATTATACACAGCACTACATAACATCAGAATCGATAATGATTCACTTTCAGCTGGATAGAAAAAAGTCCAATGGAATATTAAAAATTACAAGTCTATCCAACACTCAAAAAGAACAATAAAATCAAATCCAAAGGCAACAGAAATGTGCTGAACAGCTTCATAAGGACATACATGCTTTAGAGGTATTTCATCATCTACTGCAACTATAAAGTGAGCTTAACATACACAGTTCTGTTAAGTAATAAACATCGCACTAGGGACCTTTAAAATAGTGGGGTGTGTAGTGTTTCCAGATCATCAAACATCCCACAGCTCCTTGACAAGCAACGATCGTTCAGCATTCACCTCCAACTAGAGATCAACTACCAGGTACAACTAATGATTGGGCACTGGTTTGCAGCAAGTTCGCTATCAATCCTGAGTTCAGACAACATGACACAAGGGTCTGTACATTAATTCTCTTTTTGAAGGATCACCGTGGGTCGCATTTCATGAAGCTGCTTGAGAAGGATTTCAAAAACGCCCGAAAAAACTTTCTGCACCTCAAAGGTGACATTGCTGAGTGAGGTCAACTTCTGGGGATTCTTGAATTCAACGAGTTGCAGGACTTCTCTCGAATGCAAATTGGCATCGGATCTTTTGCACACGACTGTTGCGGTCTTCAGGTGGAACATGGTCGCTCTTTTGCGTGCATTTCCGTTCAAGGGTACCGTAGCTTTCCTCTTCTGGGGCGTCTTCGTTTCCTGTAGAAACTGAAGAAAGGACACCTCAAATCCCATGGGTTTGAAGGAACTCAGTGGCGTATTTTGACCAGAGGCATCTTCCTGTGCCAAGGTAGTACTGGAGGAAGTGGAATCAGAGTTTAAGTCCACGTAATTGACTGCAGAACTCCTTGCGGTTCTTAATCTCGTCATTCTTTTGGGTCTAAAGGACTTGTTCGATTCACTGTCCCCCTTACGGGGACGTCCTCTCCGTCTCTTAACTACCACAGATATCTCCGAGCATGTGTCTGTAGAAGGCTTTCCGTCGGACAGATCGGCATCCTCTGTGCTTTCTTTCCCAGACGTGGGCTTAGAGAACTCGGACTCACTCTGGCCAGGTTCGGTGACCTCCTCATTCTCAGTCGTCTCGATGGAGCTCTCCTCCGAATTATCTGTGTCGTCGCTTCTGGATGCGATGCGCTTGTATCTGGATCGGGGGATCTTTTTACAGTATATGAAGTTGCTCCTCTGTTCTTCCAGGTACTGTTTTGGGAGTCCATGCTGAAGATAATGCTTCATTATATTTCGCTCAGAACTGGTCACCGTTTCGCAACCCTTTATCATACAAGCGTACTGCAGTTGCAAGCGTTTGGTGCACATGGCAGAGGCTTCTTCCTGCGTTTTCAAAATGGGTTTCCCATATTTGGTCCAGTTGTTTTTATTCGCTTTTCTCTTTTTCACAGCTCCCTTCTTAATGGGTTTCTTGTTAGTTTCTCTGTTCTCTTTCTCAACAACGTCAATTTCATACTTCCTGGGACGACCGAGTTTAACCCCGCTCTTGCCTTCTCGTGGGTTCATGAGAAGCCGTTTGTAGACGTCTTGGTGTTTCTTCATGGTGTGTCGCAGTAGATTTGACCGCGTGCTGTAGGCGCATTCACATCCTTCCACCTGACATCTGAACATCCCCTCCACAGGGTCAACTTTCGAGAGCTTGGTTTCTTTATGGTCTTGATCGATATGACTGATATATTTCCAGAAAGCGGTGAAGGTCTCAGAGCAGTTCGGTTGATCGCACTGAAACCTGCCCAGGTTGATACTGCACATCATGGCACCTGCTTTCTCAAGGGTTAATTTGTGAAGCTGAAGGTAGTGCTGGAGCAAGTCTGGAACTGACTGAAAAATGCAAGAACAGTCTTTGACTTGACACCTAAACTCATCCACCTCCTTGATGTCTGCCTCCAGCTTGTCGCCATTCTCTTCATTTCTATTCTTGTCCTCGGCCTCCTCTTCATTCTGTTCATCTTGACTGTTGACCTCAAATTTAGGCAAAGCAGACTGGTGCACAGCTTTGTAATGTAGGATCAAATTGTGTTGAATTGTAAAAGCTGCCACACAGCCCTGGTGAACACAACGGTAAGGCCTGTAAGGGCTAAAAACGTCATCAGCCTCTGTTTTTTTCTCTTTCATTTTTTTGGGAGATTCTCTTGGCTTTGCCACTCGAGGCTTGCTGGGAGGTTTGGACTTTTTGTCCAAGGACTGATTTAGTGCCTGTACTGGTGCTGAAGGATTCTGGGTAAAAGGGGCTATGGGCAGAATCTCTTTTAACGGGGACACATGGGTCGGGCTAGAAACGGGGGACTTTGTGGAAAACCATCCTTTTGCATTCTGATCCATTTTTGGAGTCACTGAAGAACGACCAGATACAATCACCGATGGCTGAAATGGCATCTGAGTTGCTGTCGGAGTTCCCACTTCAAGACTTTTGCCTTGAGACACAAAGGGCAATTGCTGGACAAGCGATGGAGTCATGCACTGTGATATTTTGACATTACCTTCTCTAGTTGAGCCCGATGCACAAGTAACATTGTTCTGCTGTTGACGTGCATCCACAAGTGGAGTGTTTTTAACCGCATTGGGATTTTCTGGCACTGGACAAGGGCTTCCTCTGTCGCTCTCCAAAAGCCTGTGATTGGACTGAGACTTCATTTTCATCTTCTTTAAGTCTTCCTGTGTAAAATTGTGAACTGACATATAATGGGCTTTGAGGTTGGAGTTACGTGTGAAGGCCTTGGAACATTTTTGACAGCTGAAAGGGGCAACATTAAACTGGTCTTTCATTTGAGTAAGCATGTCATCTGTGTAATTGTGCAGCTTAACAAGGTGTTTAAAAAGAGCATCTTTTGTCATGGCACTATAAGTACAACCATTTGCGTCACATGCAAATGGTTTCACATAACTTGGTATCTCACTGGGTAAATCTTTGGACTCTGGCTTATTAAGCGGTTCATCATTGACCGCAGGACTATCCACAGTTCTGGTAACCGTAACCTCACTGATTTCTCTGTCTAGGTCAAGCTTCTCAAGAGCTTTTTGGATTTCCAATACTTCATCCACATTGGTTATGGGTGTATGGTTGGACTGATCATTGACAGCACTTCCTGAAAACGCAGATGAAATGGTGTGAATTAAGCCATCATTTGAGCTTGAGTCACCCAATTGCGAAGCACTCTCGACAGGGACTTCAGCTGCGTTTCCCACCGGTGCATTCTGAATCAAGTTTGAGGGACGCTGTGGATCCCCGCTGACGGGACTTTCAACAGACATTTGTGAGCAAGAACTGTCAACACTTGATCCACGAGGGAAGCTGGTTTTTCTGTGAAGGTCTCCAGCCAATATCTGTTCACGTAGTCTTTCTTTGACACTCTTTTCAGACACCAGGTTTTGAGCAAGACTTGCCATGGCTGCCAGAAGTCCATCATTTGATAAGTCACTTGCATTGCTGTTGGTTGTTTTTTCTTTGATATCTTTCATTTTGTTTAAAGTTTCAGCTTGAAGAAATTGACTGACATGATCTGATGAACCACTATTCAGGCTGGATGTAGATTGGTCATCAGACAACAACTGGGAAAGAAGAGGATCACTGACGCTCTCATTAAAGATTGGGTTAGACATCTCAGAATAACTTGCTTGTAGCTGATGTTTGACACTACCAGTGTGCTGTATGACACTAGTTTCTGACATACGACCGCTCTGAGCATATGGACCGCAGGGGTTTGAAACTGTCTGCTGTTCTTGTCCAGAGCTCGCACACCGATTCGACGGGCTTTGCTTCAACACTCCTCCCGTCTGTTTGTCATTGCTAGTGTAGGTGCCATTGGCTTGGGGAAAAGTGACATTCGGGAATAATTTAGGATCAAGAGGTCCCTTAGGCTGCGGCAGGTTCACATATGAAGACGATGTTGGATGAGGTGAGTTAAGAAGATCAAGAAATGAGCTGGGGAGGTCTGCTGTCAGATCAGCTTCATCAAATGGTTTGCAATGAGCCCGCTTAGATAAATGTCCTCCAAGAGACTTGGGACTCTGGAATTCTCTATAACACCTGCGGCAAATGAACTTGCCATCTTTAATAATGGCAGGCCATTTGGTTCTTCTGCTTCGCTTAACTCTTTTGCTGTCCCCATCGTTTGACACATTTGCAGTATTACTCTGAGAACTTGAAGAACTCCCGCCGTTTGATGGGGGAGTTTCATTGTTAGAAAGTGGCAAACCTAAAGCTGTCTCTCCAGAACTCTCCAACTTAACCAAAAACTGAGTATTGGTTATTGCAGAGAACGATTCATTGTTTGTTTGCTGCGAGTAAGCTGCTGAAGAATCTCTGGGAACTGAATTGTCAGAGAAAGAGGGCAACACAGACATCTGAGCAGTTCCCAGATTAGTCTCTGCTACTGAATTAACGGCTGCCACCACATTAGGGCTCATGACTTGTTGCGGTGGAATGAGATTGCCAAGTGAATGCAGACCGTCATCTGAAGTGCCACTGAGTTTTTGAACACTGTCTGCTTGAGCTGGTGCTGGGTTAACTTTAAGATTATTATGCGGTTGTAGAGTAGTATAGCTCATCACTCTCTGCTGTGCATTGTCACTAGAAGCTGCATTCAGGTGAGTAAAATGACCGCTAGGAAGCGTGTTCATGTTTTGGGTCGTTGACTGAGAATGACATGCCTGTTGCTGGAGTACTGAATTGTTCCTGGGGTCCCACAAATGGTCTGCTGCCATCTGAGGCTGATTTGTGCCATTTCCAAGCTGTGAGAGAACAATAGGATCTAATATATTGTCCATTTCATTGGTACGGATATGCCTTGAGGAGGCAGTGATGTGAGAGGAGACAGAAGGATAGTTGGGATTTGAACAGTGGTTTGAGTAGGGAGGAGGCTGGACAAGGGGATTCTGGGTCTGAACACGGGGCCCAGGGACTCTTTGGCCCAGCTGGTGTTGTGGTTTGACAACTTTATTGTGGCTTCCATTTACAGAAACAGATCTGAGTGTGGATTGAACCGCCACATTATTCTTCTTTGCTAGTTTCCACTGCATGTAAAAGTCGGGATGAACAGCCTTCATGTGTTTGGTAACACTTCTATAAGAGCTATAGTCTCGAGTACATGATTCATGTGGGCATTTGTGTCTCTCTTTGTCTTTCACCACTTGGCCAATGTTCGTGTCTACCGGTTTCACTGGTTTGTTCTCCAATACTTGTCCATTATTTGGTATGGAAGCCATTTGTAGAGGAAGCGTCTGAGAAACAGGAGGAAGCATCTGACCCAACGAGACAAGTGGTGTTGCATTGTGGGAAGTCTGCGTTGGAGTCGTCATGTTACTGCTATACAGGCTCTGATATGATGCCTGAACCGGAGCCAAAGGATTAGGATTGTACTGCCTAAATAGTTCATTGTTATTGTTGTATAATGGAGTAGCACTTGAATCGACTGTCTGCAGCTGACCGTCAGTTGGTGGGACAGGCAGAAAGTCCTCCAATACACTCTGGTATGAAGATGTCGATGGCATGGGATCTGAATCACTCATCAAGACCTCCAGAAGAGATTCCTCTGGTCTGTGCTGATTTAGGTGAGGCATGTGAGTGTCCACGGCTGACTGGCCCAGGTGGTCACTGATCTGGGGGATATGCTGATGGATGGGATTTTGATGGTTGTGTTGGTGTTCAGGTTTACTTGTCCCAGAATGGACACCCTCTTGAGCAGAAACCGTAATAGCACTGTTTATCATGTTTTCAACTGAATGCTTTATTATCACCATGCCAGATGGTCGATCCACCTGAGAGCCTGTCCCAGTGTCGTTCAGATGGGCGACAGAGAGAGCGCCAGGCTGAGCACAGCCCTGATCGTTTGGATTGGAGTGGTCTGGATGAGGTTCTGCTGGTTGAATACTTTGACTCTCAGTGCAATGGCCTTCCACTTTTGTGACATGGCCCTCTGCATGGAGGTCTAACTCAGACTGTGAATGAAACACTTTACCACAGTCTGGTGCTTTGCAGGTAAATGTTTTGTAATGCTGTGCCTCGTGGTCATAGAGTTTGTAGGCTTCATGAAAAATCTTACCGCAACCCGGAAACATACACTTAGCTTTGAAGACCGGGTGGTCTTTCTTATGTACGATAAGTTCGGCATTGGAGTCAAAGCTGGCTTTGCAATTAAGCTGTATGCAAATGTATGGTTTGGTGCCACAGTGCATCTGAAGGTGATCGTTTAGGTGATCAACACTGACGAATTGACGACGACAATACTGGCACACCACTTTTGTGCTCTGCATTTCAAGGAATCGCTTTGCTTCTTCGTTGTCGCCGTGATCTTTCACGTGGGCAACGAGATTGCGGAAATATTTAAATCCCCTCCTGCAGCTATGGACTGGACAAATATTCCCTTCGCAAGAGTCATTGGAATCTCCATTGCTAAGTTTGTTGGACTGTCCACCACAGTTATTATTTTTTGTCTTTTTCACTTTTTGATTTTCGCTGCTTTTAGCTTTCAGGGCAGCTATGACAGGAGCCGCTGTTTTGGGGTTGGCTAACTGCTTACTCGTCTTCATTGCAGCGAGACGCTCTTTGCAGGAAAGTTTCACGTGCGATGCAACATGTGGTTCAAGAGTCTCTCTCGTTTCGAATGTCTCTGTACATATCGGGCAGGTGTAGCGTCCATCTTTGAAGTGAGTCTGCGCATGACGCACTATTCGGTGACCAAGAAACTCCTTATCGCATAAAACACAGTACTGCATGTAAGCTTGCCAATTTCTAAACCTAGCTGAGACGAAACCTTTTTCTCTCAGCTTTTTCATCTCTCTGTTCTTCTGCCTTTGATCTGCTATTTCATTTAGTTCATTTGTCGCATCCACAAAACGCTGCGAGACGTCCTTGAACTCCTCGCTAAATATGCTGGTCTCTCCACCTAAGCCCTCAGCGTCACCATCGTTCAGTTCATCGATGGAGGACACAATTGAGGCCTCCTCCCCCATAAGACCTAAACAGTGACGTTTTAATGCCTTCCAGTTCCAGTACTCAGGATCAAAAGGCCACTGGGTTTTGAGGACTAGCAGGAGCTCACAACGCAGTGAGTTCGGTACTGGTAGATCTTCCTCGTCTAGCTTCTGGTCCGGCTCGTTGTAAAGCGTTTCCACCGCATAGTAAGAGTCCACAGTTGGCTCCAGGAGAAACTCTGTCAGCTGGCAGGCCCTTTTGACCTCCAGGTCCGAGGGTAAGAGGCAGGAGATGGTTTTGCAGACAGTGGCCTTGGTGCTTCCTTCACACGACTCCAATCGCAGAGCTCGTATACAGAGCTCAACGCAAGTCGAAAGTCCAGCTTTGTCCATCTGGTGATTTGGAAAAGGAATATTTAGTATTTAGTACCATGTTTAAAATGAATTGCATGAAGTGAGAAAAAGAGAAGGCTCACCTCTGACTGGATGACTTTAATGAAAAAGAGCAGGTGGAACACAGTTTTAGACAGAAATGACATCTGACGGCATCTGTCCAAAAAGCCTTGCTCTGAAGACTCTAATCGTTTGAGCAGCTTCCCCCAGAATAGAGTCAACTCCCTGCCAGAGAACAAATGACATCTCTCTGACATCTCTCTAATTATTTAGAAATGAAAGACGACACATTAAATTGCCACTTTTATGAAGCCTTTTATAGGATATAGTTGCAGCAAATTCTTATTTGTCATTTCCTAACTCTACATGGATTTTTAATGTTTGTGACTTGCCAAGCACAGTAGGAGTCCTCTTGAAGAATCTGACGGGTCAAAAAACCAGAACACAACGTAAACGCAGCTTTCTCATCTCCGTCAGCCTCAAGGTTGCAAATCATCTCTAAAGCATCACGACAGTCCACTCTTGAGAGCTGAAAAGGTAGGGAAAGAAATTGCAGATGTAAGTCCTATTTGATATTTGTCTACTGAAGAAAGAAAATGTACTTCCTTAAGACAACAATCAAACTTGAATTCACACTTTTAGATTTAAACTTTGGCTTACGAATTTAATACTTTCATAACTACAAAATTCAAACAGAAGTGTTGAGATGCAGACATAGAAGTATATATCCTCAATAAACAGTCCACTGTCTTACCTCTTCCATTACAACTTCCTGGGGAACACCAGCAGTGCACAAACAAACCAGGTACATCTGCTTAAAGTGTCCCTTCTCCTCAAATTCTGAGAACTCAGCACAGGCTTTGGCCAACGAGGCAGCCTGATCCACACAGCTCTCTTTGATCAGGTGCTTTACTCGCATCCGCAGCAGTGTTTGTCCTTCCAGAGTGAGGAACTCACAGACTAGAGAGAAAATAAACACCTTTTTTAATGCTGGTGTAATACAGATTAACAGGTTAACTTGACCAAAATGTCAGTTCTGTTGTCAAGTCATATTTGAAGAAGAGAGAAACGTTAATTTACAGGTTCTCAAAACGATCTGAGGATATTGAGCAGCACCTTTCTCTTGCGGTGGTATGTCGTTGGTGAGAATGCCCTGCAGCGTAGGATTGCTCCAGACTCCTTGCTCTCGTGCGATGCTGGAGAGAATCATCAGATTGCTAATTCTCTTCTCCTGTACCAGAGGATGGGCAATCTGCACAGACATGACAGCATGCAAAATAAAACAGTGGAAAACACAACCTGCACTGTGTGTTATTTGTTGTTGACTATCAAGTTATGGACTTAGGACAGCTTGTCAATTTAGAACTATTACTGTCCATTATTGTAGAAGACGACAGAGCTGTCCAATGCAAATACTAGCATCTAAGAACTTCAGTTTGGTCAATTTACCTGGACAGATGACCTGAACCTGTCCCACAATGCATCTGGGATATTTCGGGGCAGAGAAAGCAGCAACTCTGCACAACTCCTACAGAACGAAAGGCAACAAATAATTTTAAACTCAAATAACACTCTCAAAATAACCAGATTATCAGCTTTTTTCGAGTGAATTTCTAGCACACCTAAGTGCATACTTACAGCGAGAGCCTTTCGAGCACAACTGGCACCTCTTCACACTGGGCAGAAAGGTACGGGGACGCCTGTGCAAAGCTCAGCAGGGCAATGATGTAAACCTCCAGTACTGGTAATGGCTCCTCCTCAATCCTCCACAGACTGGCATACTCCACCAGTGTCTGCAATAAGCACAAATGCCCATGTCAATACAATAATAACACCAGTCTGCCCTCATTTGGCAGCACATTTATGTTACTCGTTAGGGATGGGTGCTAGTACTTGAAAGTGACAGCGATGATTGATCATGAAAACGATGATCATTTGACATTAAAAAAAATTGAATTAAAAAATAAAAGATTCAGTTAAGTGCAAGACTTGCAGTGCCAATCTGTCACAAACATAACATTATAATCAGAACATTGCTGTAAGAGAGTTGTGATTTCTTTGTTTAGTTGCCTGTGTTTTAGTGTTTTCTTACAGAAAGACTGCATACACATCAGGAGTTACACATGCTGACTAGCACGGTCATTAGGCATGCACGATATTATCGGACCGATATCGGAATCGGCCGATATCGGCATCGGCCCGATATGAAAAATTGTGCCGACATGTCTTGCCGATAAGAGGAATACGTTAACTCACATGGCTCAGGGTGTGTTAGTGATTAGATTACGTCAGCAGTGTGGCTCATTCTTGAAGCAAAGTTTTGTCTGAATGATGATTAGATTGACTGTTTTGGGTCGCTGCATTTAATCTGTGAAAGCACCTACAGAATGACGCGTTCGGTGTGTGATAGTGTAAACAGTAATAGCACGTACAGCCTCCCCCGGGTCCTAATGCCGGCTCAGTAAAGAGTTTTAATCTGTAGGGGGTGCTGTTGGCCTACTTCTAATTAAATCAAAGTAAAATAGCCTATACAAATAACATTTAGACTGTGTTTGTTTTTAAATAAAGCAGTAATTGATGTCATAAAATCATCAGTCTG
The DNA here is from genome assembly GCA_039654775.1 of Spinibarbus caldwelli. Classification (NCBI taxonomy): domain Eukaryota; kingdom Metazoa; phylum Chordata; class Actinopteri; order Cypriniformes; family Cyprinidae; genus Spinibarbus; species Spinibarbus caldwelli. The sequence continues at coordinate 980,723 of CM077241.1, read as the reverse complement.
TTTTTATTTAAAGGTCAAAAGCTATAACTTACATGAAAAAAAAAATCACAAACATGACACTTATAAATTAAATAATTTTATATATACTGATTTATTCATTAATGTGTAATGTGTTATATTTTTTAAGCAAATCATAAGTTCTAAAAGATTTTCAGAATTTTTACAACTCTTTTGCTTTAGACCATCTACAAATGTTAAATCTTAAAATAAAATGTTAAGGTTAACACTGCATTTTTCTGGGGGGAAAAAATCCAGCGATTGATATGTAGTTTATTTATAGTTATTTTCAAAGCTTCAATGTACTGTCAAAAAAAGACCTTCATTATTGTTTATTTAATTCTAACAAATAAGTTCTTGTTAAAAACTAACCAAAATTAAAATATTTAGCTTATTATTTCTGCACAGGCAGGACTCATTCTTCCCACTGGTCGCTCTTTTGCGACTAACTTTCTCAGTTGGTCACACGAGCACATAATTTGGTCATAATTTTTATTTATTTTTTTCTACAACATGGGATTAATCAATGCATGCTGATGAGCTTTTATAATAGTTTATAGTTATATGGTAACGAAAGTGTTCAACATTCAACGCATTCTTTTTCGTCATCATTATTTGTGATTTAAATTTTGTGAATGGGAGATCCTCTTTTGCTGTGTTATAACCCGGGCTTCGTGCGCTTTCACTTTCGAGAGACGTGAGGTAAACAGCAAAGACTTTTCAAAATGAAAACAAAAAGAAAAGTAAAGCTAAACTGGATGTTGCTGACAGGTTTTAAATGTTTTTTTTTTTCCACAAGAATGCCAACATGTTCACCTTCTCTGGTTTAAGAAGCAGTTTTTTACTTTAGCTTGAAAACCAAATCCTCCGTTGCGCTCCGTCCGCTGCGTGCACCTTCGCGCTCGTGCTGACGCTGCGAGTAAAGGCTGAAGGCTGATTTATACTCGACGCGTCTGCAAGTTCTACAAAACCAGGCTCTACACCAGAAGCGCTCGCGCTGAAAGCGCCTCTCTCCACGTTATCAGTAAAATCTGACTCCTGCTACAATGTGCCGTGGCTCGGCAGCGCGCGCTGTATGGAGCAGGAGCTTTGGAGCAGCGCAGACTGTGCACTAGCACAAATGAGACCACGTCAAATTTTAACTCGCACATTCTCAAAAAAACGGTCGCAGTCTAGAGCCCTGACAGGAGAGACTTAGTGTTGTTTCCAAACAAAAGGAAATATATTGGTATCGGCCAAAATGAGTTGAAAAATATCGGCATATCGGATATCGGCAAAAATCCAATATCGTGCATCCCTAACGGTCATGATCACTGGTGCACTGCCATCATTTTGTGCTGTGCTTGTAATATTACTTTTATGTTGTATTTATCTGATTAATCTCATACAGGAGGCACTGGGTTAATTAACCCACTCCAAAGCGGTTCAGTTTACTGTTGTTCATTTACTCTTCAGCTCCAGCTCACACAGCGCAAATGGCAAAAGTCAAAAACTCTGATAATAAAAGCATTTTATTTTTATAATGATCTGCATACTCTGACACATCGCTATGATACTGTAATTGTGACTCGCTTATAGTACAGACAGACAGTTTTGTGTAATAAATATATGCACTTTAAATTCATTCAGTCATGTTAAATGATCACTAAATGATCTCTAAATGTTTGGCTGCCTGCTCCAAATGCCATGAAAACACTCTTTTTGTATGATACATTTATTTGTAGGAATTCTCAATTGTATATATTTGAGAACAGAATACGGGCAATAGTCTGGAAACACAAATATTTTCCTATTCCCTGTTTTATTGTTTTCATGCTTACTCAGACCTGCAAATTACGCAAATCAAATTCCATACTTTTCACTACTGTGAATGGTGTTTCCATCAGGTGGAGAATGAAATGAACATGTTTACAAAAACATTACAGCCATTTTTGTAAGAGTGCATTAAAAATTATATTTACATTTTTATGAAAATGTTGAAAAATCAACATAAAAATAAACTTGTTATATAACACCAGCAGAAGTTTCATGATACCAAGTAGTATTGCAACGCCGCTCATTGTTTGAAAGTGTAATTGTTGCAGGGGCTGTTCTTTAAACTCTTCAACTCTTTACTTGTTTGGAAAAGTGCTGTATAAATAAACATTTGCTTGCTTGCTTGAAAGTTTCCTCAATTATAGTGAATACTAGGGATGGACAGATTATGATTTTTCATGGCCGATTCAGATGGACGATTTTTTACATGCAAACAGGATGGATATAATAGCTGATTCTTTTTTTAAGCAAGAAATATGAATGAATGAAAGAACTGGCCTTCAACAAATATATCTGTATCTGGAAAGAGAGGCAAACACTGCATTTTAATCAGGATCCAAACAAAGACGTTACACTCATGTAACATGAGCAGTTATCTTATATTTAAATTACACTGTATAATTTCAAGATTTAAAGCAAAACAGAATGGTCAAATTGTAGCTTTGTGCACTTTCGCTAAAAATACAAAATATTTTGCTAAAAATTTGCTTAAAGAACAGCAGCAATATAGTGTTTCCTTGGTTGCCGCTTATAAACAATGCTTTTAACAGATATTAAACGGAGATAAGATTGAAACGTTTCTGAAGACAGTCAGTTCCCATCAGTGATACAGTCATATAAACCTCCACCCCACTTCAATATTTAGGATTTTCTTCCAATATTTCAAGCATCGTGAACAGTGATCTTGTTCTGCCTGCTACAGTATTTTCTCTGCTCTTTTCTTTGCACCCATCTTCAGCGTGTCTCTGGCCTCTGTTAATCTCTCTTTTTGACTTTGCAATATTTCCAGACAAATCACATTTTGGGAAATGACAGAGACAGAGATCGGATGAAATAAAAAAAAAAAAAATTAAAAAAAAAAAAAAAAAAGGTTGCCGATGGCATGTCTGGAGCAAAACACTGTCCTGTTCCTGCATTTTAATATGTTTTTAATAAACTAACAGATAAGACAATAGAGCGCCACATCATTGACTCTGATGCCAATAACAGGTTGAACACACTCCTTCATTTACAAAATAAATCACACAGCCCTAATACACATGAAAAAAAAAATTCTACAGACAGACAGATGCTGTTATTTTGATACAGATTCTGTTCTGGGACACCAGTATCGCTAGAGAGGTCATATTAACCATATCAACTGATACTTACAACCAAAGCCAAACTCAGATGTCAGACATACACACAGCAGACCAGACTTTAATGACCAAAGGTCATCAGGGTGCAGATCTTATTAGGACACAAACTGCATTTATCCCTAAATCACATCTGCCTGCATTCATATGACAGATGTAATGATCTTTCAAATCATTTTAACATGTAGGACCAAGGCTAAAGTTGACTACAAGAGGGAAAGGTTCATTTAAATATTTGAATTACATGTAATATTTTAAATATTAATGCTTTCAAAGCCTCATACAGGTTTAGTGATTACAAGTTAAATATAAATGAAAGACTCATTAAATCATAAGTGAAATGAGTAGTGAATAATGAAGACAGTTATGCCATTAATCACAATTACTGTATGACTAATCATATAATTTATCAAAATGTGATTCTTGTGACAACCTAATTTATAATGCAGTAGTGTGTAGTTAGGGAGAAATAGATATTATACACTATGGGTATGCAAAATTTATCAGGATCTGTGAATGAAAAACAGTGCAAACACAGACTGCAGGACTGACTTGTGATCATCTTGAAAGCATCAGTTAAATGGGCTGAAAATAACAAATCAATCAGTAATATCCTGCAACATATCACTAGAGACAATCGTTCACATCCAGATCCTAGCCTTAATGTTTTTATTCTTCAAAGGAGTTGAACTCCTGTTTGGATTTACTGGGTAAACAGCAGTTATTGTTACTCAGTCACTATCTGTAGTGAGGACAGTCTCTTCACTTTCCTTTCCGCACACATACACTACCAGTCAAAAGTTGTTGAACAGTAAGATTTCTAATGTTTTTTTTTTTTTTTTTACTCACCAAGCCTGCATTTATTTGATCCAAAATACAGCAAAAACAGCACAATTTTGAAATATTTTTACTATTTAAAATAACTGTTTTCTATTTGAATATATTTTAAAATGTAATTTATTCCTGTGATTTCAAAGCCGAATTTTCAGCATCATTACTCCAGTCACATGATCCTTCAGAAATTATTATAATATTCTGATTTGCTGCTCAAAAAACATTTATTATTATTATTATGATGTTGAAAACAGCTGAGCAGAATTTTTTCAGGTTTCTTTGATGAATAGAAAGATCAGAAGAACAGCATTTATCTGATATAGAAATCTTTTGTAACATTATAAATGTCTTTATCATCACTTTTGATCAATTTAAAGCACCCCTGCTAAAAAAAATAAATAAATATTATTTTCTATAATTTCTCCCTCTGATTGACTCCAAGCTTTTGAATGGTATAGTGTATAAAGTTACAAAAGCTTTTTATTTCAGATTAATGCTGATCTTTGGATCTTTCTATTCATCAAAGAATCCTGAAAAAATGTACTCAACTGTTTTAAATATTGATAATAATGTTAAAAAAATGTTTCTTGAGCAGCAAATCAGCATATTAGAATGATTTCTGAAGGATCATGTGACATTGAAGACTGGAGTAATGATGCTGAAAATTCAGCTTTGAAATAACAGGAATAAATTACATTTGAACATATTCACATAGAAAACAGTTATTTTAAATTGTAAAAATATTTAAAAATTTTACTTGTATTTGCTGTATTTTGGATCAAATAAATGCAGGCTTAGTGAGCATAAGAGACTTCTTTAAAAAACATTTAAAAAATCTTACTGTTCAAAAACTGTTGACTAAGGGTGTGCGATATATATCGTCTGAGATAATATAGTAATTGTTGTTTTAGCGATTTGAAATTATCGAGTATTTTGCAAAAACCATTCAAAACACCCCTACAGAGTGCACAGCACATTACGTGAATTCTAGACTAGTGCATGTGTGCATTTACAGTGTGTTCTATTAAAATACATTTAGAATGATCACACATTCAAGACATGATGGCAGAAAATGTATATATTTATACCATTTCATATAGTTAATCAATTTCACATGAAGAGTGCCGTTTTTCTCCAAATAATATTATCATGATTTCGGGCTGGGCAATATGAGCAAAAATTCATATCTTGGTATTTTTTGGCTGATTTGTGGTATATGGTATATATCTCGGTATTTTGTATTTGGATTAAACAAATAAGGTGAATGTAAGAATGTAGGCATATATTATGTGCAAAAAAGGGTTAAAATCATATTACATTCTAACATTGCAACATTGCAATCTAAACACAAAAATAATGCTTTTAAAGCAGAAGTTAAATTTACTAAACTAAAAATTAAAATAATAAAAAAGCACAGATTGAGTAAAAAGGCTATTTTGATTACTCCATTACACTTTACAGTTAGTGCTATCATTCAAATACACTTACTTGTAGGTTTAAAATTCTACATGTCACATATATTGTCCAACTACAAATTTTTCAGCAAAATGTATATTTTAGTCAGAGTTATTGCGCTCCTATTTCATTGCGCTCTGTCTGTTTGGCACGCATGCGCGTGGTGGCGCTCGTTCTAAATGAAGTCTGTGAAGTTTAGCGGAGGTTAAATGCATTCATGTCTTGTATTAAACAGTGTGTAAATACATCTAAATTCCAAATCTGTGTTGATTTCACTTGCTTGGTAGCAGCCCAAATGTCGTCTTATTCTAATTCACTAATTAAATGTAAGAATTTGACAAAAGATAATGGACACTTTTAGAAAAAGTGGCTTTATAAAGGTAAAAATACCCATAAAATGTAAAAAAATCAATTTAAACTTACTGGAAAAGATTAATTTCTATCACTGCTGTGAACTGACCACCACACAGAATATGAAGAATATCAAAAACTTTAGAAGTCAGCTGTCCACGGAATAGTCCAGCACAATAACACACTCAGCAAAATATCGTCTAATTATCGTCATCGATAAAAACCCAGAAAATATGGAGATATTATTTTTTTGTCAACATCAGAGAGCGAGTTTGACTGCTCACGGTCCAGAAAGGTGCCAAGCTCTGAGGTGTTTAAAATGTCCCTCAAATCAGTAAAACAGCAAGCACTGTGATATTCTCCAACAACCTGAACAACCGCTGCAGCCGACAGCACTTCACTCTCATCCTGAGCTGAAGCAACGATGAGACACGACTGTCTGACAACACACTGACATATCTACAGATCACACTGAAACATCTCAACAGATACACTGCTCAGTGGACCATCAGAGCAAAACACACACGGGAAAATAAACCTAAAGTACACACAAGAGCTCTCCAGGCAAACAAACAGAGTGATCTTAATGCTTTCTCTGAGGTTACCTTAATAAATGATGCCTGAGACAGAGCAGTGAGTGGTGCATGATGATCATCATCATGTGCTGCTAGTAATCGATTATAATGCTGCTGCTGCAGATTATAATAGCTACATTATATAGCTCAAACTGTCAGATTACAATTTCACTGCACTTTATAATTTGCCAATCACTGCATATGATTAGAGATTATGTTTATAGAGGGTCAGTCAGTGTAATCTGACACTCACTGCACATCACTATTATCTACAAAAACAAAAAACTCTTGCATTTCATTTTCATGTGCAGTGAGTGAGAGATTATGGTAGTGTCCAGTGGGTGACTGATGATGATGATGTGCAGGAATACTGAAGGGTTACGTGAAGGATGGATTATAATGATGTTATTGATAATGAGGTGTCATGGCTCTGCTTCTGCAGTGCTTGTTTACTGTCAGTATCTGAATGACTGACTGAGCCTCAGTAACCGCGCTAGCACACTCTCTAAACCCGTCTGAGCGAGTTTACTGCAGTAGTTACTGTAGCTGTGTAAAAGAGTGTTTATGAGTGCAGCTGAGCAGCGTTCCGCGACGATCTGCGCTCACCTGACAGAACTCGAAGCAGTAGCGCGACGCTCGCTCGTCGGGAGACTCCTGGCTGTTTTTCAGAGCCGCTGTAATGTCTTGCAGTCGCGTCGAGAGCGCCTTTAACGCGCTGGAAGCGTCGCACCGCTCGCTGCGCTCCTGCTCGGCCTCCTCGTCCGCCATCTTCACTTCCAATTCCGCCGCGTACGCACAGCGCGTCACGTGACGCCCGATCGCTGTGCGTCCTGACGTACTGGCCGAGTCACGTGACACTCGCTCGGGTCAAGTGTTTATCATTTGTGACCCTGGACCACAAAACCAGTCTTAAGTGTCAATTTTTCGAAATTGAGATTTGTACATCATCTGAAAGCTGAATAAATAATCTTTCCATTGATGTATGGTTTGTTAGGATATGACAATATTTGGCTGAGGTACAACTATTTGAAAATCTGGAATCTGAGGGAGCAAAAAAAAATCACTTTTAAAGTTGTCCAAATGAAGTTGCATATTACTAATGCAATCCAATGCATATTACTAATCAAAAATTAAGTTTTTATATATTTACGGTTAGAAATTTACAAAATATCTTTATGGAACATGATCTTTACTTAATATCCTAATGATTTTTGGCATAAAAGAAAAATCAATAATTTTGACCCTTACAATGTATTGTTGGCTATTGCTACAAATATACCTGTGCTACTTATGACTGCTTTTGTGCTGCAGGGTCACATATGTGCAGCGTTTTGTAGGTCATTCTTCATTTGTGGTGGCAAGTGGTGTACAACAGTTGCAATAAACTTTAAATACCAATAAATCATAAAATGTTTGTATTCTGTAGGGTAAACACAATTTGTGCACTGTTAATAGTTACTTTTTTGATTGTTTGTTTTAAAATATTTTCATATTTAATTGAGTTTGAGAGATTGCATTTGTAACAAAATATGGATGTTCCCGCCATACCTTAGAGAGGTATCATGGAATGTAATTGCAACAATATAACATTTTTAACACAAATAAAGTGGTTATATTGTGAATATAGATTTTATTTAACATTTACAATTTTATTAAATTGTTTTAAAAAATACATATTTTGTTATATTTAAGAAAACAGTTGTGTCCCCCAAATTCATGTCTGTGGTGTTACAACAATGAATGTAGCCCTTTAAGAAAAGGGAGAATTATATTTGGACTACTTCCTGTGTGTAAATGTTTATTTACACTTTATTAGTGTCTGTGGTGTTATGTTGATAACTTGCAGATCTGACATATTTTAATCAAAATTTTGATAAATACATACTTATCTGATCTTGAAATCATCATGATGGCAGCCTCCATTTTAGAAGTCTGGATTTAGGCTGATTTGTCTGTGGTGTTACTGTCTTTTCTGGTAACACCACAAAGCCTATAGTAACTTTCAATTTAATGTCTGTGGTGTTACTTTAAAATGACATAGACACAAGTGGCTGTGTCACCAGTGTTTGATTGAAATTATTTAAAAATCAAAATGTTCTTAAGCTTTCATTTTAATGGATATAGCATATTAAACTAATTTTAAATGCATAGCAATATATTTTATTAGAAAAAAACAAACAAGCATTTTTACAAATTCTGCCTCTCATTTGCCACCCCAATTGAAGAATGACCCTTGTAATATCATTTAATATTATAAACAGTGGTCGCAAAAATATTTGGACACTTGGGTGTTATAAACTAATATCCTGCGTGAAGTACTGTACAGCTGTAGCTATAGGAAGACAGACCACTAACCCTTAAAAACGCAGGTCTTTCCATTAGATAAATTGTGCAGAAAGAAAAGGTGAGTACAGCTTCCTAAACCAGAAAAAACAAAATTAAATAAATAAATAAAAAACACTTGGAAACTGGAGGATTGACAGACCCACAGCAGAATCAAATGAGAGACAACAATGTATATGATAGACTGTCTCAAGAAACCTGCAAGAAGTCTTAAAGGGACAGTGCACCCAAAAATGAAATTCTGTCATCATTTACTCGCAGTTGTTCCAAACCTGTATGAGTTTCTTTCTTCTGTTAGACACAAAAGAAGATATTTCAAAGAATGCTTGTAACCAAATACTTGACTGACTTCCATTTTTTTCCATACTATGGAAGTCAATGGCTACCAGCAACTGTGTGGTTACCCACATTCTTCAAAATATCTTCTTTTATGTTCCACAGAAAAAAAAAAAAAAAAAAGAAACTCATTGTCTGTGAGCTCTTTTAAAGCATGGTCATTTAGTTTCTGTCCCATTCATTTGATCTCATCTGTACTGTTCAAACATAGTGTATTGATCATTCATTAACAACAACAACAAGAATACTTATCAGTATCTTTATTAGTATAGCCTGGTCATTGGGTTATGACATTTTAATATTGTCAAACGGATAGACCGTCTGACACAAACTAACTGAAACATAACAGAATCTATGAAATCAGATGACAAAGCTTACTGGTGTCTGTGTGATAGTTTTCCATCAAAAAATTACATCACTTCCTGTAGGATGATGACTTTTGTTATTTAAAGTGATTTTACAAAAGAAAAGAAAAAAAAAATAGATTGACAGACTGATTATCAATGAAAACATTATTCCAAACATCTTTTATTTAAAACATTTAAAAGAAGGAAAAATATGAAGGAACACCTGGGATTTTTCTGAATGATGTTTTGTTGGGACAGTAATTAGAGATTAGATTAGAGAAGTGATTTCAGATTCACCTCTTTTGATTCCTCCACTTTTGATAAAGGAAAACTAACTAATGTGACATCTATCTTCATTTTATTCAGTATATTAAGACACATATGATGACATCAATACTGCATAGTCAGGATGACCCAGCCTTAACTTTATTACTTTTGCTTATGAAATATGTGCTGGATTGTGTTGTAATGACTGAATAATGTACTAATAACTGATCTTTCAGCTGAAGTGTAAAAATGTTTGGCTGTGCAGAATGCAGCAAGTAAAGGTCTTTAAAGAAATCATAAAAATCTCAGTTATAATGTTGTGGATTTTAGTCTGTGTGTGTGTGTGTGTGTGTGTGTGTGTGTGTGTGTGTGTGTGTGTGTGTGTGTGTGTGTGTCTATGTTAGCTTTAAGCCTGTTTGTAGCCTTCACTTTCAGCAGCATATACACTACTGGCCAAAAGTGTGAAATAGTTAAGATTTTATAATGTTTTCAAAAGTCTCTTCTGCTCACCAAGGCTGCATTTATATATATAGTGCCCTCTATAAGTATTGGAACAGTAAAGACAAAATTGCTTTCTCTGCTGTGGAGTCAAGACATTTGCAAATATGATTAAAAGATGAATATGAGACAAAACTACAGAATGTCACGTTTTATTATTAGGTCTTTCGACACATACATGTTTTACCAAATAAAAAGGACAGCACTTTTAGAGTTCATCCCCCTATCTGATGTGAGCATAAGTATTGGAACAGTTGCCTCACAGGTCTTTCTAAGTGATCAGCTGTGTCCTGTTGCATTCATTCTTCAGATATTAAAAGCAGGGAATGTGTCGTATCAGTTATATCCATTACTTCTGCATTCTGAATCTTGCATTCCATGATGACACACACAAACCAGGATGAAGATGAGGGAGCTGACTTTGAGAGAAAAGCAAGCAATTTGGATGCTAAAAGAAAAGAGGAAGTCAATTATAGCTATAGCAAAAACAAAGGGCATGGAGAAATCAAGAGTTTGGAAACCACCAGCGACACCAGCAACCAACAACTACCTGATCGGCTGAGAAAACAACAGTAGTTGATAACAGACAAATCATAAAAGCTGTGAAAATGAACCCTAAAAGACGTGTCTGTAAAATCACCAACAACTTCCAGAAAGCTGGGGTGATGCTCTGACAATCTACTGTCCTCAGGAGACTTTGACACAGAATTACAGATGCTACACAGCAAGATGCAAACCTCTGACCAGCACCAAAAATAGAAAGGCAAGATTAGAGTTTGCAAAAAAGCACAAAGGTGAGCCAGAAGAGTTTTGGAACTGGGTTTATGGACCGATGAGACAAAGATGAACCTTTATCTAAGTGATGGGAAAGCAAAAATGTGGAGAAAAAAGGGAACTGCAAAAGATCCCAAGCACACAGCCTCATCTGTAAAGCATGGTGGAGGTGGTGTCATGGCATGGGCATGCATGGCTGTCTCTGGAACAGGCCCTCTCAACTTTACTGATGACTTAATGTATGATGACAGTAGCAGAATGAATTTGGAAGGGTACAAAACCATCTTGCCTACCAATATTCAAGAAAATGCCACCAGATTCATTGGGAAGTGCTTCATATTGCATCAGGACAATGACCCAAAACACCCTGCCAGTTCAGTCAAGGAATTTATAAGGGCAAAGAAATGGAAAGTCTTAGATTGCCCAAGTCAATCTCCAGATTTAAATCCGATTGAACATGAATTTCACCAGCTGAAGAGGAGAGTAAAGGCAGAAACTCCCCAAAACAAGCAACAATTGGAATTGGCTGCATTAAAGGCTGGGAAAAGTATTTCAAAAGATGAGACCAAGAGTCTGGTGATGTCTATGGGTCACAGACTCACTGCTGTGATTGTGCGCAAGGGATCTACAACTAAATAATAGCTTTTAATCTTTTATATCTGCCTTATGTTCAACTGTCCCAATACTTATGCTCACATCAATGAGTGGGATGAACTCTAAAAGTGCTGTTCTTTCTATTTGGTAAAACATGTATGTGTTGAAACGGCTAATAATAAAATGTGACATTCTATAGTTTTGTCTCATATTCATCTTTTAATCATATTTGCAAATGTCTTGACTCCACAGCAGAGAAAGCAATTTTGTCTTTACTGTTCCAATACTTATAGAGGGCACTGTATATATATATATATATATATACACACACAAACATACACACACACACACATATATATATATAGCATTTATATAAATATTTTTTTTCAAGAAGCATTTATGATTATTATCAATGTTGTGCTGCCAAATATTTTTGTGGAAATCATGATAAACAACCATTCAATAGTTTGGGGTCAATAAGATTAAAAAAAGAAATGAAGAAAAAAGAAATTAATACTTTTATTCAGCAAGGAAGCATCAAATTGACCAAAAGTGACAGTAAAGACATTTATAATGATACAAATGTTAGAATGTTAAAAAACATTTGTTTTGGCTCAAATAAATGCAGTCTTGGTGAGCAGTAGAGACTTTCTTTCTTAATTTCTTAATCTTAATTATTCCTAACTTTAGCAGGCAGTGTACATGTTTTAAATGTCCAGTTTTCAGCCTCTTCTCTCTAAAAAAACAAAAAACAAACAAACAAAAAAACAAAACAAAACAACAACAACACCGAAATATCCACCAGTCTCTGTTCACTCTTGTGTTTTTGTGGTTAACCCACAGTCATGATGACCTGGGGGCCTGTTTCATAAAACAAGTTTACCAAATAAGACAGGCTTTTTTCATTTAGTCAGACTAACTGAAATAAACCTGGCTTATTTGGTAAACTTGTTTTATGAAACAAGCCCCTGCTGAGCCTCGCTGGAGCTTCTGAGGAGAGGCTGCAGGACTGCGCAGGGCCTCACGAGGGAGACACCGATCACGCTCAGACCTGCGAGATACTGGAAAATGCTTTTGAGACATCATGCTTTGCTTGGTAAATTTATAATGTGGAATGGACTTTTTGCTCATTCTGTAAACCCTAGTGCTCAAACTAATTTACTGTATTGAGTATGGAAAAATTAAACCATACAAATTAATTTAAACCAATTAACCTTGATGAGCACATAACTTTCTATTGCTTTTCTCTTTAATTTTACTTGTAAATTTAGAGAGCTTTTTGTAACTATGTGACTTGTCATTATGTGGTGCGTGTGTGTGTTAGAGCTCAAGCACACTCTCCACAGAGACAATGCACTCACATAGTGTAGCCTCTTTGATATTTTGGGTCTGTGGACTGTTGTCTGTATGGGTCCTCCTGACACTCCAGCGCTGAGGACACTGTGCTGTGATCCTCACAGACTAATAAACCCCATCTATGAGTTTATTAAACCAATTAGACAGATACAGATGTGCTGTTGTGAGTGAAACATCCAAAATCAACATCACAAATCCAAATAGGTGATGTCATACATCTGCATTTTTTCCGGAGTGCAGTGTTCTCGACCTCCAACACACAAATAACATGACGGTGCTCTCTGAGTTTACACTGCACACTCTCAGAAAGAAAGTACAAAAGCTGTTACTGGGGCAGTATCTTTTTGAAAGGTCCAAATATGTACAATTTAGGTACAAACACTTACCCTTGAGGTACTAATATGCACCATTTAGGGGTAAATAAAGTACACGTGTGCTTTTTGAAAGGATACTGCCCCAGCGGTAGCTTTTTTTCTGAGCGTGATAACACATAACTTAAAAGGAAATTAGACACAACAACACCATTGCAATTGCATAAACAATAAACCAGTCAATCAATAATTATCATGATCCATTTAAGCTGCAGTGCATGATGGGAACATGATGAGAATACTGTTCAACTGAAGACAGTTGTGCTCATTGTATTTGAGGCAATGTGTTTCAAGACACATGATTTTGGGTTTAATAATAACGTTAAAGTGTGTGAGGTACGTGCAATTAAAAAATGACAAAAGAGACTTATAAATAGAGTTTACTTAACTTAAAATCACACCTCTGTGTACTTAAAAAAAAAAAAAAGATCTGTTAACTTAATGCCAGTGACTTAAAAGTCTAATTACTAGCTTGTTGATTTTTTTTTTAATGTGTGCTAAAGGACTGACATATTGCCTCAATTATATTTGACTGAAATGCTTGTATTGTAATATTTTACATTCTACCAATGATAAAACTGTTCTAGATATTGAATCTTGTGAGGGAATAGCACTGGCAGGGAATTTGCCAGCTTCTTTATGAAAACAGATTGTGTTTATGATTACTGTCATCTTGTGAAATTGCGTATAATGCATAACAGTGACTAAAATATATTTTAGGTATGGGAGTGGCATATTTTGAGTTTTGAAATCTGGGCTAGGGCCATTGTACTAGTTTTAGGCTATGTTTGATTGGCCATTAGTGTGGTTTTGTTATGCAGACCCCTCTGCAAATAATCCAAATATTTAAACTTAAAGTTCATTATCTTTAAAAAATAAAGGTAATCAGTTGCCCTAATAGTTTTGGGTTCTGTTAATGTAATTGGGTTTACTGTATACTAGTATTATGAGTATTTTTATTATTTTTCTCTTCCTAAAAACCAGATTTAAATGTGGATGAGTACACAGATTTTGACCAATTTCCACCCCTCTATGAAAATGACCTGAAGCCTATTGGTTACATAAAAAAGCACAAGACGAGCCCTTAGGATGTGTCCCACCCAAACCTCTTGTTTGAACAGGAATTACATTGTTACACTTGTCAAGCCATTTCACACAATTGCTCAGTAATCAGATGATAATGTGCTGTAGAAAAGCAGGCAGTGGATTTTCATTGGATTTTATTAAAACAATGCAATCAGCTCTTCCCAGAGGACACCGTGTCTGTTTTCCATACTGCTGCTAGACTTTGAGATGTACGAATCCAGCTCAAATAGAGTTCCAGAATGTCCTGAACCCAGTGAAGCAGCCCCCCACTTTCAATAGCCCCTTTCACACAGTAACACCAGTAAATTGCCATAAAATTACCGGAACGACTTTACCAGTAAATTCAAAAATGTGCTGTTTACACAGGTAATGACGTTTTGTCTTTTTTCCGGAAAAACACCATTCACACATCAGTTTCAAATTACCAGTAAATTCTGTGACATCATTAACGAGAAATGACCTCTAAACAGCTGTGCGTCCGGTATTGTGTTTGTAAACGAACGGATATACGCGATCAGTGTTTTTGTTGATTACACGATTTCAAAACGAACTACAGAGCGCGGAGTAAATGCATCATCCGCACCAGAATAGGGCTGGGCAATAAATCACTATAATATCGCACTCGCAATGAGGTAAAAGCTACGATAAGTCCATGCGTATCTTTCAGTGAAGTCTGGTTCTGTGATCAGTAGTGAATCTTTATCCGAAGGCCAGAGGGCGCTCTCGCACCGAAACTCCAAATACACCCCCAGAAGAAATCCAGGAAATCCCCATAACTGAATAAACAGAAGATTTAACTGCTTTCATTGATTCAGCATGACTAATAAACACACGTCTATGACACTATATGGTTTATATAAGTTATTACTCTTATTATAATTTTCTTTATAATAAAGTATATAATAATTCAATGCCTTTATCACCGCTTAGAATACCATGAAATATGTTGCGTGCATTATTCTATGTAAGAAGTCACATCATCTCACAGAAGGATTTATTTCAAACACTCGACTGACGTAATGAAGTGAGTTTGGAGTAAAAACATGTTATTAAACGTGGTATTTTCACGTGCTTTCATAAGGAGCAGTATTTACTACACAGAGCCGTAGTTCACTGAGAAGCTACGCAAACAACTTTATTATCGCAGCACGATTTCATAATATCGATGTATAATATCGATGATATCGTCTGCAACCTATCGTCTCCTTTTTGTGTGCTCCTTTTTGTATAGCTTGTCAGAACTACGTGTAGTAAATGCTGCTCCATCTGAAAGCACATGATGGAGATTTACTACTGATTACAGAAACAGTTTTACTAACAAGATGCGCACGTCTATCGCATGCGATTATCGCCCAGCCCTACGTCAGAATGTTATGATTGGCTCAGAGGCGTTGAATATTTCATTTTAACAGCTCTAGATTGGCTCAGAGTAGACGTCTTACATCAGTGCATTCTGAACTCGTACAAGCTCATACTGGTAATCTTCATTCTGTGTTCACACACAGCATCATTTCAGCAGTTTACTGGTAATGTTACAACGTTACAACTTCTCATACCGGTAAATTGCCGGAACGAATTTACCGGTATTTTTGAAAAGGTCCTGTTCACACATGATATCTTTACGGCAATTTACCGTTAATTTTCCAGTAAAGTCTGTATGTGTGAAAGGGGCTTATGTGTGCTCCTTCCGCCTGATCAGTCTCTTGAAAGCCTGCTTGAAGTCCTCATTGAAGCTGGTGTACAGCAGGGGGTTAATGAGCGAGTTGACGTAGCCCAGCCAGGTGAGGGCGTCCGACACGTGAGGCGAAGGGCTCAGCACGTTCAAACCCACCAGCAGCTCCTTCAGGAAGAACGGGAGCCAGCACAAGATAAAGGCTCCCAGGATGAGCCCCAAAATCCGAGCCGCCTTCCTCTCGCGAGACGTGCAGATCTGGTTCCTCTCGTCCAGCTCCGGCGTCTCCGTGTCGAGCGGTGGCAGGCGGACGGAGGCATGGTTGCGGTCGAAGTCTGTGGTGTGGTCAGAGGTGGACACGTCCGAGACGCAGAAGGCGTGCGTGACGCGGCAGTGGTTCGGAGAGTTGGTGCTGTCGGTGCTGCGGCTGCTGAGGTGGCGCGAAGAGCCACGTTTCTGGTAGAGCGTCTTGGCAGCGCTGTAAATGCGCGAGTACAGGATGAGGATGAGAGTCATGGGGATGTAGAAAGCACCGAATGTGGAGTAGATGGTGTAGCCCACATGGTCGTGCTCAATGATGCACTGCTGCCCGTCTCCGCGCTGCCTCCAGAACAGAGGCGGAATGGAGATGAAGATGGAGATGGCCCAGACGGTGGCCACCATGACTCCGGCGCGGCGGGCCGTCCGTTTGCGGGCGTACTCGATGGCTTTAGTGATGGCCCAGTAGCGGTCCAGTGCGATCACGCACAGGTGCAGGATGGAGCAGGTGCAGCAGGTCATGTCGATGCTCAGCCATGCCTCACACACGAATGGCCCCAGCAGCCACACCTCAGTGCTGATGTAAAGGATGCTGATGGGCATGACCAGAACGGCCACCAGAAAGTCAGTGACGGCCAGGGAGCAGATGAGGTAGTTTGCAGGGAGGTGGAGCTTCTTGGTGGTGCAGATGGCTGCGATGACTGCGCCGTTCACTATGGCCGTCAGCAGCGTCAGCAGCGCCAGCAGAGCCACCAGGGCCAGCCGCTCCGTCAGCAGCTCCAAGCTGAAGGCCGCTCGTGGGGCGGAGGTGGTGTTGGTGGTGTTGGCTGGAGCACTGGTGCTTTCTCCCAGGTAACGCTCCATCTCCATCCCTCAGTCTGGAGGATCCCTCTGGCCAGGACTATAGCCCCAAAGACGTCCGTACTGGATCAATGACGGCCTGTCAAACACACAGTTAACATGCCTTTTATGTCAAATTAGTTACTTAAAGGGGTCATGACATGAGAAATCAAATTTGCCTTGATCTTTTGGCATATAAGAGGTCTTTGTACCATAAAAACATCCTGCAAGTTTCATAGCTTAAAATGTCCTCCTCATTACAAACAAAGCTTTTATTTAATCAAGCTCCAAAAATGGCTCGTTTTGGATCTGAGGGGCAAGGTGATGCCACCTGGGCACAAAAATTTGCATGAGCAAGTCAAGCAAGGCATCGATGAATAGTCATCTTCTCACAATAGGCCCCGCCCACTGGCGTTCAGTCACTAACTGATGACACTTGATCACGCTGAATGCAAGTGTCGTGTTGTGTTGCGTCAAAAGCAAATAGAAATTACAATCACTGCTGCTATCTTGTCTACACTGGATACAGTATACAGATGCGTGTTCGCTTTCTGACACAGTCCACGTGCTTGAGTCTGTTGTCAATTAAACAAATGGAGTGAAAGAATGTTCGTTTTGGCATGTTTGGTTATAACAGCTCATTCACATCTTTGTACAGATAAAAGAAGGTCCCATCTTAAGGAACAAGTGGATAGTTTATTTTTAATGGCACCCTGGATCGTGTGAGAGGTTTGATCAGAGCATTTTGTTTTGTAAACGAGACACAGTGTCATGGAGAGTTCACAAAGAAACATTTGTTGAAAGATGAAGCAGTACTATATCTGACTGCAGCTGCACCACAAACCGTAAGTAAATGATTTCATTGCTTTGTCTGGAAATGACCATTTTATTTTTGATCAAGTTGTCAATACACTCACATGCACTAGCAAGGGGGCATTGATACTGTTTCCTATGCAATGACGTTAGCCAATCAAAACAGTGGTTGATTCCTGACTAGGGTTGGGTATCGAGAACCAGTTTCATTTTAGAACCGATTCCAAATTTCCAAGAACCGGGTATTCGATAAGACACGTGCATTTCGATTCCACGTAACGATTCCTGTGTTCGCATTTTAATGTGATTTTAAACTATTTAAGCGCAGGAAGGGAAAGAACTTGCGCACTGTTTGTGTGCAGCGCACACATCTGAAGCGCGAGCACAGAGAACAGCGGCTTTTACAGCGGTCCCGATGTGGGTTCCTGACCTGTGTCCTTTTTTGAACCGTTCCGTGCATTTCCACTGAAGAAAAGGTTGTTCCAGGCCGGAACTGATTTCTCTTTCACATTTATCGACCAGTATGCACAAAATATGTCAGTATATCATCATAAACACAGCCATTTTTTGTCTTAAGTGAAGTCTAGCTGTTTTTTCTGAGGTATTTTTTGGTAAAACCATAGGCAAAAGACAGAATAAATATGTCTAAATGTTTGACTTAAAAAATTTTAATGCATTTTTTTTTATCTTCGGAATCGGAATTAGGAATCGGAATCGATAAGCAGAATCAGAATCGGAATCGGAATCAATAAAATTCAAACAATACCCAACCCTATTCCTGACAAGCCTTAAAGGATCCGCCCCTTAAAAACAGGTCATTTTAGAGAGAGGGTCAGAATGCGGGTTGAAACTAATTATTTTTCCACATATTTATTTGTTTTTTTGCACAAAAAAACTTTATTAACATTATAAGTAAACCTCAAGGAACATACATATTAAAAAAAAAAAAATCCATGTCATGACCCCTTTAAAATGATTAATAATGATTAAACTGGGCTTGTCTGTTTATGCAGTAGAAACGTGAAAACGTTTTGAAATCGGTGCTACATGACTAAAGAAAACAGAAAAAGGCCTTGACGTTCACTTTTGCCAGAAGCTTTAATGCACTTTGGAACTTTATTCCCACCCCTCTGTCAATCCCACTGTCTGCGGGAAGGAATATACAAATGCAGAAGTTCAATCTGTAGTTTAAACAAAAGCCCTGCAGCTGTCAAAAGTCAGTGGATGATGCAAAATGGCATGTTTTGCATCATCTGGCAGATTTTTGCTGACAAATAATCTTGTTTATCTTGGTGCAGGTAACACGGAGAAAGAGTACACCTTGTTTGTTTCTTTATACTTCTGACATTGTAACAATTTATTTGAAAATCTCTGGCAATGGTAGTGTGAAGTTTGTTTCTAGTGCACAGTTTAAAACAACTAAAATTTGACCAAAGTGCTTTACAGTAATAGAAATATAACAACATTTAAAACAAAGTAAAAAACAGCACGGGAGATTGCATTAATCTTTATGATGCATTAAAAGCCAAGGAAAAGTTTTAATACACAAGAAAAAGCAGTTTTAACACAGTGGAAGACACTTCCACAGTTTAGGGCCGACAACAGAAAAAGCCTGATCCTCTCTTCATTTTAGTCTAGTCCTAGGAACATTTTTGAAAGAGAGCCAGGGCTTGACTTTTGCCAAGAGCCTTAGGTGTTAAACGCTTTTTTTTCTGGTTTATAAAAGAAAGGATTTTGAATATTATACCCATTAGGGGGACTAAACAGAACAATCTCTGTTTTGAATTCATTTTTTAAGAATGTTTAGTGACATCCAAATTTTTAAATCAGTTAAGCAAGCCAAAAAAAAAAAAAAAAAAGACTGTAAGGCATTTGAATCATTCCGTTTCAATGGTGGATATATTTGAGTGTCATCCGCAGAACAATGAAATGAAGCACAATGTTTCCTAAAAATGGTGGAAGCATATATAGAGGAAATTATACAGGGACCAGGATAGATCCCTGCAGGACACCAAAAATGGGGGGAGCTGCAGCAGAAGAAAAATCTCCAGGACAGACTGAGAAACCTATGTTTGACAGAAAAGAGCTAAACCATTTTAGGACATTTCCTTTAATCCCTCCAAAATACTCAAAACAAGAGAAAAGAATATTGGTGTTAAACACTGCACTCAAGTCTAATAACACAGGAATAGCATGATCACCTAAGTCCTCAGTTAACTTGTGCTTTAAGTCACACTTGCCTGAACCTTGGTTAGATAATAACATATCAACCATAGCAGGTGTTGTTCATCATATTAACTATCAGCATGTTCCACTGACCACAAACAAACAACACTATTTCTATTGTTTTAGATTTTCTAATCCAACAAATTCTGTCTGTCAGATGTTTTGATTGTGAAGTGCCTAACATAACCCTAACCATGTTTGATTCAAGGCATTTATCTCTACATATGTAAGATCTTAATAATTATTCTGCTTTATTAATTACTGTGTGCTGTGTCTGGGTTTTACAAAGCAGCTGTTTTCATATAAAAAAAATCACTGATCTAATGTCATATCAGAATTCATTTACAGAAACAAAGCTCAATAGTAGTATGTTCACAGTAATAACATTGACTAATATTAATAAGATGATTGATGCTGAGAATAAAGTAAATAGAACTTCACAATAGATGGTAATTATAGCACTTTACAAGTACAATAATGCAGGGATGTAACTGCATTTAATTTGTTTTTAACCATATTTATTTAACCAGAAAAACATTATTGTTGTACATATTCATTATTGTCAAGGAAGAAAAAATGAAGCGTTCCAGCTCTGATCTGAATGATGTCTGTGGTGGTTGTGGCCTGTGATGAAGTGATTTTGTGAGAGAGATATTGATGATGGCGTTTTCCAGGTGTGTCTGGTCTATGTCCTCTAGTGTTCTGTATTAAGGACAAATGAATTTATGCCTCTGCTTGGATTTGCTTTTCTCCAGTCACAGCGGCTCTGACCGTCTGCCCCGCGGGTACAAACAGGAACAGAATTAAGTGAATTTAATGCAGGTTTTGTGTCTCAAGGGAGTCAGCAGTGTCAGCAGTGGAGAATGTATTTATTTTAATGCAGTTATTTAGAAGAAAAAAAAATTGCTTCACAGAAAGAAGGCTGTCGAGCACAGAGCCATTGCAGAGATACACACAAACAAACACATGCATAATCATGATACATCTGTATAATTTAATTCGTATTTTAACCAAAGAATGGAGCCAATTAATCTCATCTGCTTCAGTTATGAACATAGCATGTGCTAAATATAACCTT
Organism: Spinibarbus caldwelli; assembly: GCA_039654775.1. NCBI lineage: Eukaryota > Metazoa > Chordata > Actinopteri > Cypriniformes > Cyprinidae > Spinibarbus > Spinibarbus caldwelli. The sequence continues at coordinate 959,482 of CM077241.1, read as the reverse complement.
CCCAACATGTGAATTTAATGAAGAAGTAAGCCATTACTGGTCACTGGTATTAGCGCAGCTATTACTCACGGTGTGAAGCCACATACACTATAGTTTCTACTCTTCAGAGCAATGATGACCACAAAAACTTCAACGTACTGTTTTAAATGTCAAACATAAATGAACACTAAACACTAGCAGGCCTTTCCTTTTACTCAAAATCACGTAAAATAACACTTCATTTCTGTCACAGTCATGTCTGTCATGTGTGTCATGTGTTTCCCTCCTTGCCCTTATTTGGTCCTTCATGTTCCTGTCCTCGTCAAGTTTGATTGTTATGATTTCATTCAGCTGTGTTTAGTTAATTATCATGTGTATTTAGTTCCTGCCTGTTCTGTTAGTTTTGGTCTGATCTACTCATTACTCCCCGGTGTTCCTGTGTGTCCCAGCCTTGCCTTGTCTTGCCCTGCCCTGCCCTGTCTGTTTTGGATTTATTAAAGACAGTATTTTGAGTTCATCCTCGTCTCCTCGTTTCCCTCGTGTGTGTGCACCGTGACAGAAGACCAGACCTAACACTAAGCGGCGCCCCTTCACCTTGTTTTGTTTTTTCGTTTTTGAAAGTTTTTTGTTTCCATTCCTGTTTGTCTGTCCCGCGGCAGGGAAGTCGCCGCTCGCTATCCCGCCATCCCGGAGTTCAGCGGGATCGCCGCGAGTGCCACGAGTCCGCTGGCCACGAATCACCCGAGCCCCACCAGCCTGCCGCCGTCCCCGGCTCCCTCAAGAACCAGCTCGCCGCTCACCCGAGCACGCAGCCGTCCGCGGCTCACCCAAGCCCGCCGTTCGCGGGGAAATTCATGCCGCTGTCCACAGCTCGCCTACGACACCGTCCGCGGCTCACCCACGCCGCCGTCTTATGCCCGCCGGCCGCCGCTGACTCAAGCCCATCGACTGCCGCTGACTCCAGTTCCCAAGTCATGGCCAGGAGTGCCGTTCCCAGCCTGACCAAGAGTCCAGTGATGGCTCCAGCCCCTGACCAAGTGTCCAGTGATGGCTCCAGCCACTGAACGGAGTCTAGGCTGTTTTAAATCATGTCCACAGGAACATTTTAACTTTGTCTTGTCATGTCAAGTCTACGGAGACTTGTCTGGGGCAGGCAGCTTCTCCAGTTATGGCCACGGAAGTCATTCCCAGCCGCCTGTCCCCCTGTCGTTGATGTAGAGGTGGTTCCTGAGAGTCCCTGTGAGGGCCCCTGACTCCAAGTTCAGCCCAGGAAGGGCTGTGGATCTCCCATCATGCCCAGTAAGGCCTCAGATTCCGAGCTTAGCCCACGGCAGACTTCCTGTTCCTGTGGATTGTCTTGTCCTGTGTTTGTATAGCCCACGGAGGGCACCTGTTCCCGAGTTTCGCCCACAGAGGGCACCTGTTCCCGAGTGTCTCCCATGGAGGGCTCCTGTTCCTGTGTTCGGCCACATGGGGGCTCCAGTTCCTGATTTAAGCCAGTATTTTCCCCCAAGGGGGGGGTACAAAGGGGTTCCGGCTGTAGTGGCCGGGCTGAGGGGACCGAGGCCACAGCCAGTAAGACCACCTGCCATGGCCTCCAGAGCTCCAGAGCTCCCAGCACCGCCATGGTCTCCGGGGATCCCTGCACCACCATGGCCTCCTGTGCTCCCTGCACCGCCATGGCCTCCTGAGATCCCTGATCTGATCTGCCATGGCGCTTGTTTCCTGTCTGGAGGCCCCGGAGCCCCCCCCCCTGGTGGTACTGTCACGGCGCGGGTCGTGCCTTCCTGGAGGGGGGGAGTAATGTCACAGTCATGTCTGTCGTGTGTGTCATGTGTTTCCCTCCTTGCCCTTGTTTGGTCCATCTTGTTCCTGTCCTCGTCAAGTTTGATTGTTATGATTTCATTCAGCTGTGTTTAGTTAATTATCATGTGTATTTAATTCATGCCTGTTCTGTTAGTTTTGGTCTGGTCTACTCGTTACTCCCGGTGTTCCTGTGTGTCCCAGCCTTGCCTTGTCTTGCCCTGTCTGAGTTGGATTTTATTAAAGACTGTATTTTGAGTTCATCCTCGTCTCCTCGTTTCCCTCGTGTGTGTGCACCGTGACAATTTCAGCATTTACAGTCGTGAGCCAGCCCTTTGCAAAGCTGGGAACTGAAAATCCACCACCCAGTTTTGGTTAATGCAACAGAGTTGATTCATGTAGTCCTTCAGTCCTTCATGTAGTTCTCGTGAAAAAAAAAGAAAGAAAGAAAAAAAAAAAAGATGATTCATCAAGACATTTTTAACATCAAATTGTTGCTTTCATCTACATATTTGTTCAGCACTGTTTTGGCTTATAAACGGTGCATATTTCTCTTCTGATTCAAACCAGACTACTCTTTCATTGGAGAAAACTATATTATAGATTATGGACTCGTATTTGAACCGGAAGCAACAGTTTAAAAGCATCTTGATGAATTTTTTTTTTTTTTTTGGCTTCACAAGACATTAACTGATGGACTGGAGAGGTGTGGATTACTTGTGGATTATTGTAATGTTTTTATCAGCTATTTGGATTCTCATTCTGACGGCACCCATTCACTGCAGAGGATCCATTGGTGAGACAGTGATGGAATGATATATTTCTCCAAATCTGATGAAGAAACAAACGCATCTACATCTTGGACGGTGATAGGGTGAGGACATTTTCAGCAAATTTTAATTTATAGGTGAACTAGTTCTTTAAGATCATTCCGTTTTACAGATTTTTATGAATCTCTGTCACAACTGCTTGTCTCAAATATTTATTATGAAAAATGTAACAAATTACATGACTGAATTGCTTCATCCATCATCTCTCAGACACATAATCACAGAACGTACCACAAATTTCACTCCACCATTCTGAATAAAACTACTGTAAATGCTACAGTTAAATCATTCTAATCTCTAATTCTAAAATACAGTAGTTACATTTGTTGGTCACTTGTAAAATAGTTAATAAAATAATTATGAAATCGAATTATCTGCTATTGAACTTTTTTTGTCTTTACTTACATGTTGCTTGCATCAGAAAGAAAGTCAAATTCCAGTATCCATCAAGTCAGCTGATAGCAAATAACCAATGTTGGCCATTATATCAGTGGCCAAAAGCACATTATGTGAGGGATAAAGTATAGTTAGCCAGTCTTTATCAATTAGGATTTATGCATTTTTCTATTATAACCCTATGCTAATCTGGACAACTGTCATCATTCACAAATTCTGAGCTCTGTAAAAAGTTGGTGTCCTGTGTTATTAACAAAGGTCAGCTGAAATAAAGCATTAAAAACTCAAATGATAACAAACTCACCCAGTCGTAATGGTGCGTGTGCAGGTGATCTGCTGTTACCTCTCTCTCCCAGAGACATGTTCACTCTCTCTCTCACACACACAAGTGTTTTCAGAAGACTGAATATCTTTCTAGAGGTTTCGTGTCTCTTCCAGGACCCGTTGCAATCACACTAATGATAAAGACATGAATGAGCAATCACACAACAGTAGCCTGTAATTGCACAGCTTTGATTGACAGCTTGGCCGGTCCCTAGAGGTCAGAGGCGGCTCTGAAATCATTCAGAAGAGGTTCAGGCCTCACAATAACACAATCACCTTTGGCGCTCTTCACAAGCAGCGTTCGTCGACCTTTTACGTGAGAGCTGTGTTTGCGTAGGCCGACTCATTACGTGCAGTTGTTGGGATATTTCTAAAGTGGCTGTCATCACACATGGGCCTGAGCGCTCGTCTGTCCGCACGTCTCTAAGTGAAGCCCAGGGATCTGAACTCATGAGGTGAGATGATTACAGATACGAGGAAATGTTTCAGTGGCAATTTCTTGTGAAAGAATAAGCTTCATTAGAGGATTAATAATTTAAATGTGCACTCAGTAAGTTCCCTTTTGAAAAGGTCTCTCTCATTGCAAAGTTTTCCTCGAATACTGAAGCCTGATTTGTTAACGTTTGTGCAGCTTCACAAACTAACGGCATTTCAGCCTGCCAAAACAAACATCAACACCGAGAGAATGGAGGACGCCGTGATCAGAGCTGTTTTTGTTGTGTGTCATGAGTTTTGTGATAATGGAGATGGAATGTAAATGCACAATTTATCCCTATTAAAAGAGCATGAAATTCTGAGTAAATCTCCTATGACAACTTGTAGTGTTACATATCATCGAGACAAAACAACGCTGCAGACAACAGGTAAATGCAGTTTTCGCTGTTTTCTGTGTTCATGGAGTAAGTATGTTTACAGTGACAGTAGCCAACAATATATTGGAGGCTAGAGCGCCATCTAAAAGACAGCACTATGCCCTCAAATGGTCTGCCTTCTTTGACTGTCCTTTTTGCAAGAGCTTCTGGATAGGGGGCACTACCCTTCCACACTCAAAGTATATGTGGTGGCTTTCACAGCAAATCATACCTTGTGGCTGGCCAGTCTATAGGAACGAATGACTTAGTCGTTAATTTCCAGAGGGGAGCTAAGAGACTGAACCCGCTTCGCCCTCATATCATTGCGACCTCGGATATGTCCACAGTCCTCAGGGTCCTTCGAGGCCCTCCGTTTCAGCTGGCCTAAGTGGCCAACTTCACTAGCCTTAGTGTAGGTCAAGTGAGTGGGTGACTTGGAGGTGCTGTCAGTGAGCGCTTCCTGTTTAGAGTTTGGGCCAAACGACTCTAAGGTCATCCTCAAACCCAAGCATGGACACCCAAGCATACCTAAAGCGCTCTCTACTCCATTCCAAGCGCAGATTGTTACTTTCTTAGCTCTCCCCACCTCAGAAGATGAGCAGGGTGCTAGCTTCCTTTGCATCTAAAAACACAAGATGCAGTACTCAGGAATGTCTTTTTAAAAAGCGCAGCACAGAACATGAAGACATCAAAATACATTTTTGAGAGTTGATGCAATAACGGAAATAACAGTGCCTCCTCCGCCAAGTTGCCATCAAATAAAACAGTTGCCATGCCACCTTGTTACTGTAAACAAAAGCTTGCAATGCTTGCCCTGCCTCTGGGGTCTTCTGATTGGTCCACTGTTTTGGAACATTGATAATCGGTGTTGCGTCTAAAAATTTAAATTCTTTTAACTTGTTTCAAAAGAGAATGCTCTGGTTGCTAAATATAAGCTTGGTTCCCTGAGATAACAGCAACAAGCATTGTGTGGTCTGCCATGCTATACAGCTGCATGCAAGACGATGCTGCCGCTTCTCATTTAAAAGATTCCGATGAAATAGCACTCTGCATTTGTGCCATCAGCTGCACAAATGTTAACAAATCAGACTTTAGTATTTTGAGGAAAATGGAGTTTCCCCAAGCGTGATTCACACAATGCTCGTTCCTGTTATCTCAGGGAACCAAGATTACATTTAGTAACCGGAGCATTTCACTGTCTGTTATTTATTTTCACACATCTCTTAAATATGTAATGAATTACAGTTATGACAATTATATGCAATAAATTACATAAAGATGTGAAAAAGTCATCTCATCTGAATCAGGTGAGAAATCTGCACAGATCAAGCACAGTTTACAAGCCAAAACAGTCTAAAAAAGCTCTAAACAAATATGTGGCTGGATTTTGATGTGAGAAACAACAGGAGATGGACTTTTTCAATGGAGGAAACTTTATTATGGATTATTGGCTTGTATTTAAGCAAAGGTTTGAATTTAAAAGCATCTTAAAGATGCATTTGTTTCCTACAAACACGTAGCTTTTGGCTTTACAAGACATTAATTAATGGACTGGAGATTACTGTGATGTTTTTATCAGCTGTTTGGACTCTCATTCTGATGGCACCCATTCACTGCAGAGGATCCATTGGTCAGAAAGTCATGAAATGCTACATTTCTCCAAATCTGATGAAGAAACAAACTCATTCTATGCCGAGCAGGCTGTGCCTCCACTGCATGAGGCAGAATTACCTTTACAGTGCAGCAATGATACAGTCAGAAACTGCAAGATCTCTGGTGTTTTGGTCTGAATGTATTTAAATGTTTAAAATTTATTTCACAGACAATGACTTGAATACAGCTGTGATGTGGTTTCAGTTTTGATATACTCTGTGTGGTGCTTGAAGTCAAAAAAGGAATTTTTTAATCATGATATTTATTTAAAAAAAATGTTCACCTTGAAAAATATGTTTGAAATCATGACTGAGATCAGGATCAAGGTACAAGGAAAACATTTTATTACTTTTTACTTGATGGCTATACACCACTTGACTGAGTCATTAAATCAACAGTGAAATTGAAAACGCTACATAAAAGTGATTCAAACACTGCTGTGTTTGTTGTGTCTGGCTTCACAGTGGCATGATGACAGCGGGAATGAGCTTTGGAAACTCTGATGTGCAGGTCAGAAACACTAGGACATGACCGTCTCACATCTCTCAGACTGTCAGGAATCCTGAAGCTCCAGGGAAGATGAAGAAGAAGATCCATAACTGGAGGTTCTTCGCTCATCCACTTGGTGGGGACAGAGACAGAAACACACTCACATCTATACGTTCATGAGCAACATTGATTTCATTTACATCGCAAATGAAGCAAGGGGTTTTCCAACAGAAATTAATGCCAATAGAAAACATCTGAGGGATATTTTGCCTCAAAGAAAATGAATGATTCACATTAGACTCTCATTACTATATTGAGTGTCCGTGTCATTTTTTTGCATTTAAATCAATTGTGCATTTCATTATCCAATTCAGTACAACAAATCATCATGATTAATTTTCTGTAAGAAAAATATCATTTCTCATATATTTCTTTTCAGTTTTGGGTGAAATATGACCTGGACAAGATTCTTCACAGGTTTTGTGAGGTTGACCCTACAATTTTTCTCGGATCATTTGAGAAAACTTTGTTTTAAATGACAAAATGAAAGTGATTTTGGATGGGTTTAGGCCTGTCATCATAACAATGTGAATCTCCTCCAGAGATCATCAGGAAACTGAATATGTTTAAAGTGTCTCATGAGCACAGAAGCACACGATGCACACAGATGAACCTCACAACTTCATTCTGGTGCAGTAAAAACTGATTTTAAATTCTTTTTCTGTCCAATTCTGCTGTTCTATCAGTTTAGTGTTTTTTAAGCCTCTGAATTTCTTTATTAGATTTAACTAACTTTACTGTGTTCATCAGTTTTGATCTTTTTTTCTGGTGGTATTTTTTTTAAACTTGATTCATAAGTATTACTGTAAATTAGGATTGGTGGTTGTACTTGACCTTGTCAAAGCGGTTTTGAGTGGAACAAGTGTGTGATTAATTAAGTTGAATGAAAATATCGTCATCATTTACATGTATGGATTTCATTTTATAGAGAAACACTAAAGGAGGATTTTGAAGACTTGTTTCAGTGACATGCACTATAAATGCACTATAAAAGTATCTCAACAGCAGTGTTCGAATTGAGGGGGGGGGGTCCCGGACCTCCCATAAGCAATGGGACCCCCCCATAACACCCAAAAAAATATACTTGGGGGGTCCCCTGGTTTTTCAATAAAACTATAATAATTGAAACATGAAACTAGTTCAAATGAAATGAAAGGATTCGACTGCTGTATTAAATTTTGACTAAAAATATCTCATGTTACATCGTATTTTATTTTTACGTGTTTTGCTCATTATAACCAATTACACACGATTCTGTTGAGGTTAGGAATACAGTGGCCAATCAGAGGCATTCAGATTAGTCATTGCTGAATTTTGTTTAGACTGAAACTCACGAATTCCCTCATCATAAGCAACAAAAGTTCAGATGTACGTACGATAAAAGTAAAGAGATTCATTTATCATACAGATTATAAGAGGAGTTATGAGTGCTTAAATACTAACTAGGCTGACTGTGCTCATTTAGAGTGTTCTTTCACTGCATGATTCAGTCTAATAAAATGCATTTAGAATGCTGCCAAAATTCAAGATATGAGGGCAGAAAATTTATATATTTATATTATTTCATATAGTTAATCAATATCACACGAAGAGTGACATTTTTAGCAAAAATCACAAATGTGATATTGATTTTAGCCTATACAACAGTTCAATAAACAATAAGTTAATATTAATAGACTTACGTTTTAGACACCATATTGCCTATTTTTGCTCTATTTTGGCAACAGAAATGGATCCAAACACAGCCACAGCACTGTTTTGTGTCTCTGAGCAACATGACGGTGTTTTCTTCCTGAATGAATCAACCGTTTAAATGATGTAGTTCAATCGCAATGACTCATTAACAGTGAGCTGCTGCCACCTACTTGCGGTTTTAATTTCACATTTAAAGTATTCAAATATCAAATATTAAAGTATTTCAAATATCAGTATTCAATGTTTTAGGATTAAAATATCAAAACAATATTTATGCATTTGCAATTGCAGTGTGTACATAAATACATCTAAATCCCTCTTCAAATGCAGCTTCTGTGTTTCCTCTGCATTGCAAAGATTAATTTTGTTGATAATGATTTTATTTGTTTGGTAACAGCCCCAAATGTCTTATTATTCTAATTGACTTTATTAATTAAATATAAGAATTTGACTGACCACACAGAATATGAAGAATAGGCTATCAAAAACTTTAGGAGTCAGCTGTCCATGGCAGTCCTGCAGCGACACACTCAGGAAAAGATCATCTGATTATCGTTATCGATAAAATCCAAGAAAATATTGAGGTATCATATTTTGTCTATATCGCACACCCCTAGGCTAGATATTTAATTCTTTTTTGCTTAGTGATTGTTTGGTACACATAATTCACTGATCATCATTAAATAAACTTTTATCTTAGAATTAGGTTTTCTCAACGATAACGAGGACAAGACAAAAAAATCTGAATCATATTTATATATGGTTTTATTTATTTTTTTTTTTTTTGGGGGGGGTGAGTTTGATCTGGTTGGAGCTGAACTCTGCAGGACAGTGGATCTCAAGGGCCAGAGTGATTTAGATGTGTGTGAGGAAGAGTCACACATGTTCATGTTTATTGTAACAGAACAGAGCTCTTCACCTCTAGCCCTGTTCAGCCCTCCTGATGTGAGATGCTTTTTCTAAAGAAGTGTCACCAACCAGACCGTAGGATTGTTAGATCATATTACCTCAAAACAATAAAAGCATACCCAGGTGCAGTATAATACACTTTATTTCAGTACACTTAGTGCACTTCCATAATGTACTTAAAGTGCTCTATTTTCACACACTATTTTTGTACTTAATATACTAAAAATGATTCTTTAGTACTTCTTAAGATAATCTTAAAAACATCTAAGTGTACTCAACTGTGCTATTTTGAAACACCATGAATATGAACTAAAATGTGCTTTTAACATACTTTGTAAAAAATAAATAAATAAATAAATAAAAATATTTTGTAGTACAACTGAAACCATCTTTCATACATTTTTAAATATACTCATCATACATACAAAATACACTTATTATTTAAAATATCAGATTAATATATAATGAATATATACATTATATATATAATTTGTATTTATAATGTATTGCCCACATATTTTTATAGATTAACTAATTCATTTCAAACGTATTGTAATTATGTTAACATTCCCTTTATATGATATAATTAACTACATGCTTAGCTACATACTGAACTTTTTAAACAACTTTTATTAATTTGTAGTGAAAAATAAGTATTTTGGTAATGAAATAAATGGCTTAGTTGTCACTAAAGCTATTGTAGATCATGACGCCTCGCAAGTCTGTGTCCCTTCGAACACAAACGCTGCTTATGAAGTCATCAACTTAACATATCAGCTGTCTGAGCTTTGGGACGCAACCTTGTAAATCTGATCGTTCTGACATGATGTGAATATAACAGTCATCAGCAGATACATGTGTGTCATAATGCTGTTTATTTCCTTCATCAGCATGACTAAACGAGCACAACCAGCCTGCTATTGACACATCTGTTGTGGGCGCATTGATTATTCAAAGCTCTATTTAAGGGAGATTACTCTTCTGAAGGATCAAAGCATTGCGTATGATCAGTGCGCAGCTGGATCTCCAGACATCATGAATTAGGGCCAGGTGCGCAGGGCATGAATTATGCAGCAGCGGCTATATTGGATTACACATGGCAGATGATATGCTGGCCGCAGCACTTTATAATGCCAAGCTCCTCAGCAGAGCGCGGTCATCTTCACGGATGGCACAGCACTAAATCTCCTCCTGTCACCGCAGAACTGACCTTGATGGATTTAGTCTCTTGGTGGGCCGGTTCAGGACCGATGTCATGTGAAAGTGTTCAGATTGATGAGGAGGGCTCTCTTCCCGGTTCACTAGGATCCTGAGGGTCTGAGAGGTGCTGGGAAAAAAAGCCTTCAGAAAAACCCAGTGTCAGGACGTTCTTCAGTGACCATTTACTTCATAGTACACTGTGTGATGAGATTACATGATTGAAGTGAAAGCCTCAAGAAACGGACGTGCTGTAGAGATGTTTAGTGCTTTAACTCGACTTTGAAGATGACAAAATAAGCTGCCACTGATTCTTATGTCAAAACAGATGATCTCTAAAATGCTCCAAATGTAACATTTAAACTTTTAAATTGATTTTGAAAATTGTAAAACAAATATAGCTGTATATTTAAAAATAAATGTTTACTAAATGCATTATTTACTATACATATGTATAAATTTAAAAATATACCCGTTGTAAGATTTAATGTCATGATATAATTAATGTCATGATACTGTATTTGTTTTAAGCGGAAGATTATCTGTTAATAATCACTGTGAACATTCAAAAAACAAACAAACATATATATAGAAATTGAATATAAAATTTCCATCCGTTTGGATTACACAGTTTTAATGCAAACAAACTTGCTAATAAACTTACTATTACTATTAAACTAACTGTTTGCATCTATTTCATTTTATTAAACATAATTTTTCAAAATGCATTTATTTAAATTGCTTAGAATCAGTTAAAAAGTATGAACATGCTTTAGATGTGAAATAAGCAATATTCAGTTAGTTAAAATGGATCATGAGATTAAAACAATTTAAATTTATTGATGACAAATATATATATATATATATATATATATATATATATATATATATATTTTTTTTTTTTTTTTTTACTGTATATTTAAAACACAGTTTTGTGGTCACTGTGTATTTAAACCACATTCTTATTATTAGTACTATTACAGAAATCTGACCTGTTTCATTTATGCATGACTGACAAACATGCATCACATTAAGTTAGTTTATGTTAAAACTGTGTAGACCACTTTATATGCATTTTAAATTCATGAATCTTAAATTTAGACCTAAATACAGTAGTCAACATCTGAAGTGGATCAAAACCTTTTGTCCTAAAACAAAAACAATAACCGTTCTTAGCACAACTTTGATGAACTTTTTTGATCCACTTCAAATGTTGACTACTATATTTTTTTGAGTGAACATTCTTCAGAAATTCACTGAAAAGAAACGAGCAGCATACAGGACGGCGAACAAATGATAACAGAAGCGTAATGAAGAATGCCTTCAGTACCTCTGCACATAATGAGTAAATGACAAAATAAGCAGCTTCTTCTCCAGCCCACTGATGGTTTAACGGCACCGTCACGAACAGCCCAATACAGACAAGTCTTTCATCTAATCTGTGTTTCATCATCATTTCATCTGAAGCACACATTAATGGCCCTCCACAGTGAAATGTGCTGGGGTGATCCAGCAGCGGCATAAAGCTGCCACGACTCCTTATATCATAAGAGTGACAGATGATCCGTCAGCAGCTGCCTCGTTCACACACTGCGCCGCTGCAGAAGGAAGTGTGTGGAGGATAATGACAGCGACTGAGCGCTCAAGTGTGGATACATTTCAGTTTGAAATCCCATCAGATAGCATGATTACAGTCCGTTTGCTGTCCGAGGCTCTTGATTGGCCAGCCGTGCCAGTGGACTGTAAATGTATATAAATGAGTCTCAGGACCAGCTAAACTGGGCTTGGGTCTGGATCTGGATGTCAGCTTATGCTCTTACTCACGTCTACAGTCTATCTGCAGTGTACTAGAGGAGGCAATTAGAAATAATTATAGCTATATAGTCAGCACAGTATCCTTAGCATCCTCCAGCAGTCACAAGACACCCAAAATCTCTTCAAATACACCATATGCGAGTTTAGATACAAGATTATACAGAATGTTAGCCTTGACTTGTTTTAGTTACCATGTCAACGTTCTCTTTAGTTAGAGGAGCGGGCACCGAAGATGCTGGAACCCTACTGTGCTTGTACTGACCTTCTTCTTCTTCTTTTCCCACCCTAAAAATATATCCCAATCATGCACTGCTGCTGAAGCGCACAGACACACATCTGTCCAACACTAAGTGCTGAATCCTTGAGTCAAACCCTACAAAATCTATATTTGCCATTAAAGTGTATATGTTTCGTTTTAATTTTTGTCTATGCTTTATTTTCACTATTTTGAATTATCTGAAAAACCTGCTTGTTCATCCGATCTTCACCAATTTTTGCACATGGCAGCTAGGTACGCTCAGAGAAAAAAAGGTACAAAAGCTGTCACTGGGGCGGTACCTTTTGTACCTAATCAGGTGCATATTAGTACCTTCAAGGAGACCTATTATGCCCCTTTTTACAATATGTAATATAAGTCTCAGGTGTCCCCAGAATGTGTGTGTGAAGTTTCAGCTCAAAATACCCCACAGATTATTTATTGTAAATTTATTGTAGAATATTTATATATATTATTATCATTTTGATAATGCCTATTTTGAGTGGAAGCAGAAACACGCGGTTTTTGTGCATGTCTCTTTAAATGCAAATGAGCTGCTGCTCCTTGTCCCCTTTTCCAGAATAGGGCTGTACCTTTACAGCTCGTTCCTCAGATACTCTGCTAAAAAACATCTGTTTGGTTTTGATTATCATGTCTATCGCACTGAAATCATGCGTTTTAATACCATACACTGCAAAAAAAAAAAAAAAAAAAAATTGTCTAACAGTATTTTTGTCTTGTTTCTAGCCAAAATATCTGCCAGTGGGGTTAGTACAATATTCTTAAAACAAGACCATTTGACTTACCCCACTGGCAGATAATTTTACTTATTTTAAGCAAAATGCACTTAATTTAGTTTTTTACCCCCTGGAAACAAGACTAAATGTCTTATGTCATTTTGCTTATCTAGTAAATACATGTTAATTTAATGATTTTTAGACTTTATGACCAGAAACAAGACAAAAATACTAAGATAAGCCTTTTTTTGCAGTGTATTAGTTTAAACTTCTGATATAGGGTTTTCTGAGCGCAAACATCCGAAGCACGCGCACAGACAGCGGCTGTCACACGGCATGTGAGTACTAAACTAAGTTCTCTTTCATGTCTTATTGTGTTTAAACTGTCAGACAGGTCAAGGTTTATGTTAAAAACACACAGGAGTTACAAAAACAGTTGGTTATGTCTGTGAGGGTAAACAGCTGGGAAAGAAAGTGGCAGCAGTGTAATATACAGTAAACAAATCACTAAATCCACTGCTCTCTTTTCTCCTTTTGAGGCTGTGACTCTAAACACTATTCTGTGCTTGTCAGTGAAGCCAAAGACAGAACAGTTAGCATGCTTTGCTTGAACTTTCACCATGGCGTTAGAACTGGTACACTGTTGTTGCTTGCGAAAACACAACTGCAGTGCCGTAGGTGGAAATGTGCAGATTAAGGGGCGGTAATATTATAATAACATCCCCTTTCTACGTCACAGGGGGAGCGAAATCTGAGAAGCTCATTTTTTCATAAGCTTGCAGAGAAAAGCTTACCAAAAAAAATTTACTGGGTTGTTCTTTTTCACGTTTTCTGGGTTGGTAGATGCACCGGGGACCTGATTATAGCACTTAAACATGGAAAAAGTCTGATTTTCATCATATGTCACCTTTAAAGGTACATTTAAGTACCTAAAAGGTGTAAAAATGTACCTTTTGTAAAGGTACCACCCCAGTGACAGCTTTTGTACCTTTTTTTCTCAGGGTGTATAGTGCTGGCAAAAAGTCATCAACACTTGATGAGTTGAATTTTGAAGATTCAACCTCAACAAACTTCCAAGGGGGCCTCAAGATGACTTAAAATTACTTAAAATAAGACAAAACAAGCATTAAACTTGACTAAAACAGGCAAAAATCCAAAATATTTCTTAGTATTTGGTTATTTTTAGAATGAATATACATCTTTCTAGTCATGCTAAGCTCTAATTATTTTAGGTGAGTGGTGGGGGGCCTTCAAATATTGTTGTGGACAATAGGGGTTTTCGCACCAGGTAGTTCTAAGAACTTAGTTTTAGGAACTAGCCAGCATGGTAGTTCCTAGAGAACCAATTTCTCCCTCGGGCCGTTCTCCTGGTTGTGTTCGCACCGGCAGCAGGAACTCTGAAGCGGCCGACAGCGATCTTTGTGCGTGGCATTAACAAACATCAAAAACCAGTGAGTGGAGGATGCCGTGATCGGAGCTGTTTTTGTTGTGTGTCGTGGGTTTCATGATAACGGAGATGGAATGTCAACGCACAATATATGCGATTGCAAGAGCAAAAAGTTGGGCTAAGAGACTAAATTCTTTATGACAACTTGCAGTGTTTTATATCATCGAAGCTGAGAAAAGAACACAACGCTGCAGACACCAGGTAAATGCCGTTATCGCTGTTTTCCATGTTTGTGGAGTAAATATGTTTACATGGCTTTTTAAAAATGCCGGGTAGCTGGTGTTTTGCGTGCATTTGGCCAATCAGCATACACTTATGTAGAACTGTTTTAGACCCTGCTCTGAACTACGACTAATTTAGTTCCTCCAAACGGAGTTCCTGGAACTAAAACCGTTCCTAGTTCCTGCGGCGCAGAGCCGGCGCCAGCGCAGCACTGATGAGGGGGCGGCTGAGGTGACGAAAGGGGGCGATGACGTAGCACAAAAAAACAACAACAACAACAACAAAAAAAAACCTATGTGGCTCATTCACGTATTTGTCGGACCGTAAACAAACCCGCTACTACTACAACTATTAGAATACTGGGTTCACACAGATGTTTTGGTCGCGAGACAGGTCAGTGGAATTTTTTTTTTAATTTTGGATTTTTTTTTTAAGTGCAAGCTCTAGAGACCTGTTTTTAGAAGCTGAATTTGTTTGAACTTGAGCGCCGTGTTTTAGAATATTATGCGCGAGAAGCTGCTATAAAGACCTGAGACGAGAGCGCAGCATTCAAAGACGTCGAGTAGCGCATTTACATTGAAATGCAATGGAAAAGTACAGCAATGGAATGAAAAAATGCCTTCTGAGTGAATGACCCTACTATAGCTACTTAGCAAGTACAGATGGCAGAGTATTGAATAAAAAAAAAAAAAAAAAAAAAAACGCATTGCAACCAAATTCAAAAATCTGACATCCAGGAAATAAATATGTCATAGGCAGCAGTTTTACCTAGGGCTGCTCGATTATGACAAAAATCATAATTACGATTATTTTGGTCAATATTGTAATCACAATTATTTAACACGATTACGAGTGGGCCATATAAGCAAAACTTCTTTTTTTTAATGCAAGACTAAAGTATTCAATTAACAGTCTACTACAGAAATTGAATAATCTAATGTAAAATAAAACAATCTTCACTGTAAGAATTAAACTTCCTTTGTTTCTTATTAAAGCTACAAAAGTCATTCTGTCAAGAGCAGTGAGTGATTTTATCTATTTCTTTTGTTATTTGATTAATGTTAAGCACACAGTCGACAGCGGGAATATAATTCGCTATCAGTTTAAGAGCCACACTGATCCAATTTACTGTTACACATGTATTTTCGTTATCAACAATTTACATTCATTTATTACAGAACCGACGAGGGTTAACGTGAATATTCACTAAGCGACGCATTTTGACACACTTTTGCGTGTATTTGAGCGTTTAGGTGTGCACCTTGAGCTAAAAGTTTACTTTACATGTGTTCTGTTCGTCTCTGAGCGCAAGCCTCTCGAGGAACAGCGCAACTTCTCTTTCGCGCTTTTAAAAACATGAAGAAATGTAATCAACTTTAATAAATCAAGCACGTCCCAAGCGAAAGCGCACGGCTGGAAAGGGGGTGGAATGGGGTGCAATAATCATTTTATCTCGATTATTGTATTTTCATGATCGTTGGAGGCCAAAATCAAAATTGAAACTGAATTGCACAGCCCCAGTTTTACCACAAATATGGACAGGTGATACCACCAAAACCACCAGAAATACTTAATTGTGTCTGCTTTACAATGAAACACAAGCTCATTGCGACCGATTCCCTGACATAATTGCGACCCATTTAACAGATGCATCATTTTAAGTTAGAACAACTTAAACAGCAACAAACAATAACCATACAGCGAAATAGTCAACTAACTACGATCATCTAGCCCTCTATCAAACATTAAAAAATTATTTCATCATAACTTTAGTTTACGCAGTAGTGCTGCATTCTTAGTTGAACCGCTTGCGCGGGAAGTTTGTGTGTCAGATGTAATAATTAAAATGCGACTTTGCGAAATGTGCTGTCCTAAATTGTTGCTAAATTGTCCTAAATTGTTGCTATGGTAGCATTAGAAAGCCTATGCATTTGGCAACTGCATATATATATATATATATATATATATATATATATATATATATATATATTCAAATAAACATTATATTTCTAAATTAAAATCAATTTTCACATTCATTTTGAGTGAGGGGGTGGGATAGTCCAAGTGAGGGGGTGATAAAAAAGTGGGTAGTTCCACAATTAGTTTGGGTACTATGAAAAGGTTCCCGCGGTGCGAAAGGCCCTAATAAGGGGGCATTGAAGTCAAACATTTTGAGATCCACTGCAGTCAAGACCAAAACCATCAAAAAATGGTCTGAAGACCGGTCTCAAGACCAAGACCAGTTTCAAGTAATACAACATTACAAAGCACAAAATGCTCCCATTGTGTCATGGCGACATCATGAGGTAAATATGTTAACATGAAGTGTGACTGACTCGAACTCACTGAGGTTTGAAGTGGGACATTTCAGCTCGGATGTTCCCACTTCTGACCTCATCTGTAATGCGGCATAAGAGCCTGCAAAAAATAGAATCTACACTAAAACGTCTACCATAGTACAGTACAATGAAATGTTGCATACACAAATTCGATTTTGTCAAAATACAAAGCTGTTTCTGGTTACTTTCGATAATAGAAAACAAAGTCTCAGCATTCAAATTATGTTAGTTTTATTAAGAATTTCAAATGATAACTACAGTTTCGGAGCTCTTTAGTGGAGTGACGCACTCCCGCTTTGCCTTGGTTCAAGTGAAGCAGGAGTGCATTATAATTAGCATGAAATAAACATGAATGAACATCCGAGGGCATGTTGAAAGATACACTACAACTTACTGAATATCTTGTGTCTCATGTAATCACTCAATGAGTGTTTAAACCATGGAAGGACAGCAGCTAGAAAACATTGCCACATAACAGCAGAAAATCCATCCATAAACTAGCGAGAAAAATGTACACCAGAGAGGAGAATTTTGCCAAAATTACATTTATTATATTTTTAAAATATTATATTATTTTTACAAGATATATATATATAGGCCAACATTATTATAAAATGGTCTAATATGAACTTTAACCTTAACAATAGGGTTCCCTGTATAGTTTAGTTTAGAAAAAATTAGAAAAACTAAAATTGCAAGCTTGTGGATTATTTCTGAATAATTCTCACTCCAGGCTGAACTCAAAAGTTGGCAGCCCTGTTTGATGTAAGTTCAAGTTTTAGGTTTCCTGAACAACATTTACAAAATTCACTCTTTTACTCGAGCCACTGGTTAATCAGATGATAGAAATAAGAGAAATAAGTTCCAAATTTCCAGTAGACTAACATTTGAAGTTAGTGTAGGAATGCATAGCTAATGTGAAGTAATCAGCAATCGCAGGATTTATTCATGCTTTTTTATGCCAGGTTGGAGTTATACACTGATTTTCTGTCATCGTCTATGGACCCCCTGAATTAGCTTTGGCCACCCCATGTATAAAACTCTAGCTCTGTCACTGGCGTGAACCGGAAGTTGCTGCTAACTTCAGTATGGTGATGTATTTCCAACTGAAACAGGTTTTATTTATATATTATTTATATATAGCAATGTGCACTAACAAAATAAATATTGTAAAGTTTGATTTCATGCGGACTTTAACGGGAGCATGATCAGCAGTCACACCTTGGCCTATGGTTTAAAGCACATACAGGATGGTTCATGAGTTTTCAGACACACATGCTCACATCACTGCAGCCGACTGTACTTTGCTGAACGGGTGATCTTTACTGTATGGATCCAGAACCCAGCATACAGTTCGTCTGCTCACTGAGAGATAAGCATCCATCATAAATCTGAAATCAATAACAGCTGGACTCCAGCACAGCACTGCACTGGAGGAGGTTTCCTTCTGACACAAATGCAGTGACAACCTGGAAATGGTGTGCTTGAAAATATAATAAAAATGAGATTTCCCAGCAAGTTTCCCAGTGAGACTCAACAGAAACAGACTGGTGTGTGTGTGTGTGTGTGTGTGTGAGACTCCAGGCAGGTAGATTCATCTCTTCAGTGTTGACTGACAGTCTCTTTAAGGCCATAAGTCTTAAACTGAAGGAGAGCTGGACAGCTGGAAAGACGTCTGAGGAAACATGTCATCATGTCTAAATGTGTTTTATTAAATGTGTCATAATAACCTGTCACATCTCTGCAATATTTTTTCCTAAGCATACTTTTAAAAAGAGTATGGATTACGAAATAACAGATTTTAAAATGCATTAATGAACATTATTAAATGTTATGTTTTCAGACTCATTTAAGTGGGATTTAAGTTCATCTTTATATGTAATTTCATAATGACTTCTGTTTTCTTTGAAATATAAAGTGTGCTGCTGGATATACTGACAAGTGTTTATAATGAACTAAAATATACTTGTAATTTCTATTGAAACTTTTATATCATGCATTTAAATATATCTGTAATTACACATTCGTAATGATGATGTTCCATTTTAATACATTTAAAATATACTTAAAATATACTAACTTTAAATGTAATATCAAATATCAACACACTGCACTTAAAATTATAATCAAGTACTTCACACGTGCTTTAGTATGTTAGTCAACACATCAAAATAAGTGTATTTCTTTAAAGCATAACAAAAGATTATTAAAAACATAATGATTTAAAGGGGTCCTATTATGCTCTTTTACAAAGTCTTGATTTCGTTTTAGGGGTGTACTAGAACATGCTCTCATGCTTGGTGGTTCGAAAAACACATTATTTTTCACATAATTTACATTATTACAATACCTTTCTCCCCAGCCTGATACAAACGGCTCGATTAGTTCCGGGTTTGATGAAGGCCCGCCTTCCAAAAAACGAAATGTGTTGTGATTGGTTAGCTGTCCCAGTGTGTTGTGATTGGAGAACAGCTAGGCAGAATGACTAAAAGCAAATTCATTCTCTGCCAGCGGGAGGCGCTGTTGGAGCGGGAGAGAGCGAGGTTTCCCCAGTAACGCTGTACACAAAGCAGAGCTCCTCTCACAAACACTGCTTTATCAGACATTACATGCAAGATGAAATGAAAATGACATCCAAAATTTTCTGAAGACAGTCAGTTTCCTTCAGAAATACAGTGATATAAAAACACCCGCACCGGGTTTAGATTTTGAAACGTGCATTTGAATTTCCGGAGGCGGGATTTATTTTAATGATATTCTAATGGGCCAACTTGTGACGTCACAAATACAGGAAAACAACTTTGTAGTCCAAACAAGCCGTTCGTTGTAGTTCTTAAAAAGGGATTTTTTAAAAACAAAATATCTCCCTTTGGAGTGGACTTTGAGATTTGTAACTTTGTAGATCTTTTTATGCCCAAACATACACACTACACACTGACTAAAATTCAAAAAGTGAAAAAGCATAATAGGACCCCTTTAAAAAAAACTTTAAAGTAAAACTTTTGACTTTTAGAAAGTGTAAAGTGTGCTTAAGTGTGTTAGAAACAATAATGAAAGTGTGTCTGTTTAAGTGCACTTAAGTGGCTTTTATTTCATTAATGTTAAATGATTTGCAATTACAAAAAAAATAGACTATTTAAATCTAAAAATTAAATTTTAAGATTTAAAGTGGACTACAAGCGCACAAACTGGTAATTATTACAATTAATACAATGAAGGCGCTTAAACGTTTTCCTCCAAACGGTTGCGTCGACTCAAACTCTGAAGCGGAGTGAATGTGTGGGCAATGACATGAAACCAGGCTTCATTCACCCCGAAGGGAAGCATATTTACACTGTCTGAAGTGTTCAGACACTCGAATGAGCTGGTCTCAGCGACAATCCTGCTGTCTGTCTGTTTTTCTGGTCCATTTTCAAATAGCTTTTGATTGAAATCAGAGTTTGTGTACAGTGACTCATGGCGTACACTTTATTGAAGTATTATCTGAAATCTCAATAGAGCAAATTAATGAGAAATGTACTTCCAGAGGCAAGACGCTGAAAAAGAGGAACATCCATCATAAACTCTCCATGACCAAGAGCTTTTGCTGTGACTTCTTACTCTAAACGCCTTTCAAAGTAGATTCTCAAAGAGCTTTACATAGCCAAAACAACCATTAACTATGCAAACATGGCAAACTAATAAAAATACATAAGCATACAGTAATCATTACAAACATTATTCAAAACAAAGAACCAAAGTCCTGAGCTCCACTTTAAGGTGATATAACGTGAGTCTGTCCTTGAGCTCATCCTCTCTTTCTCTCTCTCTCTCTCTCTCTCTCTCACACACACACACACACACACACACACACACACACAGACACACACCTTGGTCTTGGAAAGAGCATAAAGTCAGTGTCCACCTGGGGGTCCTGAAGAGCGATCTGCAAAAACAGCCTCCCAAAAGCCCAGAAGTGCTGCTAGAAACATTTGTCAAGTTGTCGGCTCCTTGCCATAATGTTCTGCTGCGACAGGTGTATAACCTCAATCAGGGCCGTAGCTGGGGTTTGCGGGGCCCCGGTGCAGGTTGTACCAGTGGGCCCTGTTTGAAATGGTTTAATTTTTATGTTTGTTCTATTTATTTATTTGTGCTATTTACACAATGTTTAAGTTTTTTTCAAGTTTGTAGGTGTTCAGGTACAGAAACCGAAAAATCAAATGTAAAATAGCACTGTCTTCACTGTAAAAATTTAATTTACAGTCAAACCAAAATTTATTCAGACACCTTCAACATTTCTCACAGTGTATTCGCTATAGTTTAGAAAATGGTAATAAAATATGACAAGAACTCAGAGTTAAACTGTGTCAGAACAAATTCATCTTGATAATGTCAGATAACTTTGATAGAAATGAATGTAATGGATTACAATCAATCAAAAATTCAGACAACTGTTAGTATGACATATTTACACAACTATCAATACTTTGTTGACCAATTACCAAGCAATGCTTAATTTTGTTCAGTCTGTGGTGTAAAAAGGTTGCATTAGCAATTAAAGAAAAAACGCTTAAGCAAAACATGCTCAGGTCAAAGTGTCTAAATAATTTTTGGTCCCAATTTTTAATTTTTTTTTTACATTTTTTTTTTTTATCAATTTTACTGGTAGTCCACTGTATGAAGAACTTTTGGTATAATATGTCATAGTTTATTTATTTTGCTATACTCACTTACATAAATGAACTATATTGTCCTGCACCCACTAGTAAAAAAATATCAAAAATTATATCTGGTGTCTGAATAATTTTTGGTTTGACTGTGGATTAATTCTTGTTAAAACTACAAAGTAATTCAATCAAGAGCAGTGAGTGATTTTCTTTCTTTCATTTTCTTGGATTAAGATTAAGGACACCGACAGCAGCTAGGCGCGGCCACTTTAAGAGACATCGCATCCATTATAACGATACACATCCGATACACACTTAAGACATAACCGACAGTTTTTTCGAGGATACTCTCCAAGATGGGTATTTTGACATAATTTGTATGTATTTGTCGGTACGAGAGCAAGAAGGCAAATTCGGTGTTCAAGTGCTTTGAGACACATCTCTCTGCGTGTGCCCTGTGTGCACTGAACACCGCACGTGGGTGCTGAATTGGGCTCTTTCACATCTTTTTCTGTTTGCATTTTTAAACTGCAGTTTGTATTTGTTCATTCAGGTGCAGGAGGACACGAAGGAGAGCTGGGTTCGGTGTTGCTCTCTGTTAGACGCGGCTCTCTGGAACACGGCACGCAAGTACTCAGTTCAGATTTTCCTCATTTTATGTTTGAATGTTTTAAACTCTTTTGAATGTTTAAATTGGCAAGGCTTAAAAACACGTGCAAATGATAAGCTTTCGTGACGACACGCAGCAGTGGCCCGTCAACTGTCCTGAGCGTCCTTTTTAGGCTGGCCTCAGCCAGTCCTTGAGATCACCAAGATCACCAGGGGCCCCACCTCAGCCGTGGGCCCCTATAATCGTCACCACCTTTCACCCCACTAGCGATGGCCCTGACCTCAATCGGTCAGATGGGCTGATAAAAACCTGCTGCGTTAAAGTCCAAGACATCTCAGAACTGCACAGCGAGTTTGTGAAAAATACAGTCATGCAATCACATATCACATACAATAAAAAGTCCCCCTGCAATCACTCATTTTATCCCTTAAAAACCATCTGTTTAGCCAAAATGACACATTTAAATGTTTTTCTTTTTCCCATGAAAATAATTTCTGTATGTCTTTAAATGTCTTGAATATAACACAACACCCTTTCCTCATTCAATATACACATTAAATTAGTCCCCACCTCCACTCAATCACTGACCTGCTCCACTTTCACTCAATTAACTGAAGCAGTAAACACTACAGTATGGCAAGGGGCAATACTGGGTTCATTCAGACATATATGATAAATCTTATTCTAAAGAAGAAGAGGAAGTGAATTATACAGCATCACCTAGAAGTCCATGTATCAGAATGGTCATGCATTTTATGTGTCGCTCTCTACAACATCAGATATTTATCGGTAATTCCTGTCATTAGCCTTTGGCTTGACTATGCTGTCAAACAGCTAATAATGTGTTGCTAATGTTTCACAAACCATATTCCTGTGATGTGGTGATGAAATGAAAAGCCCCACCCTGCAGGTTGACGGGATTGGTTGCATGTTTGTGATGGTATTGAAACATCAGTTTCAAACCGATTTTTATGCACCGCAGTTTCAGGGGAAAATGCTCAGCAATGGTGTTGACTGATGAATTTGCACATGGTTTGTCTTTAAAGGGCACCTATTATGCAAAATTCACTTTTACATGTTATTTGAACATAAATGTGTGTTGGCAGTGTGTGAACACAACCACCCTATAATGATAAAAATCCACCCGCTCTTTTTTTTTTTTTTTAATCCCCATACATCATAAGCAGCATCTCAGAGCTTAATGATCACAGAATCCATAAAGTGTGACATCACATTTTACAAGTCCCGCCCACGACTGTTGACGGACACTGCTGTATTAGCAGAGACCCCGCCCTGAGTGAGCCGCACACAATCCACCATGTTTATCTGCATGCTAGAACATTTAAATCAGCATTTAAGCAAGAAATGTCTTCTTATTAAAGTTACAGACATTATTCTGGACAAGCAGTGAGTGATTTTCTGCTTTTATTTTATTGTTTGAAGCATATTAACAGCATAAACAGCAGTATAGGTACTGTATATTACACGATGTCACTTAATACACAGATCTAATGTAAATGTGATTTCTTTCCCAGCTGTGTTTTTAACGTAAACTTGTGTGTATTTGACAGTTTAAGCGCAATAGACATGAAAGAGAACTTAGTTTAGTCCTTACATGCCGTGTGACAGACACTTTCTGTGCGCGTGCTTCAGATGTGTGCGTTTAGAAAACCATACATCAGAAATTTAAACTGATATGGCTTTAAAATGCATGATTTCAGCATGATAGACATGATAATAACCAAACAAATGTTTTTTGGCAGAGTATCTGAGTTAAGAGCTGTAAAGGCACAACCCTATCCTGGATAAGGGGGCGGGAAGCAGCAGCTCGTTTGCATTTAAAGAGACATGCACAAAAACACCCTGTTTCTGCTTTCACTCAAAATAGGCATTTTCAAAATGATATAATCAATGATCTGTGGGGTATTTTGAGCTGAAACTACAGACACATTCTGGGGACACCTGAGACTTATTGAGACATCTTGTAAAAGGGGGCATAATAGGTGGATATTAAACCACTAGACAGACATGTAAATAACATTAAAAACACAAGGGGTGTTTAATATACCACAGTACAACCTGATAACATATTAATGTACCATTAGATTAACATAGTACTCCCAGGCCATGTTTCCAATCCTGTTCCTGAAAGCACAGCACACTAATCAAGCACACCTGATTCAGCTCATCAGCTCCATAGTAGAGCCTCTGATTTTTGTGTTACAGTTCTTATAACCCATGTCTGTGATCTATGTACTGATTCAGAAGTGACTAACATCTCTGTGTTTGTTACAGAGGTGGAAGTGTGTGATTTCTAGATGTGGGCGTTACAGAAGGTCATGTGATTGTGTGAATATGTATTTTAATGAATTAACTTTGATATAATTTTCTTTTATTATAAAAACCTTATTTAAATATGAGTTCATAGAAGTGGCAGCTCATAATAAACCCATGTAACTGAGCAGAGAAATATCTTACCTGATGCTGACAGTTAAATGGCCAGTCTCTAGTTTCTTCTTCATTTTATATTTACATTTTAGAATTTTACATCACCTTTTCATTGGATGTCATACATATTGGAAGGTGTAACATGCAAAAGATTAGCATACAAACAGTATACTATAAAAATGCTGGGTTAATTATTCAACCCAAATGATGGGTTGAGGAATCTGGGTTGATTTGAGCCTATTTGATTTGATAATCGCTCATAATCAGTTACCCAACAGTGCTAAGAATGTGGTTGTGAAAGAAAGCATACACGCACACAAGTTGAAACACAAACGGATCTCTAAGTGCTGATTCCACTTCGCCTGTCCATGTTGGCAGCACTCATGACAGGAATATTTGCACCGAAAAAATGGTAACCTAATATCTAAATTAATTGATTTCACTCAAACGTTGTTTAACATTACTGAATCATCTAGCTTTTTGACAAAAGTGCAGGTTATTACTTTTTACAGTGTGTGAAAAATATAAGAAAACTAATAGAAGTAGAGAAGAGAGACCTTTTTTTTATATATAACCAGAGGGTTTTGTGTGTTTTGTCTCACAATGACTGGTGAGCAGAAACTCAACAAGCCAGAATGATGCTTGACTAAAAACACTTTATACAAAGAGTCAGTATTTATTCAGTATTTACCTTTTGAAAAGCAATTTCGTTTAACTGTATAAGCTGTATTAACTACTGAGTTGCCATTCTTTTCTGCACTTCTTTGTCTTCTTTTTGGTAAATTTCTTGGTTAATTCATTTGAACCTTTTTATTATTACTGTTGCCTGTATTGTCATTCTGTGTGTGATTTTCATTTCCAACCCATTTTGGGCTCATTTGAACACAGCAGTATAGTCATTTTTAAGCAATAACTGAGTTAAATAAAACACCTTGCATTTTTTTTTTTCCAAGTAATACACCATTGCTGAAATGAAAGCATATTTTGGTATCCATATATGTAAGTCTTAAGCGTGCAGCTGAATCATAAAACATTCTGAAAGATTTACTAAATTCCACAGACAGTATTCACCTTCTTGAAGTAGTGAAAAGTAATTAGGTTTCAAGCAAGCGATACTCGTTTACATTAGAATTAATCTGTGCTGTGGTGAGTAATAAATGCCTGCAGTACAAGAATCAGGTATTCAGACATTTGAATAGAGGAAATGACTCATTCTGCTGTTAGGAACGCACTGCAATGAGAGCATGGACAGAAGAAAGCAGAGCAGAGCATCATCTGATCACAAGATCATAGTCAAGCTTGGACAATCTCAAGGCAATCTCTCCTGTTTCCACCATACAGAGAGTTATCAAGACGTTTGATGCCCACAGCACTTAGCCAGCCTCACTGGACGAGGCCACAAGAGAAAGCTGATGGAAAGGAAAGGATGGTCTGAATGGTGGAGAAGTTACTGGCCTTCAGACACAAGCTGCCAAGGGTTCAACTCACAGCGTCCATCGCCTGCTCAATGACAGCGAGGACTGACGGACTGTAAAGCCTGACTGCAATTTTCCAAAACACCTGAACATGCCAAAATCCTTCTGGGATAATGTTCTGAGGACAGATGAGAGCAAATTGCAGCTTTCTAGTAAACCACACCATCTCTTTGTTTACAGAAAACAAAACGAAGCTTTCAGAGAAAAGAACAGTGATGTTTTGGGCTGCTTTGCTTTTTCTTGATGCTTACTGGAAGTGCTTGATTGCTGTTTGGCTGTGCTACCAAATATTACACCTAGAATGACAATGGTTTTGTCAGTGCCATTTCTGTTCTGTTCTGTTTTCTGATTTAAATTTACATTTACAGACACATTTACAAATCTGTACATTTATAGATTTGCTATTCCAATTTTTGAGAATAAAAAGTTCAATAAAACAGCATTTGTTTGAAATAGAAATCTTTTGTAACATTATAAATGTCTTTATTGTCACTTTTGATTATTAATGCATCCTTGCTGAATGAAGTATTAATTTCTCATTTTAAAAAATCGTTACTTACCCAAAACCTTTGAATGGTTTTGTATCACGGTTTCCACAAAAATATTGGGCAGCACAACTGTTTTCAACACTGACAATAATCAGAAATGTTTCCTGAGCAGCAAATCAGCATATTAGAATGATTTCTGAAGGATCATGTGACACTGCAGACTGGAGTAATGATGCTGAAAATTCAGCTTTGATCACAGAAATAAATTGCAGTTTAACAGATATTTACACAGAAAACAGCTATTTTAAATTGTAATAATATTTCACAATATTTCTGTTTTTACTGTACTTCTGGTCAAATAAATGCAGGGCTGGTGAGCAGAAGAGATTTAAAAAATTATATATAAATCTAAAACAAACAAACAAACAAATAAGAAGAAGAACCACAGCGACTAAATACTTTAATGCAGAATATTGTGAGGAAAAAGTCGATTATTTGGAAAATAAATAAAATGCAAGGGTGCCAATATTTTTGGCCACAGCTGTGTGCAAGAAAACATCATGCACCAGTGCCCCTCAATGCACCAACAAACATACTAACATGCTTCTGTTCAGGAGTGTGTTTGCCATACATAACTTGCTGATTAACTGCTATTGCATGATACATCCTTTGAGAAACTAACCAACTAGTCACAACTGTTTCATAGTAACATGACAGAATGACAGTAATGACAGAACTTGCAACCACAGTTGGCTAACGATGCTTTTGGGAAACTCATTCCAGTTCTGCAGCGCTCCATCAAGCTGTTTGTATAGCTGTGTGTAACAAACCCCTCAGATGTTAGATTTGCTTCGTGCACTTTGCAGATTTCTTCCATTTTCTTTGCAATATGTGAAAATATTAAAGCCACACTGGATGAATTTTGAGCAGGTCATCCATTAATGTACGGCTCTAGGTTTCGCTGTGCTCCCTGTGGCCCCATTCTGTTATTGTGATGCCTGTGTTTCTTTCATGCTCTGTGTGTAAGAGGTCAAAGTATGACTGTATTGATTTTCTTGATTGAAAAGATGCTCTGCAATCAGGCAGAACTACAGATCAGGATCTGTACACAGACTGACCGCAGGGCAAGAAAACAGCATGTGGGTGGACAAACTTCACAAATTTGACTGATAAACAAACCTGGATCTCTGGACTACAACTAAAACGAGATGTGCATTATCGAGGTGAGCTGAGGATTTAGTCTTTGATTGTGTGTGAATGAGAATCAGCAGTACAGCACTATATCCTGAACAGACAACAGACACGACTAGATAAAGTGACAAGCAACAGGACATTTTGTCGATTGCTTCATTATTATTTCTGCAGCGTTGTGCCTCGCACACAGTGAAATCTCATTGGTCCAGAAGTTTCTCATAAACAATGTTTGAGGAATCATAACTGCTGTTGGGCTCTTTGAACATCTGTCAACATTTGATAAGGACATGAAGTGAAATGGACATGTGATACAGTCAAAAATTTGGATGTATTTCATAACAGCACAGTTACTATTCAGAAAAACCCCAGTGATTTTACTGAATCCATATGAGATAACAGCTTGTTTTGCTCATGTAGCTTTACATATTTATCCAGATTAATGAAGTGTTGTTTCATATGCACTAATGTTTATATAAAATACTGACTGAAAAATCTGTATGTGCAGTCCTGACAATCAAAAACTGAAAACAATATGGTACTCTTAATAGCTCTATGCATGATATCAATCATTTCAGCATCATACTGGTATTCCTCAAACTAATCTGTTATTAGTAGTGTTCAGTTCAGTACGGCTAGCATCACTATTATTCTTCAGACTTGCCCTAGAGAAAAATAAATCTACAAAATTGTATTTAAAATACATTTATTTTGTTATAAGTATACCAGTCCATCAATTAACAGCTTCTGAACCAAAAGCTGCGCGTTTGTAAGAAACAAATCCATCATTAAGATGTTTTTAATTCAAATCCATAATCCATAAAAACACTTTCTCCAGTGAAAAAGTGTTCTGGTCTGAATCAGGAGAGAAATCTGCACAGATCAAGCACTGTTTAAAGCTCTAAACAAATATGTGGCTGAGAGACAACAGGAGATGCACTTTTTCACTGGAGGAAGCGTTATTATGGATTATGGATTTTAGTTAAAAACGTCTTAATGCTGGATTTGTTTCAGCTTTTGTCTTCTCCAGATGTTAACTGATGGACTGGAGTGGTGTGGATTATTGTGATGTTTTTATCAGCTGTTTGGACTCTCATTCTGACGGCACCCATTCACTGCAGAGCATCCATTGCTGAGACACTGATGCAGTGACACATTTCTACAAATCTGATGAAGAAACAAACTCATCCTAATCTTGGATGGCAGCCCATGATGCTCAGTGTGCACCTACCTCTTCTTCTCAAGAAATGTCTATAATTACTGTAATTCAGTCCAAACCAATATATGTACACAGTTAATTCAAATGTTTTATAGATAATCCGTCTGATCACTGTACTCAGACATGCCTGAGCTCAATCTTCAAACACCTCCATTTCTTCATAAAGCTGCATCACAGCAGAGAAAAATGTGCCGCTCAAAATGATCAGATCATACTGAAAAGATCAGGGGTCTAACTGGAAATAGACCTGAGCTGGGCTTTCATCAGAAGGATCTTCAGAGCAGCACAGACTTTCACACACTTTACCAAATTTGACTCTTATCACTAGTGTTTCTGCTGTTCAGGAATATCAGTTTCAGTCCTGCTATCTCTCACTGCGACTGTGTGGAGAAGGTGCAGGAATCCCACAAGCACACAATTTCAAATGTTGTTGAGCTAATTACCAGAGCTGTAAACATCATGTGACTGATGAATATCTGCAGGAACATAACATCATGACAGCACCGAGTGTCTGATGACGCCACAGGATCACAAAAATCTCATACCTTTTTCTCAAAAGGTCTAACAAAAGAGCAGCACCACAACAAATGAACCGCATTATGGTATTTACATCCTTAATATTTTGTACAAGATTGTTTAGCAGGGTAAATTCTATAAAAATGTTTAAATGATACATCCTTGATTAGCTGTAAAACATTTGAAACTAATACAAAACCACAGATGGTGGCGTGATCAACATCTCTTTGAAGAGTGAGAATTAAAAATAACCTACCTAGCACTTAACAATAGTCAAAACTGGCAATTGTTGGTCTTTAGTCTTTAGTTTGGCTGTTGCCTAAATAGCACCTGAATATTATAGCGAGCTGTAATATTATGAGAAAGCCACCAATTTGTCATATCAAACCCATAATTTAGGCAGAAACACTCATGTTTGTATAAAATCAACTTATTGTTCCATTAGAGACACCTGTGAGGTGAAGATGTTCATAGATCCCTTTAAAAGTTGGTCAGTTTCCCCTTGAATTAGACTTTGCCCGATGCTATTGCGTGGTGTAATATCTGCATACTTAACTGCGATTGGTCTTTCTGCATCTATTTAAGCATCTTTTAGCGCTTTACATCGCGAAAGCTGCGTTGCGTTTCTCAGAATCAGAGACATAACAACAGCAAAAAACGAGAAACTTACTTTAACTTCATCGCGATTCCACTGCTGCGTATATATCTTCATTCACATTAAAGAGGAATCTAACAGGTGCTGAAATCAGCCGCTTTCATATACACTGTGTAGTAAATAACTCCATTTAAACAAGTCCTTTTAGAATCTCCCCCGTCGTCTAATTACATTCAACGGGCCACATGTTTGATAAAGTGTTAAAAATCCCGTTTTCTGTCAAGAATCATTGTTAAAAGTCAGACTATAAGGCGAGACTGTCGATCAAGTTTT
Organism: Spinibarbus caldwelli; assembly: GCA_039654775.1. NCBI lineage: Eukaryota > Metazoa > Chordata > Actinopteri > Cypriniformes > Cyprinidae > Spinibarbus > Spinibarbus caldwelli. The sequence goes on along the minus strand of CM077241.1, from coordinate 928,959 downwards.
TGCTTCGGCGCTTGTTATTTTCTTCTTTCATTGCAACCTACAGCTAATATAAGAACAAACAAGAATCGGTTTACTGAGGCGAAGAACTTTGACTCACCTGCATCTCAAGGGTCCATGCACTTAAATATCCATCTTCAGCGGGAAAGAGTCATTCTTCATCAGGTGTGTGTCTCTATGAATCTCCCGCACACACCTGCGCAGAACCCTCTGACAGCTCCATCATCCTCATCCTCATCCTCCTCATCCTCATGGAGCTCCGCGACTGAAGTGAAGGCTGAGAACAGCAGAGTGCTCCTCTCATCAGCTGCTGAGCCTGCAGCCATGGTGACGAGGAAACACGTCACGATACGATAACACGCTTCATTATCTGATATTCAGCGACTCGAGCATCGTGTGTCTGTGTAGCCCGTTTATTAACATTAGGTTATATATATATTTTTTTTTAAAAAAACAAAACAAAACAAAAAAAACAACAACATCTGAATAAATACACTGTCTAAAAATCCAAGACCACACTGTTTTATTTTTCATTTAAACCTGGCAATAAACAAAGTTTTAGGATTTTGAAAAATCTAAAATATATTGTTAGGCTATAATGATGCAATTGTAAATATTTCAGATTTGTGTACATGTGTCTAATCAAATGAAAGTAAATGAGTGACACCGACTCTTTTCACTGGCCAAATTTTCTGCTTATTATAAACATTATAAACATGCAACTTATTATGAACATTTCCATCAACAAGACTAAAAATAATGGAGTGCTGTAAGTCGTCACGATGGCAACTTGCTGTTTATTGGCCCTGATTTGACCAAATTAATGTGTTTTTATGAAATTTAAAATGCTACCTATAGTAAAATAACATGTTAATCTCTATTATTGGTTATTGGTGGACTTACAGCAAATTAATTACTGAAAAAGCAAACATGGATAAAGTAACAAAAAAATCTTTGTTTTTTGGGTCTTGATAGGACATTTCAGTTCAAATCTACCATTATATCATTATATATCCACTCTTGTCTTACAGTTTGGTCAATATTAAAGCCACTTTTTCAAGACTCTTTACAGTCTGCATTATGAATCTTAAAAAATAAATAAATAAATAAATAAAATTAACTAACAGTTTGCACAACATGAACCATTGCATATTTTTCTTTTCAGTATATGTCTTATCAATATAGACTATGAATAACAGCATTTCACTTGACTAAAGCATGTCAAGCCCCGGTCTCCCCCAGCCAACCAAATGATTACCATAATCATGATCTATATTTATATGTTTACATGGTACTCCAAGACACTTCAAAATACAATATGGCCCAAAAAAAATAAATAAATAAATAAATAAATAATCCAAAAGGCAAGGTAGTACCATTGGGGCCATGTTCAAAACACCATGGTACTTGGTTTGTTTGTCTGATCCATCATTAGTTGAACTTTTGTTTCTTTCTTTCTACATTTCTTAATTTCTAAATTTTGTTCTGTTTGGCTTGTAGGAATATGGAAAAAAATTGAACAAAAAATGAGAATTATCATGCTCTGTTATGTCATTGAAAGCTATCAGTGTGTCTCTGACTTATTGAACACTATGGTTTATGCATAATTAATATTCATTGTTGCAAATATTACACCTCCCAAAAGCGTACATTATTTATATTCAGCTGTTCTCTATGCTTTAATTAAGCCTGCTGTGTGCTTTTAAGGAGAAGCTTTAATTTAGATTCAATGCAAAATTATCTCAGCTGTCAAAAAGCCCCAGGAGCAGTTTAGAAAAGAAAAGGGGCAATGTAATTACCAGGGTGAGAGAAAAACTATCCAGATCTGCGGCTTAAAGGGCTCATAATAACAAGTGTAATTATAAGTACATGTTTAGATTCACAGATACTTCATTATTGTTCAACAAACCTGCTCCATCTGTAAGTGCTTTTTCAGACTCATCTAATACAGTGAAATATTGCCTCATTTTTATCTCTCTTCTTCATCTGATCATCACAGGCTGTTAATGTATTTAGTTTCATTTTACTGTAGCTGAAGTACAGTGTGTGTTATTAGAGAAGACTGTGTGTGAGATCTCTGTAGACTAGATGTGTGTTGCATTAGTGCAAGACGACGCACTTTCTCCATGTGACACAGGCAAGGTTTTCCTGTCCCCTACAACTGCTTAAAAGAACAGTTTAACCAAAAAGGTCCTTTCTTTTGGAATATGCAACACAACTCCTTGTTCAAGCTCTTGTTCTGTGCAGACTTGACTATTGCAATGCTCTCTTGGCAGGTCTTCCAGCTAATTCCATCAAACCTCTACAATTAATCCAAAATGCTGCTGCAATATTAATCTTTAATGAGCTGAAAAGAACGCACGTCACACCTCTGTTCATCAATTTGCACTGGCTACCAATAGCAGCTCGCATAAAATTCAAAGCATTAATGTTTGCCTTCAAAAGCACCTCTGGCTCTGCACCCCTTTACCTAAATTCAGTACTTCAGACTTATGTGCCTCTAGAAACTTGCGTTCTGCAAGTGAACGCCGCATTATTGTTCATCCCAAAAAGGCACAAAATCACTTTCACTGACTTTTTCATTCACTGTTCCCATCTGGTGGAATGACCTGCACAACTCAATCCCAGCAGCCGAATCCTTGCATATTTATTCTCTAACTGCTTTCTTTTTTCTATTCTATCTACTTTTTTCTTATAAAAAAAGAAAGAAAAAAACCCACAAAAAAAACACTTTCTTTTTTCTAGGCTAACCGAGACTTGTCATATCGCTTACATGTTGTCGCTCTTTTGTTGATTTTGATTGCTTCTATTGTCCTCTTTTGTAAGTCGCTTTGGATAAAAGCATCTGCTAAATAACTAAATGTAAATGTAAATGTAAATGAAAATTCTGTCCTTTACTCACCCTCAATTTATTCCAAACCCAACTATCTAGTAGTTTAGCAAAATGTTCATGCTGCTTTTTCACACATAAAAAGTGAATGACGACTGGGGCTGTCAAGCTTCAAAACCTATGAAAGAGCATCATAAAATAAGTTTATATCACTTGTGTTCTAAGTCTTCTGAAGCTATAAGACAGTTTGTCAGTCTTGACTGCAGTAAGTATGAAATGGCAAGAATCCAGCAGTAGCATTCCCTTAAAAATAGACGGAAGTGTGTTGACATTGTCCAGAACTCATATTGATTGAAGTCCAGCACTTTGGCCCATATCAAAAATCCGTTTAGATGAAGGCTTGCCAAAATCTCTTCTGCTACATTTTGCCTCTGCCGTTTGCTCTAGAGGTGCACAAATATAGAAATTACACAAATACAAATGCTGCAGGCAGCAATAGTCATACTAGTCATGCATTTAGCATAAACTTTGCAGAAAAGAACAGATTCACACTGAAGCATTGATTTTTACCCTCAGTCATTTTGTATTGTAGCATTACAATCCAGTGCATCCTAATTTACAGACTATCTACCATATACAGAATACAAGATTAAAATGAGTGAGTCACAGATCATATTATACTGAAAATTATGTGCCAAAGCTGTCCAAAAGACTTTGAAATAGCCCACATCTGTTAACCTCAGTCACTACATGCGGTTTTAATTGCCTATAATAATTGCATGTCATGAGATTTTAGCTCTTGTTATGTTTTCTGTTTGTATTATTACTGGCGCAATGTTGACTGATAATTTTTTTTAATATAATGTATAACAGTAATATATATAATAATAATAATAATAATAATAATAATGTTATTTTTCTGTGGAATACATTCAGTGGGTCAATCATATCATTCAGCATTGAAGGATTTCTGAATAATGACAATTATCCATAGTAGCACTGTATAAGTGCATGCTCATCTGGGAAAGCTATTTGCTGTTTGTGTTCAGTTTATCTGGGATAGTGTACAATCAGTTGGTCATTATTACAAAATTAATCGCTTTGGGGATACAACATCTGATTACCCTTTTCTCTATAATGTTTTTTTTTTTTTAATCATTTGTGATAATGCCGTATTTCAGAGATGTATAAATCTGGATGATTAAAATGCTTATATAACTGAGCTACAGAAAGAGTGATAATCATCCAAATATAGCAGATGCATACCATGTGCCACATCAGGTCTATATATAAGCATAAACAAACGTTTAAATATTACAAATCATTAGAAAGGTGTTTGTGTTTGTCATACATAGTCATATTTTTCCTATTGTAGTTCATGAAGGGAACAACATCCAAGCTTTTCAGAACAGAACAAATGTCTGAATACATCATCAAGTTGTCATTAAATCAACAGCATCCCACGTATGCTGTCAATCAGACAGTCAAGACATCTCTCAAGACAACACCTCAGGAGACTCTAGAATTGCTTTATGTCTTTGCTATCATAAGCGAGGATGAGTGTCAACTTAAAGACTAGACTAAACGAGAAGGGCTGTAAAGAATCAGCATTTCATATACAGTACAGTCAATCCAAAAATTATTCAGACACCAGATATAATTTTTGATATTTTTTTTTACTAGTGGGTGAAGGCACTATAGTTCATTTATGTAATTGAGGATAGCAAAATAAAGTAAACTGTGACATATACCCAAAAATTCTTCATACAGTGGACTACCAGTAAAACTTGGGACCAAAATTTTGATTTGAAACTTTGACTTGACCATGTTTTGTTACATACCTTTCTATCAAAGTCATCTGACATTATCAAGATGAATTTGTTCTGACACACTTTAACTCTTGAGGTCTTGTCATATTTTATTACCATTTTCTAAAATATAGCGAATAAACTCTGATAATGTGAGAAATTTTGAAGGTGTCCGAATAAATTTTTGACTGTAATTCATTTATGATGATCAAGATTAATTTGTTCTAACACAGTTTAACTATTGAGTTCTTGTCATACAGTGCTGCTTGAAAATTTGTGAACCCTTTAAAATTTTCTATTTTTCTGCGTAAATATGTCCCAGAACATAATCAGATGTTCGCACAAATCCTGAAAGTAGACAAAGAGAACCCAATCAAACAAATGAGACAAAAATATTTTCTTTGTCATTTATTTATTCAGGAAAATTATCCAATATTGCATATCTGTGAGTGGCAAAAGTAAATCTCTTGCATTAGCAGTTAATTTAAAGGTGAAATTAGAGTCCATCTGTGCAGAGGTGTTTTCAGTCAGTGCAATGACTATCAAATGTCAGTACGTGACCTGTTTTATTCAAAGAACAGGGATCTATTAAAGTCTGATCATGTTTGTGGAAGTGAATCATGTCACAAACAAAGGAGATTACTGAGGACCTCAGAAAAAGAGTTGATGTTAGGCTAGAAAAGGTTACAAAACCATCTCTAGAGAGTTTGGACTCCACAAATCCACAGTCAGACAGATTGTGTACAAATGGAGGAAATTCAAGACCACTGTTACTTTCCCGAGAAGTGGTCGACTAACAAAGATCACTCCAAAGCAGAACATGTAATAGTCTGCGAGGTTGCAAAACTTCCCAGGTTAACTTCTAAGCAACTAAAGGCCTTTGTCATGTTGGCTAATGTTAATGTTCATGATCCCATCATCAGGAGAACACTGAGCAGCCATGGTGTGCATGGCAGAGTTGCAAGAAGAAAGCCACTGTTCTCCAAAAAGAAAATTGCTTGCTAAAGATCATGTGGACAAGCCAGAGGACTATTGGAGAAAGGTTTAATGGATGGATGAAACCAAAATAGAACTTTTTGGTTTAAATGAGAAGCATTATGTTTGAAGAACACACTGCATTCCAGTATAAGAAACTTATCCCATCTGTAAAACATGGTGGTGGTAGCATCATAGATTGGGCCTGTTTTGCTGAATCTTGGCCAGGACAGCAAATTCTAAAGGAAAACGTCAGGACATCTGTTTAAGAACAGAGTCTCAAGAGAACGTGGGTCATGTAGCAAGACAACAACGCCAAGCACACAAGTAATTCTACCAGAGAATGGTTAAAGAAGAACAAAGTTAATGTTTTAGAATGGCTGAGTCAAAGTCCAGGCCTTAATCCAATTTAAATGTTGTGGAAGGACCTAAGCAAGCAGTTCATAGGAGGAAACCCACCAACATCACAGAGTTTAAGTGGTTCTGCACTAAGGAATGGGCTAAAACTCCTACATGTTATTGTGCAGGACTGATCAGCATTTACAAGAAACTTTACCTTCAGTTACTGCAGCCAAAGGGGCTCACACCAGATACTGAAAGCAAAGATTCACATATTTTTGCAACGCACAGATATATAACACTAGATAATTTTTCTCAATAAATAAATGACAAAGAAAACATTTTTCTCTCATTTGTTTGATTGGATTCTCTTTGTCTACTTTCAGGACTTATATGAAAATCTTATGATGTTTTGGGTCACATTTATGCAGAAATATAGAAAATTCTGTGACACTGGAAGGATAACAGCGAGACTCTGCTCGCTCTCATGAAGGCATATATCTGGACTCCACAGCAGATCCTGTCAAACACACTGTGTGCACAGGCATTTTGTTGTAGTAGCAAGTCCAGATCTCCAGTTCAAAGATGTTTCATTTGCAGTTTGGAGATCTGGTCTTTTGACTCTGGGTCTCCATGCCACACAATAGCGGGACGCACTCCATCTCTATGACAGATTTCCTCCAGTTTAAATGCTGCTCCCGCAGGAGAAACTCTGAGCATTACTGACTCAGCTGTGCTCACTCACTGATGCAGATCGATAAATGCAGCGACGAGACACGTCAAACATTTAAAAATCATTATGCGGTTCCCATGGGTTCTTCATGCTGCAGCAGCACCCCACTCACTCATAAAGGTGGTTCTCACACCAATGCCATAGAAGAACCATTCTGGGTTCCTCAAAGAACCTCTCAAATGAATAGTTCTTAAAAGAATCATTCTTTCTTAGTTCAAAGAACATTGTTTTTCCATTATAAAAAAACCCCCTTTTGGGCAAAGAAAAGTTTCCATGTATGTTAAAGGTTTTTAACGGAACCATAGAGGCCAGTAAAGAAGCTTTGGTCACACTTTATTTTAAGGTCTAATTCTTGCTATTAACAAACCATTAACTATGACTTTTGCCTCAATAAACTCCTAATTTGCTGCTTATTAATAGTTAGTAAGGTAGTTGTTAAGTTTAGATACAGGGTCGGGTTAAGAGATCTAAAATATGGTCATGCAGAATAAGGCATTAATATGTGCTTTATAAGCACTAATAAAAACCAATATGTTAATAATAGGCATGCTAATAAGCAACTAGTTAATAGTGAGAATTGGTCCCTGAACTAAAGTGTTACCGATATTTTCCTTGCTGCACAGTGTGTGATGTTTTTGAGATCTTTTCTGAAATATTAGAAACAAATGAGAGGGTTTTAAGCTAAAGAGAAAAATATGACAAGCAAGAGACTTTTTCTCAGTAGAAATACTGTAAAACGCATGATTTACAGTCATGTGCAATGTTTCTCCTGCTAAAAATGACCTGTCTGAAATGTTTCTTCAAAAGAGCACGTGTCATCTCATGAAGATTCTGTAGAATAGTGCTCATCACATTCACCTAACAAGCGTGCAGCAGAAGATTTCTGTTGTTTCCCAAACTTCACTTCTGAATGACTTCACTTCTTTCCATGGAATACAGTATTTTTTTTATGCTGAGCTGTGTAAAATAAAACTTTTTGAATAGCAGTCCAATTAAATGGCTACTAATCACTGATATAATAATCCTGTTCCTGTTCTCTGCTGTCAGCTCTCAGTGAAATGAACACTGATCTAAAGGGAGAATATGACTAGAGGGACGTCAGATCTGGGACACGAGTAGAGCTTGTGAAAGAGACTTCAGAGAGAGTGTCAGGCTTTGGGTCAAGGTTAGTGCAGATACAGTCTATCTGTCCCCAGAACAATGTCAGCTTCAGAAAACATACATTATGAGTGGACAGAGAAACATGGTGTTGACTTGTGCTGAAAGAGCACTGATTTGTGTCTAAAATGACAAATGATCACACATTACAGTAAACCTGTAGAATTCACTATATGACACCACTTCAAGGGCCACATTGATCTTATAAATCAGCTGCCACATAATAAACATTTTAAGTACAGCTTTGTTCATCACAGTTCATCCAGTGGAAACGTTACTTGCGTAACTCCGGTTCTCTGAGAACAGAGCGAGGTATCTCACTATGGGAAACGCCCCAGGCATGATAGACTATGGAAGCACCAAGTACACCACGTCTGTCCGAAAGACGGACTAATCACAGCTCTCGACAAGGAGCCCACCCCTTCCCTATATATACAGCTGTGATCCCCAAAACGGCATTCTAAGCATGCTCTTCCCCCGTGTTATGCGAGTATGGAAGCTTGGTGAGATACCTCGCTCTGTTCTCAGAGAAACGGGGTTACGCAAGTAACTTAACGTTCTCTTTCAATCATTCGTTCGGTATCTCAGTATGGGAATGATATAGCCAACTCCCGTAACGCATGCTTTCCGAAGCCGCCAAACAGACTCGAAAAGAAAGAAAGATAACCTTTCAATCCCCCAAAGTGCACACCTTAAGAACTGCATGGGCCAATGAAGGCACAGTGACATCAAGGCGGTAAAATCTGATAAATGTATATGTGGAAGCCCAATTTGCTGCTGCACAAATATCTCCCACCGAAACCCCTTTGAACAATGCCCATGAGGTACAAATACCCCTTGTAGAATGAGCCCTTAAGCCTTCTGGACAAAGGAGACCCATAGATGTATAGGCTAGTTCAATAGCCTCCACCATCCAATGGGAGAGGCGCTGCGAGGAGATCGGCTTACCCTTACAGTGAGTGGCCCATGAAACGAATAACTGATCATTCTTCCTGAATGATCATGTCCTGTTTACATAATAGCGCAACGCTCGTACAGGACATAAAGTGTGCAATTTCCTTTCCTCCGAAGAAGAAAACGGAGGAGGGTTAAAAGCACGTAACTCCCATGCAGAGCAGTTATGAGCAGAATCACAGACTTTGGGAACGAAAGCCGGGTTTGGCAGCAGCATAACCTTGCTGTCATCCGGACTAAAATTCAGATATGCTTGATGAACCGACAAGGCATGTAACTTACCCACTCGCTTAGCTGAGGCTAAAGCAAGCAGTAAGAGCGTTTTTAAAGATAGGAGCTTAATATGAACATTCTCCAGCGGTTGAAACGGGGCCTGAGTTAAAGCATTCAAGACCATGGACAAATCCCATGATGGGACCAGTCGCTTCGACACTGGTCTCAAACGCTTCACCCCCTTCATAAAATGGCATATAAGCGGGTGCCGACCCACTGAAACTCTTTCGAATCTGACATGACAAGCAGAAATAGCTTGACAAACTTATATAGATAATGGATAAACTTTAATAGTAGAAAACATTCTTCCATTGTTCAGTAAGCTTTGCAAAAAGCAGAGAACATCACTCACCGCGCACTGAAAAGAAATAACTCCTTTACTAGTGCACCAGTCCTCAAACACCTGCCATTTAAGATCATACAGCGATCGCGTTGATGGAGCTCTAGCGCTCTGGATTGTGTTTATAACCTCCTGGGGAAGCCCGAGTGCATTTAGATTTAACCCTTCACGGGCCAGACCCAAAGATTGACTTGTTCCGTGTGGGGATGAAATATCTGTCCCCCCACTTGTGACAGCAGGTCCCAGCGCAATGGGAGCTGCCAAGGCTCCCCCGAAGCAGCTGGACAATCTCTGCCAGCTACAATCTCCCTGGCCAACAAGGGGCTATCAGAAGGAGAGATAATCCGTTTTCTCTTACTCTTTCTAGGATGGGAGAAATTAGACTCAGCGGTGGGAATGCATATAGCAACACGTTCAGCCACGGGTATGCCAGTGCATCCACACCCAACGGTGCATTTTCGTCCCTGAGAGAGAAATACAGTGCACATTTTGCATTTGCCTGTGAGGCGAAGAGATCTACGGCGGCCTTGCCATACATTTCCCAAATTTGATTCACCACCTGCGGGTGGAGTACCCATTCTCCATATAACGGGTTTCCCCTTGACAGGAGATCTGCCCCAACATTCAGGACTCCCGGGACATAGGACGTGTGCAGTGAGCTGAAGCTTGCGCGCTAGATTGTGTAGTTGCAACGAACGCGTTCCCTCTTGGCAATTGATATACGCCACCACCGTCGTGTTGTCTGTCCTGACTAGAACATGAAATCCTTTCAAGAATGGGAGAAAATGCTTCAGTGCCAGAAAAACTGCCATCAACTCCAACATGTTTATGTGAAGTTTGTGACGCTGGGGTGTCCAACGACCATTTACCGATCTGCCCTGAAAAACAACTCCCCGTCCCTTCAGGGATGCATCCGTTGTCACCACTTTTCTCAGAGACATGCCCCCCAGCAGAACCCCTGTCTGGAACACACAGGGGTTTTTCCACTGATGAAGAGCCATCACGCACTCCGTGGATATTCTCACTCTGCGCGAGAGGTGCTGGTGAGGACACAGACACCTCGCAGCTACCCAACGCTGAAAATCTCTCATTTTTAGCAAGCCCAGTGCGATCACAGACAGCGACGAAGCCATCATGCCCATAAGTCGGAGACAGGTCCTGAACGAGACCAGGTTCCCTTTGCAAAACTGGGCTAGGCACTGATAAAACGCCCTTACCCTCCTTTCCGAGAGCATGGCGCGGTATCCCACAGATTCTATTCGCAAGCCTAGATACTCTATCTCCTGGGAGGGAATCAGTTGGCTTTTGGCGTAGTTGATCCTGAACCCCAGATTTGTGAGATGAGACGTGAGCATCTCTGTGTCCTGCTCCGCGCGTTCCCGCGAATGAGCGCATATCAGATAATCGTCCAAATAAGCAGATATTCTGAGACCCTTGTGTCTCAGCGGCAATAATGCCGCTTCTATGCACCTGCTGAACACACGCAGAGCTAGGCTGAGCCCAAATGGGAAAGTAACAAATTCGTACACTTCATTCTGAAAAGAAAACCTGAGATATTTCCTGTGTGCAGGATAGATGCTTATATGAAAGTAAGCATCCTTGAGATCGACTGTGGCAAACCAATCGCCCCAGCGGACTGAACGAGTGAGAGCCCCGACTGTGAGCATCTTGAATTTGTACTTCCTTAAGTGCTTGTTTAGAGCACGCAGGTCCAATATCGGGCGCAAACCCCCATCTTTCTCTGGAATTAGAAAATAACGGGAGTAATAGCCCCTCTGAGTTTCCCCCACTGGAACTCGCCTTATAGCCCTATAGAATCCCCTGTTGATACAGATGCTATAACCCCGTTGAAAGGAGGGGGTTTTACAGCAAACTGAATCCCGTAACCCTTGGTTACAGTCACGAGGACCCACGGATGAGCAGAACACTCTCTCCACGTCTCCTGATGAAGAACCAGAGGTTTCTGTTGAACCGATTCCATAGATGGAGTGCTGGCGCCATCTAGTGGACAGAGAGAAAAAACAGCCAGGATCTGTGTGGCCCAGACACTGATTTATCTCTTGGTTCTTTGAAATGATTGTATTTTTGTCTACCTGTGCCCTCGGCATTGAGCCTGGATGCGACAGGGGATCTTTTATTTGTTGTGAACCCAGGAACTGAAGTGTTTTGTAACAATACACTTGGGAACTTGTGCTTGGACTCGTCAGACCACATTCTTTTGGTGGCTGCGATCTCAGCACTCGAACTTGCAGAATTGCTGTCAGCAATCCACGGAACATTGTGTGTCGAGGGGAAGCTGAACTGGCCTGAACACAACTTAGAAACATTTCTCCGCCCAAACTCAACATCCTCCACTTCTTTGCAGGTGGGGGAACCATGGCGGACTCAGGAGAGGACATCACAGAAAAACCTAGGTGCTGCCCATCCCTCCTATGCGGAGATTGCGCCCTAGGTATTCCTCTTCTTTTTGTTAGAAGGGTTTGCAGACCTGGACTTTGCAGCCGCTGCCGCGAATGACTGCTTTCCCCATGGCTTAGCGTTCGGAGCAGTGGGGGGACGAGCCGCCTGCTCTGTGCTCTGGGGTTTAGCAGTTCTGGACGCATTCAAAAACCTCCTGTTATGCGTCGGAGGAACAGGCCGCGGGGGAACAGGAGGAAGGGATGCTCTTTTACGTGGCAGACAGATGTCAAATGCCTCTCCCACTCGAATCTACTGGAGTGTCAAGAAAATCCAATTTCTCCCTGTCTCCAATGCTCGAGAGATTTAGCCACAGCGACCACTCGCCCACGACGGCGAGGGCCATGGTATGGCCGCAGCTTTGAACTACACCACGGCAGGTGCGTAGATTGAGATCCGTTATGTTGCATCTCCTCCAGTAGCTCAGCTTGATAGGCCATCAGCAATGAAGTGACGTTTAGTGCCCTCACCGCTAGTGCTGACGACTTATAAATTTTTTGGTACATGGAAGCAGTGAAGCGTACCGTCAAGGTTGACGTTGAGGGTTAGAGAGGGTTAGGAGGGTTAGAGAGCCCAAGTCCCTCCATCTCACTCACATCGAGAGATGAGTAGCACTTGACGGGTACGCGATGAGAAAAGGGTTTATCCCATGAACGTTTCAACTACGCAATGCATGCCGGCAAAGCGGGAAGCAGTTGCATCACCAGGGGAAGGCGGGAAAGGAGCTTTTTCCCGTCATAGATATTCCATTTTAATCCCGGATCCCCAGGAGTTACAGGCCAAGCGATGCCAAGCTTAGCTGCTGCATGCTTACAAACCTCGACTAAGTCGCAATCCACTACCGTCGACACCACATCGCTGCTCTGCGCGCTCACGGGCCTGGACGCTTGGGCTGCAGACAGGATAGCATCATCCTCCTCATCATCCGGCTCATCTCGGAGGAGGCGAGCTAACATCTCCTCATCTTCCTCTTCATCTCCCTCGACCTCATCACCCTCTGCCAGCAGCTGCTGGTCAAAAAGTGGTGTAAACTCCGGGGACTCCGAATCCATAATATCCCCCCAAGAAGGAAGCTCCCGTGGGGGAGAGGGTTGGGCCCCCTTTGCCGAAGGAGGGACAGCCGAGAGAACCGGATCATCTTTGGAAGATCCAGCCACCCGAAGCCTTCTTCCTAGAATCCTGGCCGGCATTACACGACAGTTCGCGCAACTTTCTCCATTCACCAGCGTGGCCTGGGCATGCTTGACACTAGGGCTGCACCATATATCGCATGAGATAGTCATGCGCATCTCATCAGTAAAGCCGGTTCTGTGATTACAAATAAATCTCTATCACCTGTTTTCAGATGGAGCGGCATTTAATACACAGAGCTGTAGTTCATTGACAAGCTACGCAATTCGCGCTCAAAATCGCAGATGCATCGCATGCGATAGTGAACGTGATATTGCGTAGCTTGTCAGTGAACTATGGCTCTGTGTATTAAATGCTGCTCCATCTGAAAACAGGTGAGAGAGATTTATGTGTAATCACAGAACCGCCTTTACTGACGAGATGCGCATGACTATCGCATGCGATATATCGTGCAGCCCTACTTGACACCCATGCATGCGATACACATCGGATGCGAATCCCGCCCCGAGATCATGAATCCACATGCTGCCAGACACGAGCGCGACGGGGCCTCTTTCCCTTTCTCCGCAGCGGCCTTGGACACCGACATGGTAAGTCAGATAAACCTAATTAGCTCACATTAACATGTTAGCTAGTAACACACCGCCAGTAACAGAGAAGCAAAGAAGCTCAGCAACGAGCAGGGAATCTACAACGGATTTTCTTTTGCAAGGCACAACAGATTCTTTCTTCGACTGTACTGCGTTCGGCAACGTCAACCTTGACTGTACATTTACGAACTGAGGGCAGCGCAGCCTAGGTGCTGAAGGAAAGTCTTCATAGAGAAGAGAACAAGAATGCCGTTTCCGGGATCACGGCTGTATATATAGGGAGGGGGTGGGCTCCTTGTCGAGAGCTGTGATTTGTCCGTCCTTCAAACAGATGTGGTGTACTTGGTGCTTCCATAGTCTATCATGCCTGGGGCGTTTCCCATAGTGAGATACCGAGGGATTGTTTGAAAGACAACTAATGTTAAGAGCTGATGTCTATGGGTGCCATGCAGTTAAATGGTGAAAAGTATTGAGTAAATCAGTTATAAAACAAATTCAGCTCTACCAAAGACAATAGTGTCGTTATTCAGCTCAGTTCATGTTTTGTTCTCATCCGATAGTGTCAGTGCAGTTAAATTGACTATATTACTGTAAAGCTGAAAAAACACTTTATTTTATTAAAACTCTAATTTAAGTTCACAGTGATGACAAACATTTGTTCAATAACATGGACTAGAGATTCAAATAATTTATTTGTCTTCTGATTTTGTTACAATGCTTTGTGTGAGGAACAGAAGGAATTATAAGTTACTGACTTCAGAAGACTTGAAGTGAAGCATACAGTCGATATTTTCTACTTTAATTGTGACTTTGTCATTTAATGCTGTAAAACCCACTGTCAGCTTTCACTGCATGAAATGCATAAAGCATCCCTTTTTGTGTTCTTCAGAAGAGGGAAGATCTTCTTAAAATAGTGTCAATATCTGTTAATATTCGAGCAGCTGAGAAGAGAAAGGTTATGAGATGCCAGCTGATGGTCCATGCTCAGAATGCAATGAAGACATATTAAACACGCCGCTATAATACACAGCTCCTGTAGATCTGTCATGGACCCCACAATCACAACACAGGTGGAGCAGCAGCACGTCTGGACCAGGATTTGCTTTGGCTCTGCTCTTAACCCAAACACACAAACCTCTGAGTGATTACTAACAGCCCATCGCTCTCTCTCTCTCTCTTTCTTCATCTCTCACCTTCCACCCACCCCTCACTCTCTCCATCCACATATCTTCAGACTCTGTGGAGGGATATTGTCCGTGATGTTCCTGCTCAGACTGTGGCCAGATGGCCATTCTCGTTTTTATTTTTCAGGTCTTTAGCTGAATTGCACCCAGAATGCTGACTCACTCACATTCCCACGGCGGCGTTCAGGTCGGAGGCGATCAGTCTCAGATGATATTAGCATTCACTTAATGTTTGAGTCAGTGGATTGGTGCGAGCTTGTCTTCATAGCTACAGTAAAGTCAAATAAAGCTGAAAATATCTGCCTGTCAGCTGTGGGAAGAGGATGAAAGGAGGAAAAACAGCAGTGTCAAATTTGAATTTGGCTGTACTGAAAATTTTCATTTTCTTTTCTTTTTTTTTTAAGGTTTTCTGATGTTAAATGAAGTGGTTAATTCTGCAGTTAAATGACTGTGATTGCCAGTGTACCTGTCTGCACATGTTATGTACATCTAACACACTGGTTTAGCATATGCAACGGCTTAATAATACAAACAAGCACATAGTCAGCTGATGTCTACTGTCTGCAAAAACTCAAAAAATACTGAGCGTAATCTTGTTTCTGTGAGGGGTTGCCTAATTATTTTGTTGTAAAAAGTAGATTAATTGCTTTCTTCAATACATATAAGAATCTGGAGCTGTTCACTGTGAACAGGGTTACTAAACACCTTGTTTAATACAGAATCAGCTCATATCGTAGAGAAGTGTGTTCTATATTAAATCCATGCAGGTCTAAAATTGTGCCATTTTTTAACAGTTGTCAGTGCTTGAGTGTTTATTGTATTTGAATTAATTTCACACTGATTGATTACAGATTATAATGAAAAACAAATCATGAAATATGAATCTGAAACATGGACACCTTTCATGTTGTGTGAGAATCCTGACATATCTTTTTTTTTCTTTTTTTCATTTTGATGGTTTTAGTTTTTAGCAACACAAAACAAATAACAGGTTTAAACTATGAAAAAAAAACCTTACATGTTGTCACGAATTCAGCCTCTGTGGCTCCCTCCGATCGTCACCAGAGGGAACTGTCACCTGAGTATTAACTGTCACAAACTCCAATTTCCATAATACCTCGTACCTGTGGCTGATTACCTGCACAGGTGTTTCATATTGACCCTGGTCCATTTAAGCTGTTCTCCCAGTCACCTCATCGCGAAGTCTTGTCTTGCCATGCAAACATTTCCGAGCGTTTCTCCCGTGTATGACCTGGACTATTTACTGGACTCTGATTCTCTGCCGCCTGCCTACTCTGATTCAACCTGCCTTGTTATTTGATTATCCTGGATGTTTGCCGCCAGCCCTGATCTTCAGCCCGAACTCTGACTTTGATTCTGCCCTGTCTACGTTGTGTTTGAAGCTCGTGATTGAATTCTGCCTGTTTGACTTGCATTCTGTTTTAATAAAGCTGCACATGGATCCTAATGCCACTGACTCCTCGTTACAGAAGACTTCGCCAGATTTCGATCCAGCAGGATTCTACCTGGACACACACCAACAACAGCTCAACCAGCTGACCTCAGTAACCGAAGAACTGGTAAAGACTTTACAAGCGCTTCGTCTTCAAGCACCCAACGCTTCTGCTCCACCTTCCAGCCTGCCTCAAGCACACGCCACTTCCACCACTGCCAGCCCTCGTCTCACCTTCCCAGAGAAATTTGACGGATCTCCAACCAAATGTAAGGGCTTCTTACTCCAATGTTCAATGTTTGTCAAACAACAACCCATGCTGTACCCTACAGACGAGAGTCGCATCGCATTCGTGTGTTCGCTTCTCTTGGGGAGAGCGCTGGATTGGGCCACCGTGGTGTGGAGCGAGGATAGACCAACCTTCCCTTCATTCAGGGTGTTTATTCAACGTTTCAAGGAGGTGTTCGAGCACCCTGCTGGAGGAAAGGAGGCGGGTGAGCAACTACTGTCTCTCCGTCAAGGAAGGGGTTCAGCGGCTGACTACGCTCTCTCATTTCACACTCTCGCAGCTCAGACGGGGTGGCCAGACGATCCCCTCAAACTTCATTACCGTAAACACTTGAATACGGAGCTACAGTCTGAACTCGCCTGTCGCGACGAGGGAAAGTCACTGGAACAATTCATCGAGCTGTCCATCAAAATCGACAACCTCCTCCGCTCTCGTCGCACCAACCGTCTGCTCCCCGTTGTACCCTCAGCAGCATACTCAGACGTAGATCCCATGCAAATTGGCTTGACACGCATCAGCGAGGAGGAGAGAGAGAGAGAGAGAGACGCATTCGACAGAGCTTATGCTTGTATTGCGGATTGCCTGGACATCTACGAGCATCCTGTCCCACTCATCCATCTCGCAACCCTGCTGTGGTGACTGTAATTTCTAAATCTGCTACCAGTTTAGAGATTGCAGTCACTCTGGAGATCAATGGGAGGGTTATGGAGACGGTAGCATTGATCGACTGCTGCAGGAAATTTCATTGTGTCATTCTCTAAAAATAATAATATCCTTGTTCCCTGTGACTCTCACTTGGCAGTCGCAGCGCTAGATGGCCGACCCCTGGGCTCCGGTTGCATTCAGTTCACCACTGAAAATCTCCAATTGAGTACCGGATTCCTCCACACTGAAACCATCCATCTGTTTGTGTTCCAATCTCCACAAAACCCCATCATCCTCTGCCTTCCATGCCTGGAGCAGCATAACCCCTCTATCTCATGGACTAAGAAACAAATCATTCAATGGTCAAACTTCTGCATTCAAAATTGTCTCCACAGCATGCCCGTCAAGAGGGGGAGTGAGACTTCCTTGAAAGACCCATTACCCAGCGAATATCAAGATCTAGCCGAGGCCTTCAGCAAAGATAAAACATCACACTTACCTCCTCACCGAGCCAGCGACTGTGCCATAGATCTCCCAGGATCACAACCTCCCAAGGCCAGAGTCTTTCCGCTGTCACAACCCGAGGCAGAGGCTATGAAATCATACATTGAGGAGGAGCTCGCCAAGGGTTTCATCAGTCCCTCCACGTCACCCGCATCGGCAGGGTTCTTCTTTGTCAAGAAGAAAGATGGAGGTCTTCATCCCTGTATCGACTACCGGTCTCTCAACGACATCACCAGCAAGTTCCGTTACCCTCTACCACTCGTTCCCACAGCCCTCGAACAACTCAGACGAGCTAGATATTTCACCAAACTGGACCTTCGTTGTGCCTACAACCTCATCTGCATTCGTGAAGGGGACGAATGGAAAATGGCATTTTCCACCACTAAGGGGCACTATGAGTATCTTGTTATGCTGTTTGGGCTGTCCAATAGTCCTTCAGTGTTCCAGGCATTCATTAACAACGTTTTCAGAGACATGCTGAACCAATGGGTAATTATCTACATCGACAACATCCTGATTTACTCCGAAACCTATGAGGAACATGTCAGACACGTCAGAGCAGTCCTGAAACGCCTCATACAACACCAACTGTGCGCCAAGGCAGAGAAATGCGAGTTCCATCAAGAGACCATCTCCTTCCTCTGGTATGTGATCAGTTCAGGAGGGGTCACCATGGACGAACAGAAAGTGCGAGCGGTAGTCAACTGGCCCCAGCCTACCACTCTCAAAGAACTACAACGCTTCTTAGGATTTGCTAACTTCTATCGACTGTTCATCTGTAACTTCAGTACGATCGCTGCCCCCATGACGTCCATGATCAAAAAGGGAACCCAACGTCTCACCTGGTCTTCGGCGGCAATAGCAGCATTCCGGTCACTGAAGGAGAGATTCACGATCGCTCCTATCCTGCATCATCCCGACCCAGATCTCGAGTTCATTGTGGAAGTAGACACTTCCAGTACAGGCATTGGAGCAGTGCTCTCACAACACCAGGGTGATTCTCCCAAACTATACCCCTGTGCGTTCTTCTCCCGCAAACTGAACCCGACAGAGCAGAATTATGACGTTGGCAACCGCGAACTCCTCGCTATGAAGGCAGCATTCGAGGAGTGGCATCACTAGCTGGAAGGGGCAAAACATTCATTCACTGTTCTCACTGACCACCGTAACCTAGAGTATCTGAAATCAACCAAGAGACTCAACCACTGACAAGCAAGATGGTCACTCTTCTTCACCAGATTCGACTTCAAAATTACTTACCGTCCCGGTTCTCAAAATACCAAGGCTGATGCTCTCTCTCATCTCCATGAGTCTGACTCCCAATCCCCAGATCAAGAACCCATTATTCCATCCACCATCATTCTCGCAGTGGGACATAATGACCGAAATCACCGAAGCTCAGGTCACTGATCCTCCACCGGCTGAAACTCCACGCAACTTCACGTACGTTCCGCAGGTCTTAAGACAGAGAGTGATGCAACTGGTCCACTCGAATCCCAGCTCCGGTCATCCAGGTATTGCAGCCACATTACAACTCCTCAACAACAAGTTCTGGTGGTCCACATTATGAATTGACACTATCACGTTCATCCAGAACTGCACCGTCTGCAATACATCTAAGTCTCCGCATCAACTACCTGCTGGGCTGCTTCATCCGTTACCCATCCCACAACGCCCATGGTCACACATAGCCATTGACTTTGTGACTGACTTACCATCCTCTCAGGGCCACACTACTATCCTCACTGTAACTGATCGCTTCTCCAAGGCCTGCAGGCTGATACCACTTCCCACTGCCCTAGAAACCGCTGAAGTTCTCTGCAAATATGTATTCAGGTTCTACGGTCTACCAGAGGATGTAGTTTCTGATCGAGGTCTGCAGTTCACCTCCCGTGTCTGGTCAGCCTTCTGTCGTCAACTAAACATAAATGTCAGCCTCACTTCCGGGTACCATCCTCAAGCCAACGGACAAGTGGAACGGCTGAACCAAGAACTCACCCGCTTACTTCGTTCATACTGCCATAAGAATCAGTCCAACTGGAGTCGCTATCTGCTATGGACCAAGTATGCCCAAAATTCACTCCGCAACCCATCTACAGGTATCACTCCCTTCCAATGCGTCCTAGGCTTCCAACCCCCATTGTTTCCATGGTCTGGAGAACCCTCAGACTTACCTGCAGTCAACTCATGGTTACAACGCAGTGAGGAGACATGGAACGATGCTCACATCCATCTACAAAGAGCAGTTCGTCGCACCAGAGACCAGTGCCAACCCCAACTACCAGCTGGGGCAATGGGTTTGGTTGTCAACCCGTGATCTAAGACTTCGGTTACCTTGCAAAAAGCTCAATCCCAGGTACATGGGTCCCTTCAAAATCATCAGACAAATCATTCCAGTTTCATTCAGATTAGCCTTACCTGTTCATTACCGTATCTCACCCACCTTTCATGTCTCTTTGCTCAAGCTCGCTGGTGGTCCGAGAGGAGTGGAGGTCCTAGACGAGGCTGGTGACCAGAGGGCCCCTCCCATCGTCATTGACAGCCAGGAGGCCTTCCAGGTCCGAGAAATCCTGGACTCTCGTCGTCAGGGCAGATTCCTCCAGTATCTCGTGGACTGGGAGGGGTACGGTTCCGGAAGAACGGTCCTGGGTCAATGCTGATGATATCCTAGACCATTCACTTACCACAGACTTCCATAGAGACCACCCAGACAGACCTGCCCCAAGACCTCAAGGAAGACCCCGGCGTCGTTTGCCTCCTTGCGTCAGGAGCCGCTCACAGGGGAGGGGCTCTGTCACGAATTCAGCCTCTGTGGCTCCCTCCGATCGTCACCAGAGGGAACTGTCACCTGAGTATTAACTGTCACGAACTCCAATTCCCATAATACCCCGTACCTGTGGCTGATTACCTGCACAGGTGTTTCATATTGACTCTGGTCCATTTAAGCTGTTCTCCCAGTCACCTCATTGCGAAGTCTTGTGTGACGGGAGGAGCCAACGACAGACACAGTGGGTGTGGCGTCAGGCCTCGGAGAGGCTTTTATTTAACACAAATAATAAAAATAAAGTGTCCAAAGGGGAAAAGAGTGTCTAAAATAAACAGGGGATCTGGTGTCCTCGTCGTGCTGCGAGGTTCGTGAAGGAGGGGCAGTGTTCTGGAAGGAAGGGTCCAGGTAAGGGGCGGAGTCCGGCGGCCGCACGCGCTCCCCTCTAAGGACCGGGGCGCGAGGGGCGGCGGCTTCTCCAGCGGCTTCTTCCTCCTTCTTGGCCCACGGCGCTTGACGGGATTGAACGGCCCGGCATCCTGGCCCGGCGGCCGTATTACGGGTGCGGTTTCGCTCGGACCGCGGGTCCGGCGGCTCACGTCTCTGGCGGCGCGGGAATCCCTCTACGCACCCTTCCTGGACCCACGAGGACACCAGCGTGCATGCACGGGGAAGAGACCGGTCTCTCGAGGAGAGGCGCGCTCGGCATTTAACAGCGGCGGTGATGAGGCTTCATTCCCTTCAGGTGTGCCTCATCACACGCCGCCAGACCTGGTTGTTTCAGCGCCCCTCCTCTCTCACACACCCACTCCCGTCGGGAGCCTGGTGAAGGGCGGCGATTAAGGGACGGGGTGCTGCTGATAATAAGGGGGGAGGCAGCTGACTCGTCACACTTGTCTTGCCATGCAAACATTTCCGAGCGTTTCTCCCGTGTATGACTCCCCGTGTATGACCTGGACTATTTACTGGACTCTGATTCTCTGCCGCCTGCCTACTCTGATTCAACCTGGCTTGTTATTTGATTTATCCTGGGTCTTTGCCGCCAGCCGTGATCGTTGTGTTTGAAGCTCGTGATTGAATTCTGCCTGTTTGACTTGCATTCTGTTTTAATAAAGCTGCACATGGATCCTAACGCCACTGACTCCTCGTTACACATGTATTGTATCTGTTATAATATATGATGCCATCACAATAAAAAAACTGCAAGAAGAATGTGCATACATGTGCTGTGTATTTTAGGCTTCAGGAGAACCATTAGAGGTACCCAAGAAATAAGCCCCAAAAATCAGAAAACTTTTTAATTAGCGATTCAAGTCTTTCCAACTGTGATTGTTTTCCAAACATGATCTACAGTATAGGTAATAACACATTAGGACAATCTCACAAAAATTAATGCCGTTAACGCAGGTTCTATTTGACTCTATGCATCACCTGTAGTTCAAACCAGGGTTGTCAGCAGTACTGCTATCCTAGCGACATTTTATTTATTTTTTTTTATCAAAACTTTATAAAATCGTAATCAAGAATTCTCTTTGTCTCGCATATCTGATTTCTAGTGAGCTTGTCACAATGCATTATGAGATTACCTCCTGGTAATACATGCAGTGCCATTTTGTGGCACATACAAACTATGTGGCATTTTAGAAGTCATTATAATTGGTTATACTTCACATTGTGAGTGTACTTTTAACAACTTAGTAATCGTAAGATGTGTTTGTCTCCCGGTATAATTCTTGTTTAGTGTGCATGGGGACTACATTTATACTTTACAGCCAATATATATTTACTAACAATTTGCAAATCATTGTTTTAGAAAACCCTAGTTCCTATTGTGGAACTACATTTTATTTTTGGAAGTTTCATTAAAAATCCACTGGACTCATGATCCATGACAAAAGGGGAAACCTTGAGGTCGCTTTGGATGATTAAAAAAAAAAAATACCTATGGATTTCCATTTGGAGCATAAATGTTTTAAATGTACTATAGCACCTGCAAAAGAGCAGTAGTGAAAGGAAGCCATTCAGCTGGTAGAGTGGGAAATTACTCCAATGTTTTCCAGTTACATTTATTGAAGTATGTTTTGGAGCTCTTCCAGACTAGGATTTTCATGTGTAATAATACCATATGAGAGAGATGTACTTTAAGCGTTCGTTAATAGTACATATGTTTTGAACGCTGCTTACAATCAATCATTCTGCTGCTGCTCTGGAAGTCTATGGCAACCCATAGAACTGTATGATAAAAAGTTGTGAAATTTGGCACAGGACAGGATAGAGGACAGTCTGAACATTAACCACACCAAATTTGGAGTCTCTAACTAAAACCCACTTGTCACCACTTGTCCAAAGTTGCGCTCATGTTTGTGTTAATAACTTTTGAACAGTAAGGGCTAGAATCAATTATTTTTTTACTCTGATTCAAGTCGATTCAAATGTACTGACATGATTTTCCATCATAAACAAATTTCCACAATTTTGAATTTTTGTAAAAACCTTGTTTTTCTAAAAACCTCGCTACATTGTTTGTCTGATATGAAAATCAAACTATCATCTTCAGACCATGTTGACTAAAAAACTTGGAAATCAAGTTGATCAGTCAAATTGTTTCCAAATAACATAGGAACAAATTTGTTGAAGAGCTTGCCAAAGTGGACGTGAGGCTATATCTCTGCAATGCTTTAGCATATTTAGACCAAACCTGGTGTGTGTTATGACAACTATGACCTGAGGCTACTTGCACAGTTTCAGCACAGCACCACCTAGTGGTCAGGATGTACGAAAAATGGGCATTTTTGCTTATAACTTTTGCCAAAAATCACAAGACTGGTCTCTTTGCATTGGGTACCATTCAACACCGAGATGAATGGTACACAATTTTCCCATGTTGGCCATTTAGAACTTCAACAAAAAAACTTTATTTTACAAATGCATTGGCGTATTATTATGAAACTTGGTATGCGTCTTTGGCTCCATGCCCTGAAGGCACTCAAAAGGTTTTGTGGCAGCACCACCTTGTAGTTTTGAAAAATTGTAATAAAATATTTTTAAAAAATGCTAATAACTTTTTATTACTTTTGCCTGCTGTCATGAGACTTGTCTTGATAGATTCCTTTGGTTCATGCAGAGAACATCGTGCCATAAAATGTCTTTAATTTCTCATTGTTGCGTTTGGTCTGATCCTCCCTGTTGTTTGCTCCTCATTCTGTCTCTGTTGTTCTTGACCCCTTACTTGCTGCTTGCAGCTATATACTTTATTTGAGTTTCTCCCTTGCTGGTAGCCCTCAGTCCCATTGTTGATTGACTGATTGATTGATTTGTTTTGTTGTTTCACAGTTTGTTGCCTTTGTGATGTCAGTAATGTTTTTGTGTGTGTTTTTGACATTTTATGATTTGATGTGTTTGTTGTCAGTGTAATAGTCAGTGTTGTGCTGTTTTCTTAATGCACTGATTTATTTATTTTATTTTATTTTTTTTCTTTTGTTTGATATTTTTGTGGTTTAATAAAAGTAATTTATTTGTGTCCGTCCACATCTCTTTGTCCGTTCCCGGGTGGGGTAATTATTTGGAGTTATACTGGGGGTTCCAGAAATCCTCCTCTTGCCACATTATTTTTGGGAATTGTCTCCCACTCTTTTGGGAAGGCTTTCCTTAAGGTTTGGAAGTGATTCTATCAAAAAATATTCATCCAGTAGAATATCTGTGATGTCAGTCACTGATGTTGGATGTGAAAACCGTTTCAGTTCAGCCCAAATGTGTTCAGTGGGGTTGAGATCAGGCCTCTTTGCAGCCAGTAAAATTCTTTCACATTAACTCATCCCAACTTTATCCAACCATGTCTTTATGGACCTCGGTTTGTGCACTGGGGCAGAGTCATCCTGGAATAGAAAAGAGCCTTCCCCAAACTGTTCAAAGTTGGAAGCACAGCATTGTCCAAAATATCCTGGTATGTTGAAGCATTAATATTTCCCCGCATTGGAAGTAAGAGGCCGATCCCAACCCAACCACTGAAAAACTGTCCCATACCATTATCCCTCCTCCAGCAAACTTTACAGTCAGCACAATGCAGTCAGGCAGGTAATGTTCTCCTGACATCCGCCAAACCCAAACTCACGTATCAGACTGTGATTGGTCGCTCCACAAAACAGGTTTCCACTGTTCCAGAGTCCAGTGTCTGCATGCTTTACTCCACTACAACTGATGCTTGGCATTGTACTGGAAATGTGAGGCTTGCATGCAGCTGCTCGATTTCTGCATGTTATGTAAGACTCTCTCGCTCTGTATCTTTCGTTGCATGTTTGTGAGAGACAAAGCGAAGGCAAGTCGTGCGCCTTCACACTCGAGTTTACGATACGTAAAATACAGGTACACTGCGCATCTATTCAGATGAACTGAAAAATAAAATGATAATAATATTATAATAAATTATAGTAACACCGCATTTTATTGTCAGTAACCGTAATGGCGTTGTAACAGGGGAAACCAGAATTCTTTCTGCACCTTCACGTTTTGAATCACAACTGCCGGGAAAACATGACTAAACATGACTAAAACGGTATGCAAAGTAACATAGCACTTTATTTTATTTCAGAAAGTATTTTTTTTCCTGCTCATTTTGCTGAACATTTGACTATTATATTCATGTGCAAGTTCAGGGTTTTGGTACTTTAAAGTTTCATGGTTCAAGGAACTTTAAATATACACTGTGTATGTGTATGCTCCTGAAATAAAAATTTAGAAAGATGTGATGCATTGTTTTTGTTAATATGACTCATCATATACGTATGTCTCTTTTAAGGGTATAATCAACTATTTTCCATTGTCTAGTCTTTAATAAGCAAACAAAAATCACAATAAATTGTAATATCGAATCGCAATAGTGAATGCTAAGATGTGTGTGTTTTTTTAATTGTGACAGTCTGTATATTAAGTGTATCATTCAACTTTTTCCCATGGTCTAGAGTTAAAAACAAAAAACAAAAATCGGAACACATAGCAATATCAAATCGCAATACTTGTAGAATCAAAATCCTTAAAAAAATCGGAATACATATCGTATCGGCACCCAAGTATCGATGATAGTATCGAATCGGGAGGTAGGTGTATCGTCCCATCCCTAATAGATAGACTGTTCTGATAGCAAAATGACAACAGCACAGCTTAAGCTCATTGCTAAAGCTCTCCTGCCTCTGAGGACCCTTCACACTTCACACTGCCGTCTCCTCGTTCATGGAGTGTCTCCCTCACACTGAGTGCAGGCGCTGAGAGGACGAGCAGCCATCCATCTTTTCCTGTCTGTGTGAATGCAATGATGCCTTTTATCCATGAGAGCTGTAGGAGAGCGAGGAAATGTCTCAAAATGAGAGGGTCATGCTGGAGTGGTCTGCTAGTGTGAGATGCTTTAAGAGCAGCTGGGATGTGAGTCGTTTTATTTTGGATTACAGAGACAGCAGCGCTCTTCTGTATGAAATGAGACTTTCTCCATTTCACTGGAGTTCATTTTTTCACACTTGACATTCCTAAAGTCGCAGGCGTCATTTACGGTGGGGATGAGTGGGACATCACCACTTATTTCTGAAACAACTGATTAAGAGGGTGTGTCTAACACAGAGAAGCATGTCCAGTCCTCCATCAGGAGTTTTGTTTCATTAGTGTGTGTTATAAAGAGTGCTGATCTGGCACTGAGTTCTTGTCTCTTTTTCTGTGGTCTGTTCTAGTGAAACCACTAGACAAAATGATAATAGACATGTCCGTGCTGCAGGTATACATTCAAAAAGTTATATGAGAATGAACACAGAGTAATGTGAAGTTACTCTTACTTCACATTGCTGATCCATGCATATATCTAGAGCTGGGTAGATTACTTATCCGTTACTGATTCCAAATTACATGACAAAAATTGTAGTCAGTAATATAATCCATTACATTACACACTTTAGGTAATATAATCAGACTACTTTTAGATTACTTTTGAATGAGGTCATTTTGTACCATCTTGACATAAAAATACAAACAGTAAGAAAATATATTCCATTTGTTGTTATCAACAGCATGAAGTGCATTAAACATTACATCACATCAAGGTTTCCCAAACTGGGTTTGTGAAGGAACTGCAGGAGTTTAATGAAAAGCTAATAATTAATTAAATCATAAAAATGTTAAATTAAAACAAATAATTTCAAAATGAATCAATGAAAAAATAAAAATATTTTATTTGTTTACCTGCATGTTTTGTGACCATAACCAATGTCAGAGAACCATGAACATGCAAATGTGATACTTAAATATTAAAAATTTTATTTTAAAATCTCAGGAGTAGTTCAAATAAAAATATATTAGGCTAAAGAGTATCAGATGTCAAAAAAAGTTGGTGAATTTGTGCATTTTAATGTGTTTGAAAGACAAACGCCTGTAACGATTCAGTCCACTGAAGGCGAGCGTAGTGAGAACCCAAGTGCTGTTTATTTACAAAGTGATCCAAAATACAAACATAATCCGAGATTTGACTTGACTTGACTTGACCAGACTTGACTTGGCATGGACAAACTAGACTCACCGACAGCGGGTTACAACATCAATACATGACAAGGAGCAAAGGCAACGACATGGCTACTTATAGCAAACAAGACTGGACACATGACAAGAACAAACCAATCAGAACGTGACACAAGGAACAAGGGAACCAATAGCATGAAGACATGAGGGCAATGGAAGCATGAAACAAACAGGAACCGTGACTAAACTTCAAAATAAAAGACATGAAAACATGAACCCAAAAACAAAACCCAAACCCCACATTACAACGCCTTCCAAAGTAATACATGGTAAAATAATCCACTGAGTGATAATTCAAATAAAAATGAATGTGTTCATCAGTAGTTGATGCAATGTTGAAACACTTCTTAAACTTGAAATGATTTTTGTAAATCTAGTGGTCAAATGCTGTGTCGCCTCCTGACTAATGACTGATCTCTGTGTGAATGCCCACAAACCTGAAGACTTTCTGAGTGTAGGGGAGCGCAGGGCACAAAGTAACGCGGGGTTAGTTGTAACACATGTGGTTTAAATATTTCCACACATAACCATAACCAAATTTACAGTATTTACTAGTTACCATATCAACATTATATAGAGAAAAAAGTGCGCTAAAATTCAAAAGTCTTTTGAAGATATCGCTGAACATTTATTTTACCATAGTAAAATTATATTTCTGGCTTAATAAAATTTTTCATCTCAGTTTTTATTACTCATTTAAAATGAGACAAATCTGATATTATTTTTATCTGCAATCTGTTATTTGTCAGTTTAGATCATTTTTTAATTCTTACTAGCAGAAGACACTGACTGGTTTTACATTCCAGTTGTGCAGATGGGGTAAGTTCTAACACTGCGTTACAATGTGCACTGCCATGCTATTCTATGACGTTAGCGATGTAATATTTACTATTCACACTATTGACTTTAATACATTTTAATGAGAAATGATGAGAAACAGGTGAATAAAGTCAATGTTTAATGTTAAGAAATTATTATTTCAAGACATGTAAAGCATTTTGGCTCGTTTATGTGGGCCATCCCAAGCATGGTTGCAATGTGTTCATTGTTAAACTCACAAATCAGATTATTTTGAATTCTTAAAAATCGCCATTATTTTATTTTAAATAAATGATTATTTTATTTTATTGACAAATTATTTTAGTTTGTCTTGTATATTTTTTTCATGAGATCAGATAACATTTTAAGCTGTCATATAGTCATGTTACAACGTGCCCCTCAGATGTTACAATGTACCCCACCTACGGGGCATGTTGTCACATTTCACTTCCAATTTTTGAGGGTAAATAAAGAAAAACGTATACACTGTAATTATGAAACAAAGTGACATATTTGTACTAGAAAAGTGTGAAATTACTGTGGATAAAAAAATTATACTCTTAACCCCATGTGGATTTACACAATTTGAGAAAGTCAAAAAGTGTTACTTTGTGCACCGCTCTCCCCTATATAAGCGGTATAATAAGTCTACTTTAGAAAGGAACATTTAAAAGCTGAAAAAGAGGAACTAGAGACACTCGATAAATTATGAATAAATTATTGCTATTGTGTAAATATGATGTAATCATGTAATCCATAAAAAAGTAACTGAAGTCTGATCATGAGTATTTTAAAATGTAATTTAATCTAAGTACTTCATTTTTGGAATCTGTTACTACCCAGCTTTGCATATATCCAGTGACTTACAGAGTCCAGGATCAGCAGCAGGAATGACGTTATCAAATGTGTCAGAAGACCATCTGAGCACTTTCAACAGGTCAGTAAGAATGACTGCTGCCTCAAGTCACCATGTTGCGAGAAGTTTCTAATATGTATGTGAATATGTATGTGTTAGTATGATATCTAATAGTATAGTTACATTACAGTTTAGACTTGGAAGTGAGGAAATGCTCAAATGCAGAGCTGATCTCTGGATCCATAGACCACATAAATGATTTACCATGAAATATCAATGTCTTGGCTTTTGTGGCATTTTGTGCATAATATTTAGCATCTGTGCTAAGCAGACTGTTAGTTGCCACTGCTAGTCCTTGTTCAGTTAATACAGTACATTTCCTGAAATTTATATATATTTTTCTTTGGCTCATTTGTTCTGTAGTAGAAGCTGGTGCCTGGTTTCCATGGAAATCCAACAAATGATGCTGTGCAGCAAAACAGAGGCAGCGGCATTATCATTATCATCCATACACTACAAATGTGACTGTGGTGTTTCAGATATTCTGAAAGATTTTTAATTTTGCTACCACTCTCATTGTGTTTACAAACAAAGACCTCAAACCCAGATGCACAATCCAGGGATATTTGCATTCATTTATTGGAAGATGATCAGTTTATGGGTTGGAAGTTTCAGGTGGCAGACTGGTTTTATGAATATCAAATCTAATCTCAGCAGTTCATTTATGTTGCTGGGGCAGTGAGATGATCCGGTGTCACAGAGATCTAGTAGAAATGTTGAGGAGGAATATAGTCAAATCGCTGGCACAAATAATCATGCACTAGTGTCTAGACTAATACATGCTGCATCTAATGGTGAATAAAAGCATTGGCTAATCAGGAGCTAATAAAGAGCTAACCTTAACTATGACTGAAGTCGAGTTATTCCAGAACGCTTGAGTGAGAGGTGTCACTCCACTCCACTCACGTATGCTGATCCAGGCCAGCTTTCAGTTTGTGTGTTGATGTGTGATAAACAACTTCTTTGGGAAATATTTTTTTAGACAGAGAAGAAATAAATGACCTAACTGGCCACTTTTAGTCTAAAACAAAACAGCAATATCACACTTGTGCACAGCTGTGATTATGTGTGTTCCCCAAGAATCAAACCCATGACCAAAAAAAAAAAATTATACATATATATTTATATATTAGTGCTGTCAATCGATTAAAATATTTGAACTAATTAAGCGCACATTTTTTTCTGAAATGAATCACAATTAATCGCAACTAATCTCATCTAACATTAAAGTTTTTAAATATACTTCTATACTGCAATATGTACAAACAACATAAAGACAGTTCTTTTTTTATATTTGTTTAGTGGCATCTTTTTATGACTGAAGGCGAGTATCTCTGATACCAATACTGATGTCTCTATAGAAATAGATTTTTCCCCCTATTATTTAACCATTAACTATAGCCATTCAACATTACAGTATAAATGAGAGCTATCAATTTTAACATTTATTAGACTTTTAAAAAAAAATAACAACTATTAATTTAACTTAAAAAAATCTTCACATAAACCCATTATAATAAATGTCATATTTAGCTACCTGTGCCCTTCAGCAAAATATGCAGGAAATATACAGAAATTTAATAAAGTTATCAAACACTAAATTCTAAATTAAATAAAGATGAATCCTTAAAGCTACAAAAGTTATTGATTTCTTCTTTTTTCTTTATTTGATTAACAGACATCACAGCAGCTGGTTATTAGGTTTTTTGGCTGCTATTACTTTAAGAGCTGCCACTGCAGAACGTGATGCAGATCTGACACACATCATATTTTCTCACAACCTTTTATATATAATTGCGCTTTAATATGAAATGATATACATATATAGCACGTTAGCGTATTTGTACATGCAATTGAAGAGCATGCACTACGAGCACAGTATAACTGCTGACAGGACAGGAAGGTTAGTTTTTACTGATATATGGCCTGACCACATCTAATCTGACCGCAGTTCACTGTTGCTCTGCTGAAGCTCCTCATCACCTGTACTGTTTCTGTGCTTGTTAGACTCGCGCCTGTCGCTGAGGCGAAGTGGAGTGCGCATCTGAAAAGTCTCCCGTTTGATGTGGTCATAAAGACGTTTTGCGTCTAAATAAGCATAATTCTTGTCAAGAAAAAAAGAGACAGAAGCAGCAGTTGTGAGTGGGGTGGCCAACCGTAGCTCTGCCCCTGCATTAACTGCGTTAAATATTTTTAACACCGTTAAACTGGAAAAATGAATCGCATGCGTTAACGCACTAATTTTGACAGCACTAAAAATTTATATATATATATATATACACAATAGCACTGACTTTTTGTTCTCCATTTTGGACAGATGCTTGTCAATGCAGTCTGGAATTGTTTCCTCTGTGCGATGCTGCCTTACATTTGGACCCACCTGAAGTATCTCAGAAGGCTTTTGTCATTCTGTAACAGCCATGACATCACCTTACAATGCTTTCTATGTAGGAAGCCCACTCGATTTTGGAACAGAGCCGGTCTCTCTGTCTTTCATGATGAGCTCCAGGGAAAAGCTTTCACACTTATTACTCCTGAACTTTTTGGAGAATATTCATGTGTTATTTCATATATTAATGGATTCTTTTATTTCTTTCTCCCTTTCTCTCTACTTGTCAGCACACAGTTACATCTTTAATAACCTGCCGACTCCTAGGGGAAGTGCGTCCTTGAGAAGGATTTCATTAGAGTGCTCTCGAGTTCTCTGGCTGACGCTCCACAATCCACACATTCTCTCCTGCAATCATCTTCCTCTCAGAAGAGCGTACAGGTGCGAGGAGCTGAGCGGGACGCAAAATACTGTCATCAGCTCCTGTGAACTTATTTACAAGAGACATTTCACTCTGTTCCTGGTTTACATGAACTTTTCTCTAATGAAAATTATATAAAGCCATGCAAGATTGAATCATGCACTGTATGACTGTGTTTGATGATCATGTGTATGTATTTTATGCCTTGCAAACATAAACACTTGTTTTTCGTAATGTATTGAACATTGTTGTGTTGTGAATTCTTCTGATTTTAATGTCACTAAATTGAAATGATCTAGCTTGTTAATACAAAGGTTTTATAAGAACTGTGTCATTAAAACAGTAAAATCATTAAATCATTAAAACGGTAGGTTTTTTTATGTTTATTAGTGTATAGTGATATTAGTGATGCTAGTATAAACCTGAATGATTGGAGTGGAATCTCTAGTGAGCTTCTTGTGAGAAGTGCATTTGTATGACTGCATTACATAACAAAATATCAAAGCCAGTGTCACTGATAGAAAAGAAAGATCCACAAACACACTTTACAATCAAAACATGTGACAGACAGAAGTTTTGAAGACAGTCAGTACCAGTGTTGGGGAAAGGTACTTTTAAAAGTAATGCATTACAGTATTGCATTAAAAAGTATATAATTGTGTTATTTAGTTACTTTTTAGGGAAAGTAATGCATTACCTTACTTTTTCATTACTTTTTGTGACCTGGGCTGGGCTTGCTTATTGTTTTTTTTAATAACAAAAAACCCATCATATTTCATGTGAAATTTAAAAGTAATGCATTACTTTACTAATTACTTGAAAAAAAGTAATCTGATTACGTAACTAGCGTTACTTGTAATGCACTTCCCCCAACACTGGTCAGTACTGTGTGTGTTTGTGGTTAGTTAGTGGATGATGGTGACAATCAGACATAATGAAGAAAAACCATACTTAAAAGAAAAGATTGTGCAACACGCAGATACTTGTACAAGTGTGACTGTATATTTATGTTCCTCAAAGTGTGCACGGTTCATGTTTACTTCAGTTTTAGATTGCAATAGAAAGCAGAAAATTGCACATGGTTTTCTATAGGGTGCCTTAACAGGTAATAAAAACCTGTGCACGCATGATGGTCCTCTGAGAGCACAGATGTAGTCCCCTGATACGGACGTCTATATCCTCTATCAAGTGAAAAAAAGAGCACTGAAGGAGGAGCAGAGAGCTTGTGCCAAGGAGACGTGAGCGCTGGAGGCAACAATGGGTCGAGAAATGGAAAAGCATTAGTCTAGATGAACTCGAGAGATCTAGAGACAGCAATTATGTGCCCTCACAAAGCAGTGGGCTGCAGAGGCATTATGGGTAGCTGAGACTCCCTCTGCTTTATCACACGAGTCTTTGTGGCAGCCAACAAAACAAGCACCAGCTGCTTATTATGGACACACACATTGAAATAAAGGCGTGTTCAAGTGTCTGTCCAGTGACAGGCAAAAATAATGTGGTCTGAGGAGGGGGAAGGACAAAGAGACCCTGTGTGTGTGTGTGTACCACACGCTAAGCTGAGACCTCACCACCGTAGGAGTGACCTGTAAAAGGATCTCATTAGTCTGAGCTTCACGCACTGGGAATTCTGGGAACTTTCCCTGAGGGAAAGAGGGACAAATAGGTAAAAGCAAGGAGTGTGTGATGACAGATAGTCTTGAGCAGTGATTTTCAAACAAAGGCTGCAGGAAAGAATTAGATTTAGCTTTGTTAAGCCTAGTTTAGAACCGTCAGAATAGCTGAAATTCAGTTCTGCATACTGGTGCTTGATTCCACGAGCAGTTCCATCAGAGACAACAATCCATGGGACAAACCATTTTATTTGTGCAAATAAGCATTCAGTGCTCTCACACACTACTGAGCATTTCCTGTGCTCACATCCCAAATACCACTGAACAATAACATACACTCATACTGAACTAAAAATCATATCTATAAATCCATCCAAAATGAATACTCAAAACATTCATAATTCATATCACTTTTTAAAAATGCATCATTGAAAATCAACAAAAATTGCTCTCAATAAAAAGACATAAAACTAACCAAACAACTAAACATATTAAGACTCCATTCAACATGATCAAAATAACTATGACTCATTGTTTATGCCCATTTCTTTTTAAGAAAAGAATAATGTGTACGTTTTGTGTGGAAGACACATCTAACAACATATAGTATGTGCATATATTCACAACAATATTACAATATTCTGCTCCCATCTCAAAACACACAAACCAGTATTAAAGTGATGCAGTTATGTAACAGTTTTGTCAGTCTGCTTGAAAATAAGGTTAAGAAGATACCAGCTTGACACAATGAGCACTTTTAAGGAAAGGTTAGTGGCATCAAATGGTCTACTAGTCTATTGATGGTCTACCCATGTTTGTCAATAACTAATGATGTAACTGGAACTCATACTAAGGAACTATACAGCCCAATTGCTGATACCAAAGAGCTACTGGGAAATGCTATTCAAACACATCTTAATCTGGTTGCAGGACATTTGGAGGTAGAAAAACAATAAATGGCCCGTTTATATTGGCCAGGCATTTGTGGCATCCATGAATGTCAACTAGTGAATCTGCCAGACACTCCAAAAATGATGTTCTTTAATCAAGGTCCTCTTTAGAAAAAACTGGCATGGACCTCATCAGACCATTAAAACTTGGACATCACTTCCTATTAATCTTGGTTGGCTCTGTGCAACACATCTGCAAAAAGCATTATTAACGGCTTTCTACGGCATCTCCAGCATTTGAGGGCTGTCCTGAGATCGGTGCAGAGGCAGCACTCAGGGAAATCCCAAAGAAGTGTGCAATTGGATGGGTGGAAGTATCACCTGGGCTTCCACTTGGGTCAAAGATAAGTGCGTCCAGCAGCAATTGTATCTTGCCTGAGACTCAAGGCCAAACAGCAGCTGAGACAGTTCCTGTGGCAGGCTGGCCATCACAAAAGGTTTGTGCTATTCAGACGTCATCAGCCTAACTGATCTCACTCAAAAGGGAGCACCAGACCAGAATTTAACTAGGATGTAAACTGCGCTGTGTGGCGGGAACCTAGCAAGAATTATTCTTATAGAGTACTCTTTCATACAGTGCTCTGCATATAAGTACTCTATGTGACACTGTTACGGCCTATAACCATTTTAAGGCTCGTCAATTCAAACAATTAAATAAAGGATACAGGCCAAACATATTAAAGAATCACAACACCTGATGTGAATTTCAAGACGCCTCCATTTAAGTCTTTTACGAAGTTCAACTCAAACATTCAGAAAGTAATACACAACAATTCACAAAGAATATTTTTAAACATAATCTAATGGATAATAACAAAGAAAGAATAATCATCTCATGGGTAGGAAAGCTAAGAAAGCAGACTGATAACTACACCTGTTCTTGGAATAAAGTTCTTACCTGACTCCCGAAATAAAAATAAAAACGGGTGAGTCTTCCGGACACCTGCTTCCCTCGCTCAGCTCTTACTAAATAAACAAAGCGTGAACTAATAAATAAATACACTACCCGCTACTGATAAGTAAGAAAGAATATCACATATCAAAACACAAATTTATAAGTTAAACCTAAGCGTAAAGAAAAACAAAAATAGCCTTAAAGAGGCGATGAGAGAGACGCTTGCAAGAACAATGGGAAGCAGAGCAACAGAGAGAGGGCGACATTGTCGCCTCGCAGCCTATTTATCCGGAATCCTTGATCACGTCACGCGACTCTCGCGGAATAGGAACCCCTACAACGCCACCTATGGACTCAGAATATAAGTGTCACACAGATACACATAACAGACACACTTTAGCTTCAGTTTCTCCTTCTACAGAAGGCCTGCTGTAGTCTACTTCTGCTGCCCTTCAGAGAACCCACTGTAGACTCAAGGGACAGAAATCAGACTGTAGTGGAATTGAATGGTTCACATACTAATGCTTTAATTTTTCACAGCTCCAGGTCCCATGATGGTGATTGAGAAACCATTTTTGAATGTGAAGAAATGAATAACCTTAATACAAAATGACTCTCTAGTAATCAGTCAAAGTTGCAGTGCATGTAAATTACTCTTACATGTGAAAGGACGGTGGCAGGAACGTTAGAGGTGACTGCGGTAAGTCATAAGTCACACACACAAACCACGTGGGGTACAGCCTTCCCTTCAGCAGACCACCACAGCCAGACAGCAACAAGAGCAGGGAGGTAAAAAGAAGCGGTAAGACATTAGGGCTTGCGCTGTGGTTAGACTGCAGGAACTTCAAGCGGTGAGATGATTTTGTTGGAATCATTAAATCATACACGGCATGTCACTTTCATGTGACACTCACATGCTCTGCAGTTTCCTCTTGTAGTTGAGGAGTGAGGCGTACTGTCATTAATTCACACTTAGTTGCTGTTTGGAGGCCATGGACTGCTTGAAATGAGATGGTACTCAAAATCTGTCTCCTCACAGACAGTCTTTGGCTCTCATTCATCACCAAACTAAAAATAAGGAACAAAAATAAATAATCAGTTTTTTTAGTCATTGAGCACTCATCATATGGCATAATAATCTGAGATGTATGTCAGTAAGGGAGAACAATGGGGATATGCCGAACAGAATACATGTAACTGCTGCATTTTTAACATACAAAATATAACTGTATTTCAATTTAGTTACATTGTAAATGGGTGTTAATCAAATTACGTTACATCTGAAGAGAATTTTTGTGATT
This sequence comes from Spinibarbus caldwelli, assembly GCA_039654775.1. Taxonomy (NCBI): domain Eukaryota; kingdom Metazoa; phylum Chordata; class Actinopteri; order Cypriniformes; family Cyprinidae; genus Spinibarbus; species Spinibarbus caldwelli. The sequence goes on along the minus strand of CM077241.1, from coordinate 892,742 downwards.
ATTTTGAAATTTAATGTCATTTAATATTAATGTAAACTAAGGGAATTTGGGGAATTTGTCATGGAAGTACAAAGACAAATACACATTTTACTTAGAACTGTGAATAAGGAAACAACATTAAGTGCAATGCAAGCTATGTCCACCTGCAACAAAATTTCTATTGGCTTCAAAGCATTCAACATCTAATCTGAAAAAAACATCTTGAGGTAAGCTGTTCATGATCTTTGAAAACCAGGGCTGCCAAGTGCCAACTGTGATGCAGCTGACACTGTTCTCACGCTCTTACATGAGACCATTTTCTCACGCAATGCCAGTGATGTTTGTGTTTGAGTTCCTGTTTTTTATGTTTATAACACAGTATAGTTAAGCAATATCAGACTGCTTAAAAAAAAGAGTGCTGTCTGCAAATGTGACATTGATTTTATGCAATTCAAAAACAAGAAGTTAATATTAAATTTTAGACACATGAAACTTTGTTTTATATTTAAAAACAATGTTTTTCTCCATCATTTCATATTTCCATGTTCAAAATGATGCGTTTGAAAATGATCAATAAAACACTAATTTAACATTATTATATAATTACATTATTAACATCTATAACATTATTAGTGCAAATATAATTGGTTTATATGCATGCAGTTTCACCTGATTTGGGGCAAATGAAAGTGACAACAGGTGCACTGGAGAGCAAGACAACCCCCAAAAAGGGAATGCAGGTGGTGGCCACAGACAATTGCTCTCTCCTTATCCACAGATAACTGCTCTGTCCTAGGGCTTGTTTTACAGGATCTGTTAGGATATGAAAATTCTAATGTTTTTATATTTACAATCAGTCTCTATAAGGTAATAGTTTTATATTGAACTTTCATATCTAGTCATGTAACATTATTCACAGCACTTGAGATTGTAATCCATTCCCTCAAAAAGGAATTTAAAGTACATTTGTTTTATTTCTTATTAATACACATATGCTAATTATTTGTTTGTAATGTTGTTATTATTCTAAGCACTGAATTAGAGCTGAAATCTCTATAAAGAAATTAAAATTACTTATTTTCTGAAAAGGTGTTGCTCACTGTTGCACTCTATTGTGGAACACTGTATAATTAATACTTTAACTGCAAAACTGTGACTCATAAATTCAGAACTTGATTTGATTTGACTTGACATGACAGAAACCCTGTAACTTGAGGCTCGGCTCTTTCCTATCATGAGCTGAGACATTACTTGATGATTTGGACTGGTTGTGAAACTTTTAACAAGTTTTTGAGGATACAGCATTAAGTAAAGTGCTTTGTAATTCTCAGTGCCAATTAAAGTCGTAATATTACATGTGATGGAGTGAGGTAATTAGCAAAATCTTTCTTCTTCTAAACGTATCATTAGTTCATTGTTAATATCTGGCTGTATCATATTTTCCTCAACATGATGTTTTAGTTATCATTTAATGATCATCATGATCATCATTTTCATCATTAAAAAAAAAACAAAAAAAACAAACAAACTACATCCATGATCATTTTCATCAGTAAAGAAGGTTTCTTTCTCTTGATTAAGGAAGTAAGTTTGAGAAATGAGCACACAGGCAAAGCAGAAGTACCGGAGGTGTGTCATCATCTGATTTCCTTGTACTTTATTTATTTACCTTATCTCTATGTGTGCTGAAATCTCTCCAGGGCTGAAACTGAGAGTGACCCTTCTGTCCTTGTTAGTATGTTTGGAGCAGAGGACGTGTGACCGAACCCTCCACTGCAAACTTTTTAAGGGGCCTGGCATGCTGGGAAAAACACAGGAGCTGTGAGAAACAGTAATAGTGTTGATCTTTCCCCACAATCTCATTACCTCACAGTTTAATGCACTGCTATCAAGCAGTCTTTAAATATCTCAGCCAAAAGTAGAGAGGCAAAGCTTTGTCGTTAGTGATTCCTATTACAATGCAGAAGTGACATGCACAGAGGAGCCTGTGATAAAATCCTGTCAAATGAAAAAGTAATAACAATAAATCCATGTGAAATTTAAAGGCTGATTCATTTTCTGCTTTGCCGAATCAGAACTGATCCACAATACTTCGGCTGGAGAGAAACACTTGCTCAGATCATAGTTGCGCAGCACATAATGACTTCTGAAGAATTTCCCTTACAGATTTACCAGTACATTTCATCTTAACGTCACAGCTCATGATAGTCACTACTGAGACTGTGCATGATGTCACCAGCTGATCGTGACGTTTACAGCACATGACATGACACATAAATAAATATAAACTATACTATAATGACACCCTGTGATATATTAGTGTTGTAGACCAGTGCGGGTCCTTTAAGAGCAAGGAGGGGGAGAGGGGAGTGCGAGTACAGCAAAAAGAGGCAGAATGGATATGTAGAGACGGGATGTGTTGTTGCGACCGGGGCACAGTTACAGCGGTAACGTTAATTACCGTGCAACTATTGTTAACAATAAATCCTCTGACAAAACCAAGTTGTCATTCATTTGCTCACTGGCTGCAGACAGAAGGGAAAGGGAGTTAACACCGAAGTGTAGATTAAAAAGCTAACTTACTTCGGCCCTGGAGCAGTAAACAAGTCTCCCCCATGTTATCTCCGACCACGGTCAGGGACAGAGCAGGAAGTATGAGGGGCACCATAACCCTTTTTCTTGTGATGGACAGATTGATGCAAATGTAAGTGAAACATGTTATATACCCACTCCGCCATTTAAGTTATCGGACACCAATCCATTTAAAGTCGATGTTGAAAGAGAATGTGGGGCTGATGTGCGATGTAAAGAACCATGTCCACACATACATCATCCTGGCAGCTACACACTAGCAGTGCCATTAACTGCCACTGTGGCAACTCCAAGTACAAATCCCTTTACCTCTGCTTACGTAGGGGATTTCATTCATAGCACTCCTGTGCCCAGCCCACCGCTACACACTGATAATGCCACAATGCCATCAGAACTCTCTCTTCCCATCCATGAGCCACATAAGTCACGTGCGCAACGGCCTTGTTCTGTATGCTATCAGGCATCTTCTGAGAGTAAAGATGACTATGACTCCAGAGAAAGAGTCCCCACCCTGTCTCCTGGCCAATATGATGGCACCACCCCGTGGAGGGTGTTTCTTCACTGGTTTGAGAGCTGTGCCAGGGCAAACCACTGGACTAAAGAGACCAAGGCTATTCAGTTAAAGTTCTGCTTAGTGGGTGCAGCAGGGGCAATAGTCCATAGGAATCCACGGCTCATGATAGGGACTCCATGGGACTACAGCCATCTGGTGGAGGAAGTCGAAATTGCCTATGGTCCCTCCTCAGAGCATGCTGCTGCAGTGGCTATTGAGTTGAGACAGCGTGTCCGCAAACCAGAGGAATCTCTCCATGTATTAAGGGATGACATATATGAAAAAGTGTCAGTGGTCTACAGCAATAGAACTGAAAGAGAGCAAGATGCCATAGGTGTAGAAGTCTTTACTCATGCTTTATGGGAAATAGAGATTGTAATAAAGTTATTAGAGAAGCGGCCACACACACTAGCCCAAGCCTATGACATTGCTCGCCATTATGAAACAACCAAGCGGGCAGCGTCACGTCACCAGCCTCACACACGCAGGTGTATATAGCTTATCTGAGTGAAAGCCCCTTACGGCTGTGGTGAGGGAGGGAGTTGAAAGAGGGGAGCAGATGCTGTAAGCCTCTTCCCAGCAACGGGCTTCAAATCTACTGCCCCTGAATATGTCCAAAACCTCCGTCAACGGCTGGAGCTGGCACATCAGATTGCCAGAGATGTACTTGGTGAGTCAATGCAACGTGCAAAGAGACAGTATGACAAGAGTTGCTGCTGCACAAGGTTTGAAGTCGGAGATGCTGTGTGGTCTTAACCTCATTAAGGGCACACGGAGAGTCAAGAACAAGGTCAGGAAATTTCTTCCATCATACGAGGGGCCATTCTTCATCCTGGGACAGTTGGATGACCTTGTGTATCGCATCCAAAAGGGTCCAAAGACCAAAGCAAAGGTGGTTCATCATGATCAGTCGAAGCCCTATCGCAGTCGTGAGCCACTAGACAACATTTGGGCCATGGAGCTGGCTGAGGCCTGGGCACCTGTGGAGGTGCCACCCCCGGTCATTGACATGGATTCTGCAGACCTGGAGCTATCCGGCCGGTTTTCCAGCACAGGAGGGGAAAGACCGCCCAACAGCGCTCTAGATCCAGCAGGGGACCCTACTGCCGATGAAACCTTGCTTCCCCTCACCTCTCCTGACATGGATCCTTCTTCCTCCGAGGATCCTCAGGACAGTGGGGGTGGTACAACAGAACCACTTCCCCAACACCATCGCAGGCTGAGCCGCAGACCGAGACCTCCAGACAGGTTTGGTGAATGGGTGGCTCACTGAGTTGATTAGGTTCATGGACAGTTCCAGAGATAAGTTAATTTAGAGTACCATCTTATGCGAAAGACAAAGGTTTTCAGGCAAAGTTTTATAGTATAGTTTTTTTTTTTTTTTTAGCAGTTGATGCTAAAGAATTATTTTATAAGTTTGTATTGGGATGGGGGAACTGCTTCCTGTAAATTGTGATATTTGATTTTGAATTGTTCTTAGATGCTCCGGTCACCTAGATGTTGTAAATGATTAGCTAATGACTTGTGTTGTGTATGAGTGTCTTGGTATGGTTTGTAATGCACTAACCTATGTGTACCCTGCGCAAAGGACTGCCACTATTCACAGTAAAGCTGCACCAGGGACTATTGCCTTCCAATGGACTGTACAAGACAGGTTACCCTAACCCTCCTGCGTGGGCTCTTGGCAAATGAGGACTGTATACCTGTGAAAAAAAAGTAAAATGGAATGGCAAGTTATATGTTATGTACAGTGGGTACGGAAAGTATTCAGACCCCCTTCACTTTTTTTCAATTTTGTTATGTTGCAACCTGATACTACAATTGTTTAAATTCATTTTTTTTCTCATTAATCTACACTCTGTACCTCATAATGATGAAGTGAAAACAGAATTTTAGAAATGTCTGTAAATTTATTAAAAAGAAAAAACTGAAATATCACATTTACATAAGTATTCAGACCCTTTGCAACAAGACTTGAAATTTTGCTCAGGTGCCTCCCATGTCTCTTGATCATTGCAGAGATGTTTCTACACCTTGATTGGAGTCCGCCTGTGGTAAATTAAATTGATTGGACATGATTTGGAAAGGCACACACCTCTCTGTAAAAGGCCTCACAGCTGATAATGCATATCAGAGCGAAAACCAAGGCACGAGGTCAAAGGAACTGCCTGCAGAGCTCAGACACAGGATTGTATTGAGGCACAGATCTGAGGAAGGCTACAAAAAAAATTCTGCTGCACTGAAGGTTCCCAAGAGCACAGTGGCTTCCATAATTCTCAAATGGAAGAAGTTTGGCACAACCAGGACTCTTCCAAGAGCTGGTCCCCAGCCAAACTGAGTAATTGATGGAGAAGGGGCTTGTCTAGACTGGTGACCAAAAACCTGGTGGTCACTCTAGTTGAGCTCCATGATCATATATGCAGATGGGAGAAACCTACAGAAGGACAAACATCACTGCAACACTCCACCGATCTGGGCTTTATGGCAGTGTGGCCAAACTCAATCCTCTCCTCAGTGAAGACACATGAAAACACACTTGGAATTTGCAATAAAGCACCTAAAGGACCCTCAGACTGTGAGAAACAAGATTACCTGGTCTGATGAACCTCAATTCTAAGCATCATGTTTGAAGGAAACCGGCTCTTCTCATCACCTGCAGAGTACCATCCCAAAAGTAAAGTGTGGTAGTAGCAGCCTCATGCTGTTGGGCTGTTTTTCAGCGGCAGGGACTGAGGAACTCATCAGAGTAGAAGAAAAGCTCAATGCACCAAAATATTGAGATAGCCTTAATGAAAACCCAGTCCAGGGCATTCAAAACCTCAGACTGGGCCGAAGGTTCACCTTCCAACATGACAATGACCCTAAGCACACAGCCAAGGCAACACAGGAGTGGCTTAGGGACAACTCTGTGAATGTCCTAGAGTGACCCAGCCAGAGCCCTGACTTGAACCCTATCGAACATCTCTGGAGAGACCTAAAAAAGGCTGTCAACAGACGGTTCCCATCCAACCTGACCGAGCTTGAGAGGATTTGCAAAGAAGAATGGCAGAAATTCCCCCAGTCCAGTTGTGCAAAGCTTGTTGCGTCATACCCAAAAAGACTCGAGGCTGTAATTGCTGCCAAAGGTGCTTCAACTAAGTACTGAGTAAAGGGTCTGAATACTTATGTAAATGTGATATTTCAGTTTTTTCTTTTTAATAAATTTACAAACATTTCTAAAATTCTGTTTTCACTTTGTCATTATAAAGGACAGAGTGTAGAGTAATGAGAAAAAAAAAGAATTTAAACAATTGTAGTATCAGACTGCAACATAACAAAATTGAAAAAAGTGAAGGGGGTCTGAATACTTTCCGTACCCACTGTATGTTATGCTGGAGTGGCATTAAGTTAAGTAATCATCATCCAGAGTGGGGGTAGTGTTGTAGAACAGTGCAGGTCCTTTAAGAGCAATGGATATGTAGAGACGGTATGTGTTGTTGCAACCGGGGCACAGTTACAGCGGTAACGTTAATTACCGTGCAACTATTGTTAACAATAAATCCTCTGACAAAATCAAGTTGTCATTCATTCACTCACTGGCTGCAGACAGAAGGGAAAGGGAGTTAACCCCGAAGTGTAGATTAAAAAGCTAACTTACTTCGGCCCTGGAGCAGTAAACAAGTCTCCCTTGTTATCTCCAACCATGGTCAGGGACAGAGCAGGAAGGGTTAACAATAGTTCAAATATGACTGAATGGTCATCAATGGAAAAAGGTGTTATTTGCAATTAAAACATCTACCAATAGTGGCTAACTGAGCAATGCTGACCATCAACACCTGGACTTTGTAGACATTCTATTTAATGCATGATTAGACACCTTAAAATAACACTTGAAGAGTTTATTTGCAAAAGCCAATTAATGCCACGTTTAAAAAATGAACTAAATGCTGTGCATTATTCTCCATATATAGCATGTTCTGAACTCTAAACACATTTTGTCACAAAAGCTGGTTTTGTTCACTGTCTAGGCATCGCGAGTTCACATTTTACAGCAGAAACTGACAAGCGCACCTGCAGTTTGTGAGCAGAACCCGATAAATCCGTTTTAGCGAATCAGCACACAGTATTCAGGTCAGGTGACAAGGCTGCTAGTCACTTCGAAAAGACGCACTAGCTGAGAGGAGTTTCATCTGTGGCCGCATTTACACTGATATGTATCAGATATGTCCATTATTTGCTTCTGCCATGTAAGCGGACAGATCGGATATTCCCCTGTTAATGTGAGTTGAGTGTTAAATATTTAAAAAATATATATTGCAGTACTTATATATTTATTACAAATGAAACATCTCTAGTTGACTAGCAGAGTATTATTATTTTCAATTTTTTTTTTTTGTTGTTGTTTAAAATAAGAGGTGATCTGCCACTTAAATGTGTTGCTTTTAAAATCATGCTGAGTGCACAGACAAGCGCTTCAATCTATTGCTAACTGTTGTGGAAACTCTCTATTAGTTTTGGTGAAATCACAAAATAATGCACACAAACCATCACTGATGAACACACTTGGTTTTAATGAGGAAATAAACCATACAAGGGTAGATTAGAACCCCAAGTCCCGCTAACTTAGCCATTACATAGCAATTACTTGGTTTTGTTTACCTCTGAAACATAAAATGTAGAGTTATCTGCTTTTTCTTAAAAAAGTAACTTTTAATATATAAAAAACATACTTTCAATTTTGTAAATTACCTGTATTACACTGATATACCCGATATACCCTGTTCGTTGCTGCCACGTGCTTTGAGTTTGAGCGCCGTCAAGTTAATTCTTTATCATCTATTTTTTATCTTAAAATCAATTTTATACACCATCATTTTCATTTCTATAACATGTGAATATATCCCCTATTGTATTCTACAACAAAAACAATCAGAGCGCCTTGCTATCACTAGTTTTATTTTGATTTCCTGAGTCCGCTATTAGCTTATAGCCCGTTAGCATCATCAGTGTGGTTGCATTAGCGGCAACCAAGGAACGTTGCCGCTAATCTCGTTTACATTGCTAATACCCTATTCACACACATTACCATTGTTTTACTCACTGTTACTTGCTTTAATGGCGGATGTGTGTCTACCTTTGAGTGCAGGCAAGGACATGTTCGAACTGCATTCAGTGCAGCTGGAGCTGGAGGCCTTGGAGAAGCAGATCTGCGAGCTGGTGGAGAAGCAGGCCCAGCTGAGAGAAAAATCCCGGGCTGACGCTCACAAGTCCGGGGTAAGTATACAGCCCGCCGCTAACACTCCCACCACCTCTACTCCGTGTGTTTCTCCGCAGAGGCCCTGTGCAACCAGGACGCGATCTTCCCAGATGTCCTTCACTCCGGTGCCAGGACACCACAGACCCTGGGTGCAGCAGCAGCGGAAGACGCGAGCCAGGCCCCGCGCGAGGACCTCTCCCCCTCCGGTCTTCGAGATCTCCACCTGGAACCGCTTCGCTTCCCTCCGCGAGACGGAACGCGACGCTGTGATCGTCGGAGACTCCATCGTTCGGCACATCCGTGCTACGTTAGCTGAAGGTTCTCAATGTTACTCAGAAAACAGGATACAGGTTTAACTCATTCGAAATACTTCTGCCTACTGTTACACTGTCAGATATGCAAAAGAAATCTCTCCTATCTCTTGCTACTGTGTATAGACCGCCAGGGCTGTATACAGATTTCCTAAGAGAATTTACAGATTTCCTCTCAGACCTATTGGTTACTGTTGATAAAGCGCTAATTGTTGGAGATTTTAACATTCACGTTGATAATACAAATGATGCATTAGGACTTGTGTTTATGGACCTAATAAAGTCTTTTGGAGTCAAGCAAAACGTCACCAGGCCCACTCATCGTTTTAATGATACGCTAGATATAATTATATCGCATGGAATCGTTCATATATATATATATATATACACACATATATATATCGTACCTCAAAGTGATGATGTTACTGACCATTTTCTTGTATTGTGCATGCCGAGTATTACTGATATAAACTATATGGCTCCGCGTTATCGTCCAGGAAGCACTATTGTTTGAGAGAGAAGAACTATCTCTCTCTGTTTAAATTTAGATTAAAGACACATCTCTTTGGCCAAGCTTTCAAATAATGAATCTCATTATCTTTTACTGCAGTTATATCTGATCAAATGCACATTATTATTCTTTAGCTTGGGTTAAACAAATCAATTTTGCTTGGTTGGAACAGCAGCTACGCTAATTATGTCTCTATTTATTTCTTGACATCCCGTGGTAACTAGGATTTACACAAGCTTCAGTCTGGATCCAGAACACCTGAGAAGAGATGATGCCAACCCCTCAGAGGACCTCAGATGATACCAACCCTGAAACAACATGCAGAACTACCAAATCTTGCTATAAGTTTGATTTCAACATATAATAATTGCTGTTAATAGTGTTCATCGTCTGTTTGATTATGTCTTTAATTGATTTTTCCGTACATTTCTGCCATATGTACATTGACTGACATAGTCACCAATGATAAGCTACTACTAAATATACTGTAGAAACTTAATTTTCTGTACAGCGCTGTGCAACGATTTGTATCGTGAAAAGTGCTACACAAATAAACTTGAATTGAATTGAATTGAATATTATATTTGAGTTATTATTACTTCATCAAAACAACCCAACTGCAGTTTGATTGATATTACTTTCAAATGCACAAAAAAAAACATGACTTTTGAAAATTTACTAAAACAGATTTATCTGTTTTTGCAAATAAACTCTTCACTTGTTGATCTGTTAAATTACAGTTCTTGTTTTTTTTTTTTGTTTTTTTTTTTTTGTGCTTCGGTCACTTTTTCAAAACTCTTCACTCAAGCAATTCTTAGCTTGGCACTGCAGTAAATTTCCCATCCAAAATGCACTACAACATTTCATACATGTCTTACATCAACTCATTCTTCCATAACACGAGCAAAGATCATCACCCAACAAACACTCTTTGTCACTGACCCAAAAAAAATACTAACCAGTAGCATTATGCAACATTTTCTTTCTCAATGTTTCTTTACAAAACAAGACGGACACCTCCCTATAGTGTAGAATTCACTGCAGTGTACAGTGGGTACGGAAAGTATTCAGACCCCCTTAAATTTTTCACTCTTTGTTATATTGCAGCCATTTGCTAAAATCATTTAAGTTCATTTTTTTTCCTCATTAATGTACACACAGCACCCCATATGGACAGAAAAACACAGAATTGTTGACATTTTTGCAGATTTATTAAAAAAGAAAAACTGAAATATCACATGGTCCAATATAACAAAGAGTGAAAAATTTAAGGGGGTCTGAATACTTTCCGTACCCACTGTATATTACAAGAATGAACCAAACATAATTCAATATGCTTCCGTATGTTTTATGTCATTCTTTGCCACTAAGTGGCTCCAAAATATATGAATGTGTGTATACAGCATCCACCAACACAGATACAGTAGCAGTGATAATCAACAGGCATTCAGGAGGGACATCTGATCATGTGGAAGGCGATCGTAAACCTTCCATCTCTATGAGGAAAATAATCCCTCTGTGGTGTTGAGGAATGGAGAGAAATGTGGAAGGAAAAGTGACACCATGCAAACCACTCTGTGACAGCAAAGCAGTGGTGAAATGCCACAATGTCCCATACAATAATAAATGTTGGCCCACTCACGCCTTTCCTCACCTGGCACAACTCTTCCATAGAGCTGATCCAGGAATGAAATGAGATGCTCAGTGTTGTATGGCCCAATTAACGGTCCATGTAACAGCGGTCCATCAGTGGATACTGCTGCACACATCATGATGTTGGCACCCCTGCGGCCCAGCACGTCCATTGTAGCTCTTTTCCCAATTACGCTCCTTCCTCGCTGCTGAGTTTTGAACTAGCTGAAACCATCCTTTTCCACAAAGATGAATATGTGGGTGTTTTGCCTGACTCTCTAAAATAAATCCACAAGGCAGCAGAAGAGGTAGGCTATTATGGTAGTTTACATTATGCCTAAAACCATGACATTGTGCACCTCTGCCGTTTCTGTATTTTATACTCCTCTCACCTGGACATTTTGGCTCCTCATTTGACTCGTTCAGAGTTCATCTCAAAGGGGATAAGAGTACAGCTGCTTCATACTGACTTGATCTGACTGACTGACTTTCATCAGGAATCTAGAAACACTGTTGTTGATCTGAAAGGAACCAACACTCAACACTGGCTTTCTTAGTTGGTGTCTGAAAGATAAAATTCTAACATTGACTGGCACCATTATATGAGAACAAAACTTGAACTGAATTAAGCTGTATGATGCACCATTGTCTTCTGTAGATCTGCTTTACAGATCATTGTTATTGATCTGAACTGAACCAACACTGAACTGACTTGATCTGAATAATGACACTACTGTCTTTTAGAGTTGCTTTACAGCAGAATCTGAACTGTCTCCATAGCTGAGTTTACATAATCGATTCTGCTGTTTTCCTGTTCACCACTGTGAAGCTGCTTTGACACAATCTGTATTGTATAAAGCCCTATAGTAATAAATGTGACTGGTCTTGACTCTGAATATTTCCAAATGTTCCAAATACTTCTAAATGTTATCTGCCACCACGCCGTCCCAAATCTCTGTCAATTTATTGCGATTATTTCTGATGACCATATCAACGATTGCAGTTTCCCACAGTGCAAGTCAAACTTCTCCCACTTGTGGGAGGAAACATTATGTCCTGAGCAGAAATACAAAAACAATTACACACAATTGGGTTTGGAGGCTTTGCTCAATTTACTTTACTGTAATGTGCAGCTCAGTCAGATGCCCTTGCAGAATCATACACCTTACGAAGAAAATTCTCACAATTGATGCCACCGTTGAGAGTTGCAAGTTTGTCTGCGTTCTCAGACCAGTCTCTCTCACTGCTAAACTATGATTTATTGCAGGATCAATTATATTAGCCCTAATCACATCTGGGACTCCAGTTCTTGATCTTCCACCAGCCACTCTTCTTCCTCTGTCAGCCACTTCTCTATCTCTGCCTGGGACTATGTTTACATTACAGTACAAAATTATTCCTAAGCAAACAGACAAACAGCTGCTCATGAGCATCTGAAACGCTTTATCTGGTCCAAATAAATGTGCAAAGTGCACAATGGCACATAAGAAGGAAAAGGCTGGGTCTGCCTTGACACAAGGGAGTGCTTGCAAGTTCACCACTTGATCTCTAAAAAGGTTGTGGAACTTTGGGCACATAGCCCATAGGGTCTCAGGAAAACAGACCTGACCTCTTAATGGAGGTCAGGAAGGTCACCTCTCCAGAGAGGGCACCAAGATCAGCTGGAGCATCTGCAGGGTTTTCAGCACCATGGAGAGGTCCACTCCCTGCAGAGCGTCACCTATTGCAAGAGTGAGTCAATTGAGCGACTGCAGTGACTTCAGGACTTGAGTCTGAAGCCAGTGCTGAAGCAGTATCATATGCATCAACCTGAGCTGTATAACCACTGCTGAGGATGCCGTATGTCCCCAGAGGCTCTGAAAATGTTTCAGTGGAACCACAGTTTTCTGTCTGTATGAATTCAGGCCATTCAGCACTGACTGGGCATGCTCTGCTGTGAGACATGCTGTTTGTATGTGTTTACGTTGAGTATATTATTTGATATATCTGGTTTTATTGGGTGATATAGTCTGATATAGTGAGAATATGGAGGAAAAACAGCTCAGTTTTATTCAGAGACTCAAATTGAGCTAAGATATGCAATTGGTGCAGATGCTGATATTTATATATATTGAAATTCTGATGCTTGTAATGTAAATCAATGAGATATTTATAACAGTACAGCAGATACTGACATAAAATTATCTAAATATCAGTGGTCACTATATATCTCCAATAATACTGTATGTCTTAGTAAGATGAGATTGAAATGATCCAAACATATAATGCAATGAAATCCAATGCTGATTAAGAGATGAAGAAATAAACGCTCCTCAAAAGACGTGAGATGTTTTGGAGGCTTGGGAAGATCATTCCTCCACTGAGGAACAGTGAAAGTAAAGCTTATGGAAACAAATGTTCCTCAAAAGATCCTGATGATCAGATCTGAGATGCACTGATTTTTCTAAAAAAATGATTGATGGAGAATCAAGTAAAGTTGAGCTGCTTCAGTCCAGTAAGTGTTCATAATATGACTACAGTTATTCTGACTTTACTTGATAAAAATCAGTCAAGATTTGACAGCAAAAAGACACGTGAAGCATCAGCAGAAGGTGGATGTTTGTACAATTACACTAAAAAAAAATTTTACTGGAGAAAAACAAGTATCAAAACTATCAATTAGACGACAGAAGGCATGTAGTAGACTGTGAGCAACAGGTTTTGATCATGTTGATCATTTAGAGGACTTAGAAATTTGCGTAACACATATGATACATCAGCTTGATAGAGTATAATTCCCTGCATGTACTCTTGTCTGGGAATCACTGCACTGAGGGGTTAAATATGAGAGCTGACTGCGTTCAGAGTTTTGCAGCGACAACACTAAACACTCCTGACAGAAACAGACCCACGGGGCCGCTCTTCTGTGGGGCTCTGAGCGGCGAGGGCACTCGTGTTTGACCCTCGGGTCCCACTCTAATGAAGCTGGGTGTCAAAGGGGCCAGAGAGACTGGCGGAGACACAGGAATTGCCAGACTGGAGCAATGATGCTCAAGCCAGCAATTACAGCAAAGCACCAGATGTTGTGAAACTATCACATTATAAACCTCGCAAACTCAACGAATCAGCATCCTAATTCTGGCAAACACATCAGAGCACCCCTCCAGTCTGCTCAAACAAACCTTCATTTCCCTCAACGCTGGCTAGAAATATAAAGAAAAAAATGTCTCTAAGAGGCTCTAAATTGCTCTGTTTGAAGTCATGTAACTTCTCTTTTCTTTCAGAATTACATAATTGGTTTTTGAACGAATGACTGAATGCTATGCTTTTTCTTTTAGATCACTGATTGGCAGTTAAAGCTCTTCTTGTGGACTGAAACTCATTTTAACAGAATAAATCACACTGATAAATATCTTGTCCGTCAGGACTGTGCAGCGATGTCATGAGAGATTTAAGATTTTTTATGTCTGGTTCAGAGTGCTTAAAAGATTAGTCCACTTCCAAAATGAAAATTTGCTGATAATTTACTCACACCCTTGTCATCCAAGATGTTTTTGCCTTTTTTTCTTCAGTTGTCAAGAAATTAAGTTTTTTTTGTGGAAAACATTTCAGGTTTTTTCTCCATATAGTGGACTTCAGTGGTGCTCAACGGATTGAAGGTTAAAAATGCAGTTTCAGTGCAGCTTCGAAGGGCTCTAAATAAGGGTCTTATCTAGTGAAACAATCCAATTTCAAAATTGTCTGACACCGTCGGCGGAAGTACTGACCCAATGTTTACAAAGTGAATGTGCAAAGAAGGTCAAACGCCCTTCACAAAAAAGGTAAAACAACGATGTCCGACAATTTTGAAGTTGGAGGAGAAAATTAGTTTTTTGGCCTACCCTAACTGTCTCGAACCAGAGTGCACAGAGTACACATGCGCATTGCAGAGCATTTAAGGTTAAAAAGTATATAAATTTTTATTTTTTTTTTAGAAAATGACTGATCGTTTCACTAAATAAGACTCTTATTCCTCAGCTGGGATCACATAGAGCCCTTTGAAGCTGCACTGAAACTGCATTTTTAACCTTCAATCCGTTGAGCACCATTGCAGTCCACTATATGGAGAAAAATCCTGGAATGTTTTCTTCAAAAAAAACTTAATTTCTTTGTGACTGAAGAAAAAAAAGGCATAAACAACTTGGATGACAAGGGGGTGAGTAAATTATCAGAAAATTTTCATTTTGGAAGTGGACTAATCCTTTAAATGTGCCATAAGTGATTTGAGCATTTTGATAACTTGATGTCATCAGCTGAAATAGTCTCAGAAGCAGAGCATGTGATTACATTAAGATAAAGGATTATGAAGATAAACAGGCCGGATGTATTGAGACAGGGCGCTGGATATGATCAGACCTTACTGAGACGTGTCAGATCAGATCACAGTAGACACCCTGACTGACAGTCTGACGCCCGTTTGAGCTCTGACCTCTCTCTTTCGCTGGTTATGACTGACAGAAAGACTTCAGACACCCTCTATAACAGACAATCTGAGCCAAACGAGTCTCTGGTGTCTTTGGCTCTCAACTCAAATTTGGAACCAGTGGCAAGTGGATGCCAGCATCATCAAATGCCATTGGTGCTCAAGTATCTCGTGAACAAACTTCATGAGTGAATTCCTACATCACTTTTGAATTGAAGAAAAGACTGTCAGTGAATAATGACTTTAATTTCAGCTTGTATATCATATGACTTCAGAAGATTTGGAATATAACACAAATATAAGAGACTACAGTTAACGTTGATGCTTTTTTGAAGTAATTCATAGCATATTCTAGTTTATGAACGCACATTTAAAGTGTTGTGAACTATCTGTTCTGCAGACTGAAGCTAGAGGGACCATATGATCTGTTGGCTTTCAGGTGAGAGTTGTGCTCCAGCCAGATGTAATGAGCACTAAATATTTCACAGAATATTACTGAAGTTGCAGTTGTTCTTGCAAAACCCAATTTCATGAACTTCAAAATCTTTGGTAAATCCAAAACATTTAAACAGTCTGGTAATGTCTGCTAGGGCATATCTTTTCTCATGTCTTACGATGAAGAGGATTCTCAATGGTTTTATTGGGAAATGTTAAGGTTGTTTTAATTATTTCCCTCAAAGTCAAACCATAAATGCAGTAACTAGCCAACACGCAATCTATAACGCAGACCAATATCATACCATATGTGCCTCTTCAGATCGTTTCCTAATGAGAGCTGTGGAGCATTTATTAACATATGGCGACTCCCTGAATCAAATCCCTTTTCTGAGGTCAAATTTTGAGCCTGGAGATTTTGTGTCTTTTTGGAAAGTCATTGTGTCTTCAGTCAGCTGGAGTCCAGACCTCCAGCACAGTAAAGCCCACCAATATTCAACCCATCTGTCCAATATATAGAACATTAAATTAGCACCAAACATTGTAAACTAATCTGGATTTAAGTGATACTCAAATGAAATATTCTCAACGTGTAGTCACACTGTGAGGACTGGGAGTGAAAACCCTGTCCTTCATCAAAGTCAAGGCTATTTTTTCCTCATTAAAACTTAACAGTGGTGACACTGATATTGATTGCGACCTTTGAAGTACAGTAATTACAAAGTGTGCCTCAAAAGCTCAAAAAGTATGGCTCCCTCTGGGTTTGGGTCGCTTGTCATGTTTGAATCAGAATTCCAGCCAGAAGTGAAAGGATGATAAATGCTTTTGGTTTTGTATTCATGCAGTCTGTTTAATTCCTCTTTTTGATGGAATATTACTCCTCAGGCTAATCAGAGAAAACTCTTGCATGGGGATTTATAAATTAAAATAAAACAGAGTTCCTGTAAAATCTCTACTACAGTACAGTTCAGCGCCTCAACCTAATTCAATTTTTACCCAATTAACTACAGAGCCAAAAAAGGCCCGGTGTAGATCACAGTCCAGTGGTAATGGCCAGATACAAACACACTCAAACTCAAATATTTATTGGGTGGGTACAACACACAAATTATCCCGAACGACCCATTAAAAAAAGGACACAAACCAACAACACATCCAAACCCTCCACCCCACAGTAACAAATGTAAACCATAAATAAAAATTACCCAAATAAGACTAGAGCTTGCCCAAGTCCTGATGTTTCTTCCAGCTACGTGTATTTAAGATGAAAGCTGACTGACTGAGCTGAGCTGACTGACTGAGTGGAGTGTGGCTCAAAAAACTATTGCTTTTGTCTTGTGACCATGTATACATACATATAGGGCTCATCAGTTGCCGGTGACACGAAAAAAGAGAGAAGCACTGATAAAATGCTTTGCTACATCTTTTGACAAAAGAGAAGTCTTATTTTAACGGCTGTATGTTATAGATGCTCCTCATTTGAGATGATAGCAGACTGAAATACCATCTGTAGTGTTTCTCATTTCAGTTCTCAGTCCAGATCGAAATCAATTTGGCAACATTTTAGTTTAATTTGATCATGTCTACCCTATACATTTATACATTTATTTCATAATAAGTGCAGTTCAAATCTATTAACATATTTACTGACATATCACTCGAGACTTACTGATATAATAATTAAAATTTATTTGGAGTACTACTTGTGCACAATGTGCATTTCTTAATATTAAGCCCAAAATGTGTTTTAATGTCACTATTGATGAGAACTGTATGATCTTTGAATAATATCTGTCTTTAAATGCAAGACATTTAAAGTGTACCTGAAGTATACTTGCAATAGTTCCACTTTAGCACAATTGAATATACTTCAGTATATCTTTAGTTGTACTTCAGTATTACTTCTGCACAGTTAAAGTGCTTTAAGTACAAAATTAGTTGTTCCAATTTAGCAGACTTTAAGTACCAGTTTAGTATACCAAAAGTACAATTGCCAGGTATTTTATTCAGCATGTAAATATGTAAATATATTTATACTATACTTAGCATGAAATAAATGTATTTCAAATATATTTAAATATATTTATTTTTTACTAAGGTAGTTATGCAAAACAGGTGACACAATAGCAAAGAAGGGGAAACAAATGACAAAACACACACAAGAATATTACCAAAAATTTCAAATGGAGGAAAACCTTGTAAATTAATTCAAAATAAAAAAGTATAATAGAATTTCAATGATACTAAATTACCACTGTTGTGAGCTATGGTGTTACTGATTTGCAGCTTGAGAGCAGCAGGTTTTTCATTTGATGAACTGAACTACATCAGCGGAACTCAAAGACATGAAGGGGAGGAAAGAGACAAATGTCCCTCCTTCCTCTCCCTGAATATTAGCTCAAACACTTAATGATGAGCTTTAATTTATCAAAAACACATCAACACTGAGCTGACACCAAAGGTCAAAGAAATAACAAGAAGTTCATCATGTAGTGTGATAATTGATGTGTGCGCGAAGACCCTCTCAAAATGAAAAATGAAGTTCACTGACGCTCACTGTTGCTAACTCTTTACAGAACAACCCATAGAAGATTTCTGTGAATTTTCAGTAAATTGTGCTCGGTGGTACAAAAAAATATATAATAAAACTTAACATTTGATTGTCAGATGCAATTACCTGAATTGTTATAGAGTTCCTGCTGACGTGCTCCTGTACACAGGAGTAAAGATTTGGAACCGGAATAACAAACCTGCGCTCAAAACTATCCAAACACACAGATCCTTCATTGACTTTATTAGAAAAGGACTGTCTGATAACAGTTGCTCAGGGTAGGACTGGACCGTTTTTAATGTTTTTCTCAGTGAAGCATGAATTTACTATGATTCCCCAATACTGTCTGTCAGTCAAGCACTAATACAAACTGTTCTACCTATTTAAGATCTAAGATCCATGATTCCAGAATGCCAGTAAAGCTAAGACTAAAGAAAATCTCAGCTTACTGATCAAAGGCAACCTTGTTAGAATGAGGATTTTCCTGATGACTTCAGACCAATAAATCGAAGCAGTGTTTTTAGGACAAAGCAGTTTAGTGAGTCAGCTACCAGACACACAGGGAATATATGGATTTATATGGACTATATAATTTCTATAACCATTTTTTTCATCCATAGACAGTCCATGCAATCAAAATTTTCATATGCAGCAGTTTAATCAAAGTCTTCAGAAGAGACATGATCACCATATGATGAACAGATAACTGAACGCACATACAGAACATATATGTGGTAAACATATTAAATATGGTAAACAGAAGCTCAAATGTGTTTGCTTAACGCGTGAGAACCAGTAAATGAGCCAATAATAATTTACTGATGGGTACCAGTCATGCTGTTCATTGGTTGATCATGGAACTATTAACATCTACAGCACAACTGGATCCTAGTTCTGTATGTTTTATTCATACAGTATGATTCATTCAGTCCTATTTATTTCATGTTTTCCTAAGCATTCCACTAATAGTCACATTGTTTACCTGTATGATCTTTATACACCACCTCTGTAGTACAATGAAGTTATAGCGGCTAAAACGTTCACCGCTCTTACGTTTTCTCATGTTACTCGCATGTTTCGGAGTGTGGAAAGTACAGCGAGTGCTCCACCAGAGCCCTGCGGTTCTGCAGTCGGGATCCGTCTGCATCTCAGCTTTGTAATTTTTATGTTCTATACGAGAGGAAGTGGGCAGAACGAATAAATTGAAAAGCTTCTTCCTGTCACTGTACTTCACTCTGAGCGCCGCATGACTCAGAAGAGGAGAGAGACAAACAAAAGAGAGCTGTTAATCCGGTTTCTTTCTCTTTCTATCTGCACTCTTTTCTTTCAGTGCCTGTAATTCAGTGTGTCGGATACAAGGTCATTTCTTTCAGTTTCTGATGGCTGGCTAAATGACCTTCGCTTTAATGGCAGTGACTCGCTTGTAAGGGTGTCTTGTCAGCTGTGTACTCTAACATACTGTACTTGCGTTTGGCTTCAGTTTAACCCACAGAGATGGCAGCTTTCACTGGTAATGTCATGTATCACCACATATTTGTCACTTAAGATCATCATCTAAGAAGCTCCTCAGATCTCTCTGTATTTCAACTGTCAGAACACAGCTGTTTCTCAGGTGCGTCACATGTATCAGACTTCACACCATCTATGAGTCATGAACAGGCAGTGTTTTGTGCATACAGTCTATTCACAAGAGTGCATTGCTTTTCACATGAGAAGACTCCTACATTATATCAAGCATGATGTCATGTTTTAACACTTTCTAAGGGCAAACTAACTAGGAAGGTTCATCAAAGCAAACTTCGTTCAAATGTCGGCTTGACAACATCGCACCAACATTTAAATCACCTTGAAAAAGCTTCTGAAGGTTTGAAGATGATGTGGACTTCATGTCATTTGAATGTTTAATGTTTTATTAGTCGCTGCTAGTGGTTGCACAGTTGTTCTGAGTGGTTGATATACAATTGTTTGGTAGTTGTTAAAGTCATTTTGATTACCCACAAACAGAAAACCATCAGGCACATTCACACCAAGAGTATTGCTAACTGTAAGTGGCCATTCACACAGAACGAGAGGCACGGACAGTGGAGAAAAAAACACATTTTAAAAAGTGATATGCTGCAAAAGACGCAAGATGGGGCACGTTTACACTGCCAGTCAAAAGTTTTTGAACAGTAAGGTTTTTAATGTTTTTTTTTTAAAGAACTCTCTTCTTCTAACAATACCTGCATTTATTTGATCCAAAGTATAGCAAAAACAGTAAAATTTTGAAATATTTTTACTATTTAAAATAAGTTTTCTATTTGAATATTTTAAAATGTAATTTATTCCTGTAATTTCAAAGCTGAATTTTCAGCATCATTACTCCAGCCTTCAGTGTCACATAATCCTTCAGAAATCATTCTAATATTCTGATTTACTGCTCAAAAAAAACATTTAATATTATCATTATTATTATTTTGTTGAAAACAGCTGAGTAGAATTTTTTCAGGTTTCTTTGATGAATAGAACTCCAAGCTTTTGAATGGTATAGTGTATAATATGACAAAAGCCTTTTTATTTATCTTTGGGTCTTCCTATTCACCATTCAGAAGAGACTTCTTTAAAAACCATGAAAAATCTTACTGTTCAAAAACTTTTGACTGGAAGTGTACATAGAAAAAGAAGAAAAATAGAAAGGTGGAATGAAAATGCATTTTGTGTGAACCAGCCCTAAAGTGTCAACAATCACTTTAATTCTGTACACCACAGCTGTAACAATTAAAGCTGCAAGCAGCGATGAAAGGGCCCTCGCACCCGGGCTTACTGCGACCCTGTGGCCATAGGAAAACATTGAAAAGCAGGCAATATGCTTTTAAAGTGGTAAATATAGGAGGAATATGTCAAAGTCATTTATATATGCCAAGTTTCCTGCTGCCAACAGGTGGCGCTATGATTAAAACAGAATATTGGCCTTTAGATGTGTTCAGGCCAGGACTATTATAAAACGTGTGAAGTTTGGGGCAGATTGGGCATTGTATGCATGAGTTACAACAACTTCCTGTCTCATGGTATTAATAGCATACTTCGCAAGTGTTGCTAGCGTGTTTGAGCATATTTCTAGCATGTTTAGCACGCAATGGCATATTTTACTGTGTTGCTATAGTGCATCACAGTGTTAATCATGTCACTTACTGTTGCCAGTAGGTGGCACTATAATTTTAAATGAATATTGGCCTTTAGATGTGTTCAAGCCAGGACTATTATAACTATATAATATAACTATAACCGAATATGAGCATGTAGATGTATTCAGGCCAGGACTCTCATCAAACATGTTAAGTTTCAGGCAGATTGTACACTGTATGGCTGAGTTACAGGAACTTCCTGTTTCATTGCATTAATAGTATGCTTTAGCACTTAGCTAAGTGTTACTAGCATCTTTTAGTATGCTTCTAGCATGTTGCCAGCCTATTTAACACTTGTTGACGCTTTTTAATATGTTCCTAGGAGTCCATAACAGTGTTAACCATAGCACTTCCTGTTGCCAGCAGGTGGCGCTATGACTATAACTGAATATGAGCATGTAGATGTGTTCAGGACTGAACTCCTATCAAATGTGTGAAGTTTGGAGCAGATCTGAACATTGCTTGCCCAAGTTACAACAACTTCATGTTTCATTGCGAAGCATCAAATTTTGTCAGACCGCCAGGGACATGCCCTTTGAGGAAAACTCAAGATCTTCACAATTTAATGTCACAAAGGCCTTATGATAACCCTCACCAAATTTGAAGATGATCTGATGAAAACTGTAGGAGGAGTTCGTCAAAGTACGAGGCCTGGAAATGGCAAAAATTGCACAAAATTTTTTTTTAAAAAAAATTCAAAATAACGTACTTCCTGTTGGGTTTTGGATTTTGTACCAAGAGACATTTTTGTAGGTAATGGGGTGTTACACGTGTGTACCGATTTTCTTGCATGTACGTAAAACATAGCTCGAAGCGCACACCGTTGAATTTTTACAGGTGGCGCTATCGAGCCATTTTGCCACGCCCACTTCTGAAACCCCTATCAGATGTAAATTTTCGCCAGTTCTGACGCGTGTGCAAAGTTTCATGAGTTTTGGAGCATGTTTAGGCCCTCAAAAATGCTATTCGCTTCGAAGAAGAAGAAGAAGAAGAAGAAGAAGAAGAAGAAACGGAGCCATTCCAAGAGGGTCCTCACACCACGGTGCTCGGGCCCTAATGACAGAAGAACTATATAGTTAGAATCACCTTCAGAACAATTTTTTCCAGCTGATGAATGATAAAACATTGACTATCAGAATCCATTCTGCTTTAAAGAGCTTGAGCATTTAAAGCAGCAGATGAAAAAAACTGCAGTGCGCTTAGAATAAATTGCGTTGGTGTGGACAGTTATCTTATAAATATCATTCTTAGTGTGAAAGGGCCTTACTATATGTCAGAACAGACTGAGGCGCATCTGGGGATGTAGCTTGAAAGCTCCAGCAGGAGTTACAGTCAGATAGAGGTTATGGACTTTTAAAAACCCTAAGCCACATTTCTACAATAACAGTATGCTGGCTTTGTCAAGGCAGCATAATGATCAGGATGCGGCACTGTTTCAGAAGGTAATCTCACATGATCTTACTGTCCACTTGCTGTCCAGAACACATCGCACTAGCCCACATCTCAGCATGTAACCTAGCAACATGAGCAGATAAATGAAGCCTGCCTCAATTGTTGCTGTGCCATAGATACAGTAAATACTGCATGTGGGTGATTAGTGAGCTTTAAGAGGAAAGGGTCTTCTAAAATGCTCTTCCATGCCAGCACACTCTGCCAGCTGAATCATGATCACTCTCACCCTGATGCAAATCATTACAACACGCAGAGGGTTCAATCGCTGCAGCGAGTTCTCATCTCACAAGACGTCTGCTGTTGTTTAAGTGCATTAGTGGAATTTTTACATTTTTTTTTTTTTTTTTGCTTTTAGTGTAAATCATGGACAGAATTAGAGTAAGTGCAGGTAAAGCAGGACACTTCCTAGTCAACAATTTGATCTCACAATGATGTCACCATGAGCTCACATGAAAACAATGCAAAGCAGACCAACCACAACCACAACCCCATATCCCCCGCCCCCAACCTAACAGGTGAAAATAACTATTAGTTAAACAAAATATGAAACAAATCATGCTTCCACAAAACATGCTTGTATAGTTACTGAAATATGACCCCGAGTTAGTAATATAGTCTAGTAATGATCTGATATGGGAAGTATAACAAATCATAAATACTGATATGCAAACTAAAGCCAGAGACACACTTAATGACTAGCTGAAACATTCTAAGACTGAACTGAACACAATTATGATTTTAAATGCTGACTGTAAACACAGACTGAATGCAACTGGCTCTGACGCATTTGGATGTGATTAGTTTTAAGTATCAAATTACATTCATAATCAGACTCACAGTTGTGTAGTGTGTTCCTGGCTTAACTAATTCTACACCTCTACCTGGCTAACATGTACCTGGCTAATTTGCTAACACGGGGCCAGGCCACAGTGCATATTGGCATTATAATATCATATCAGCATATGTGAATAGCAATTAAAGAAACCACTCACCATTTCTCCAGTGTAACAATTCCACGGTCAACAGTCCCTAACACAAATGTACATCATAATAGTGATGTTTGATTCTTCTTCTTCTTTTTCTGTTTTATGGTGGGTAGCACCAGCCTTCAGTGTTGGAGTGTGGACCAAAGTTTACCCATTTCATAAAAAATCCCTACATTCTCTTTATCAGTTCTGTACTTTTAAGATAAATAAATAAGCTCTCTAATCCATAAGTGATTATACTTTTTTTTTTTTAGCTTTATTCCTTCCACTCCCACCTTTCTAAGTTCCTTCTTCATTGTTTCTCTTTCATTAAAATACTTTTGACATACACATACATGTTCCACTGACTCCTCTTGTGGCAAACATAGAAATTATGATTATAATTTGTAATCCTCCCGTTATTTTATTTACATCTATTCATTTATTTTGATCCAAGGGCTTTGTGAAAGACACAATAACTTCCTTTTACGATCACATGTGGAATTTGGTTGTTTACTGTTGTTAAAATATGCTATTTATAGCCTTTTATATTGCTGCACAAATTAGCATTTCAGATGTACACATTCATCTCAAGAAAATCACATATAAATATCCTATCTTAATCGTGTGTTTATTATTTTATATAATCTATAGTGGGTGTTGTCATGTTTATTTCTGCTGTGTAAAAGCCTTAACGTGTGCTCTGGCTGAAACTCACGTTGTTTGTGATGTTACAGCCGCCTCTCTGTTCTTAAGTTGCCAGGTATACATTACAAGTATAACACACATTAGTAAAAGGATCTATTTTCATTTTTATTTGTCTATATACACTTTGGGCGGCCGTGGTAGATTATGAAAGTACCCCAAAAAACCGCAACCCACGGCTCCTTAAATTTTTCCCGCGACTGTATTTTCAAAATAGCCCACTTGTGCCACTGCCCTGGCAACACTGTTTCACTGTGACCTCATCACACAATGATAGATAACCTTCCGCGCTGCGATGACGGGGAGAAGTTGGGGTCAAACCTTATCAAACGATTAATTTGCGTTAAAAAAATATTAACGCGTTAAAATTTTTAGATTAATCGCATGCGTTAACGTTGACACCCCTAGTTATAATGTCTGTGTATTTGTCCATATGATATGATGGTCTTATCTTTACTTTAGCCTAATGTGATCTGCAATCACCGATTTACCTCTCTAGGCTTGGAAAACAAGCATTTAGAATGAGTGCAAAACAAACTTTCACATTTGATGCGATGCTGTGGATCAGTAATTGGAGCAACAGGTCCAATGGACAAACATCAAAAGAAAACAATAACTAGCTACTACAGTTTATCAGTGTACTCAATACTGAATAAATATTAAAGTCATGAAACTCTAGATGGTGCAGGCTGATTGGTTCTTTACATGCAATCTGTTAGCAATCGCATCATTTACATGGCACAAACCGATTGGCTTCTGATGATTTTGCAGACAATGAGATAGCTTGCTCAACATTTAAATAGTCTGGTTCAGTGTTTGCTATTAGCTAGTTCTGCAGTGCGCTATCAGAGTACCTCTGAAACCCTCCACCTCCCCCAGCTCCACCTGCCCAGATCTGCTGGTGGAGCTGGGGGAGGTGGATTGAAAGTTGTCATGATTGAAATGCCAATGGGATCTGATTTGATCAGCAAAACATTAAAGAAATTAAAGCACTAACAGAACTGAACAATCAAAAAAAAAAAAGGAACTACCAAATAAAATAAGCAATGTAATTCTAAGGACAGGGCTGGAGTGGGACAAAGAAATCAGCCCTTTCATTTTTGGTCTAAGCTGCCCACCACTACTATCAGAACTGGTGTGTATATACACAGGATACATATATTAGGGGTGGGAGATATGGCAAAAATATTATTCACGATTTTTTTTTTTTCTTCAGGAAAATAGTTGGTTGCACTATTTTGCAAGTTGTTTGAGCAATACAGCCAAACATCTAAACATGGCACAGAGCATTAGACCAACTGCAATAATGGGTTGACTGATGATTTTAGTCAAAATGGCTGAAAAATCATAAATGTAATATGATTTACTGGTTTATGACTTTTAACCAATAGGTGGCACCGTTATTAGATGGTGTGGTCAGTGTGAGGAAACCATTCAGAAGTTATAAGCAAAAATAGCCATTTTTCATATCCTCCTGACCAGTAGGTGGTGCTGTGGCAAAACTGTGCCAGTAACCTCAGGGCATGGTTATCATAATACATGCCAAGTTTGGTCTGAATAGGACAACGTGTTGGAGTGATAAAGCCTCATGTCTGATTTGGCAAGCTTTTCGTGAAATTCGTTTGCATAGTTTTCGAGAACAGATGGGTCTTAAAAAGCTTAAAAAGCTTTTGATAATATTTTGCCAGGATGGTCGGAAGATGGTCTGTCAATTTTGGTGAAAATCAAATGAACTGTCTGGGACGAGTTTGAAAAAGTAGGTTTTTTTGAAAAAGAAGGTTTTTCAAACTATTAAAAATTGTGGAAAATTTTGACCGGTAGAATGTTCAATTTTGATGTCCATTTGACTCGCCATGAGCTCTGAACTACGCCACACTATTACACTGACTATATTCTTATTCTCCTGAAATAATCTCGTCTCTCGTTATCTCATCAGTCCAGGCAGATCTGCTAATGCCCAATAGTCTTTTCAGTGTTTTTTTAATGTGGGTCTTCTGCAACTTCCACACTGACAAAAAAAAAAAAAAAAAAAAACTGATCTAATTAGATTTAGTTGATGATATTTGATAGTTTATTCAGACATCAAATGCAATAGGAGTTGTGCCTTAATGCTCTAAAACAAAAAAAGTGTGGCATGGCAAAGATGTTGATTAATGAGTTTCCGTCAGCAGGTGGAAACGTATAATTGCTAAAATATCCTCCAGAGCAGTCACATTAGTCTGTAGGCTTTAAATCCTGGAGAAACAAAATGATGTTTCCAAATCCTAGATGATTTTATGAAATGTTGGCAGTCCTTTTCCGCTGGAGTGAAAATATACAGTTATGTTTCTCATTTCTTAATTATATATTTTGTTGAATGCATCCTCGAGCAATAGCCTGACCTTAGATACTGCTTTTATGCCTGAATCTAACTTGTTCCTCTGGACTAAAATGCAGTTCAACTGTTGCCCCATTAAGTAATTAGTAAAGAATATAAATAAATGATTTTTGAGCATGCCATGTTGGTTTTGTCTGGCCAGAGGAGAACTGGCCCCCAACTGAGCCTGGTTTCTTCCAAGGTTTTTTCTCCATTTCTGTCACTGATGGAGTTTTGGTTCCTTGCCGCTGTCACCTCTGGCTTGCTTAGTTGGGGACGATTGAGAGCTGAACTGGATGATGACATCACTGAATCATCAATGAACTGACTTTAGCTGAAAAATGACTTTGTTATTGTCCTCTTGCGTTAATGACAAACTATTTTCCTGTTTGACACTGTAAAGCTGCTTTGACACAATCTGCATTGTATTCATCGCTATATAAATTACCAAAAAAAAAAAAAAAACTGCATTAACCAAAAGCCTGAGGTTGACAGAGGAAAGTGGAAAACAAAGTAATGATTATAAAAAATGAGCAGGGTTTATTGAATAATCTTAATTGTGTAAATTTTGATGCTCCGACTTTGTCTAAACAGCACAAATCCAACAAGTGGTGTTATAACAAACCGATTCACATGAACATCCAATAAAACATTGAAACTGTGATATTCCCTCTTACCTGTGAAGACAAATATGTCATGAATGCCCACAATTATAAGATTAAACAACAATAGCAAGGACTGCAAGAGCGAGGAAAACAACAGTCAATTATATTCACCATTGTATGCTAAAAAGCATTTAACAATGAAATGGATGTGTAATTATGGAATGAATGTGCGTCCAGCAGTGAGAGAAAAAGACTTACTGATTACCCTAACCATAAATGACCATCCACATCACAGCCTCGTTCTAGACATCCACGCATTATAGTTCATACGCCGATGCTTTGGGACAGTCGCGTGACGGCTGGTTTTTTAGTTGGTCACACTACATATAAAGTAAAACTTTCAATGAATTTTTGTATTTCTAATGGACCCTTTTCACATTTCCAGGGTTTTCAGATGCAGAAGTCATGATAGTTGCTAAACATATTATATTATATATATATTTTATAGCAGCCATATCACCCTGTAGCCCAAGACTGGTTACCCACTGAAGCTAAGCAGAGTTGAGCCTGGTCAGTACCTGGATGGGAGACCTCCTGGGAATAAGTAGGTTGCTGCTGGAAGAGGTGTTAGTGAGGCCAGCAGGGGGTGCTCACCCTATGGTCTGTGTGGGTCCTAACACCCCAGTATAGTGACGGGGGCACTATCCTGACAAAAAGCACCGTCTTTCAGATGAGACGTTAAACCGAGGTCCTGACTCTCTGTGGTCATTAAAAAAAAAAATAATCCCAGGATGTCCTTCAAAAAAAGAGTAGGGGTGTAACCCCGGCATCCTGGCCAAATTTGCCCATTGGCCTCTGACCATCATGGCCTCCTAATCATCCCCATATACTGATTGGCTTCATTACTCTGTCTCCTCTCCACCAGTAAGCTGGTGTGTGCTGGGTGTTCTGGTGCAGTATGGCTCAGGTGATGCTGCACACTGGTGCTGGATGAGGAGATTCCCCCCTTCCATCTAAAGCGCTTTGAGTACCCAGAAAAGAGCTATATAAATGTAAGGAATATTATTATTAATTAATTATAATTATTATATTGTCATGTATGATGTGTAGGCCTTATATATTGTGAGGTAATAATGGAGTGAACACTGTGAGGCGTTGTTGTCTCTACATCTTGATTACTGGGCAGACACGAGTAAAGCCAGTTCAGTTCAACCACATGCAATCTTCCTTGTCATCAATACATTACATAGTGTCAGACATTATTAATATGATAAACGATGGATCAGTTGAAGCCCCTGGGAGCTCTTGGCTTGGAGGAAAACCTCGGAGAAGTCAGAAAATAAAGTGTACAAATTTTCTGCACGTCGCAGGAGACGATGCAATCAAGGTATTCAACATGTTTACATTTGATGACAGCATTGACGACTTCGAGATATTAAAAGAGTTATTTGCAAAATACTGCGAACCACAAAAAAACCTGCCATACCTCAGACATTTATTCTTCACAAGAGCACAATGCCAAACAGAGTCTGCTGATGCTGATGTGACAGACTTGAAAAAAAATAAAGCGAAGGATTGTGAATTTGGAGAGCTTACAGTGTCACTGATAAGGGACCGTATTGTTTGTGCTATCACAAAAGACCAAATTAGAGGCAGGTTGCTACGGGAACCTGATTTAAGAGCAGTTTTTGCCATGCCAGCGAAGTGAGTCAAAACAGATTAAAATCACTGCAAGAAGAAACGGAAATTCCTATGCATAAAATTCATGAGCAAAAGAATGTGACAAAAGAAAAAGAATGTGTTCAGCCAAAGAAAGATAAGTCAGCAGCAGAATGCACACGTTGTGGATATGAGCATGAAAAAAAAAAAATGCACAGCCCGTCACAAAAATAATCATTTTGCAAAGAAGTGCAAAACAGAGAAACAGCATAGAATAGATGCAATCGATCAAGATGATGATGAGACTGAACTAAATATTAATGAGATGGATGAAGTGAAAAAGAGAGAACTACAAACTGGAGTGAAACAGTGGACTGAAACCCTCCAAATGAACAACCAGAAACTGATTGTAATGTTGGAAACAGGTGCAGATTGTAATATCATATCATTGCATGATCTGGAGGCAATGAAGATTGACATAAACGACATGAGAAAATCACGATGTAAACTAGTGACATATTCAGGCCACAAGATGTCGCCCTTGGGTAAGTAAAGCTTTGAATGCAATTCAAAGACAAGCTGTAGATGAGCAAAAAGCTTGTGCAGTTCTGGGCAAAGAATCGTGCAACACACTCAGTGTGATAAAAGGATGTATGAAATAAAAGGAGATACCTCAATAGATAGTCTGAGTGAATTTGAAGATTTGTTTACAGGACTGAGTTGTGTTCCCAGAGTCCACCACATTCGGACAAAGCCTGAGGTCATGCCAGTGATTCATGTTCCTGGAAAAGGGTTGCACATTGCGGATGCAAGAAGAGCATGAGAGAAGAGGAAGAGATGGATCTGAGATTTAAAGTGCACCGGGTACCTGTTTCAAAGGAGAAAAAGAACAATTTCAGTCAGCAGCTGCACATGATGAAGAACTGAGTTTAGTCAGAGAAGCGGTTCAGTCAGGGTGGCCAAACTCAAGGAGCCAAGTGCCAAAATCCATACAGCAGTACTGGACATTTAGAGAGGAACTAAGGTATACAGATGGATTGCTGTTCAAAAAATTGGAAACTATGGGATGAACTTAGTCTCAAAATTAATAACAAATGCATGCACAGTTATCCATGAACTTGACAAAAGTTGCAAATGTATCTCTCTATCCACAACCAAATGCCTTTCAACATGTGTCTGTGTAATTCAGAATGACATGAATGTGCAGCGGTTTGCACAAATAGAGACATGTTTGTGAATACAAATGTTTTATTATCTATTAGTGTATCATAATTTGCTCATGTGCATTTGTGGATCAAGTGGCACTTGTGCATCTGTTGACATCTTTTCTGAGTCAATCCTATTTGAATCATTTGGACTTTGAGACTTTCTTTCCACGGTTTCAGCATTTCACATCTCAAACAACTACCAAAGAATAAGCCCCAGTGCTATTCATTAATGTGTGCACATCTACCCATCGATTAGAAAAATTCACAAATGTGTGTTACTATCCACAAACAAATGCCAGCTTGTGTCTGTGAAATTCAGAATGACATGAATGTGCAGCATTTGATTCAAATAGAGACATATTTGTCAATGCAAATGTTATATTTTGTATTAATGTGTCATCATTGTGCATGTAGCAGTTAAGATGTGCATTCACGCGTGCATTCATTGGCATCTTTTCTGGATCGATTCTACGTATTTGATTCATTTGGATTTTGAGACTTTCATTCCACCATTTTAGCCTTGCTCAATCCACACATCCACACAATGCAATTGCATCACTTGCTCACCAATCATGGATCCTCTGCAGTGAATGGGTGCCATCAGAATGGGAGTCCAAACAGCTGATAAAAACATTATAATTATCCACAAGTAACATAACTAATCCACAAGCTGCATGTTTAATAAACAAATGCATCAAGACATTTGCCACATCTTCTGGCTAAAATATATAGGCTTATATATATATATATATATATATATATATATATATATATATATATATATATATATATATATATATATATATATATATATAAATCCATAATGCATAATAATGCTTTCTCCAATGAGAAAGTTATCTGGTCTGAGAGAAATATCCACAAATTATTATGGATTATGGACTCATTTTTAGCCGAAAGCAACGGTTTGAAGTTAAAAATGTCTTGATGGATTTGTTTCAGCTTTTGTCTTCTCAAGATGTTAATTGATGGACTGGAGTGGTGTGGATTATTTGTGGATTATTGTGATGTTTTTATCAACTATTTGTTCATACAGTATCTCTCTCTCAAAAGTGAGTACACTCCTAACATTTCAGCAAAATTCTTTGTATATCTTCTCAAGGGACAATACTACACAAATGAAACTTGGATATATTTTAGAGTAGACAATGTGCAGCTTGTATAGAAGTACAAATTTACTGTCCTCTAAATATAACTCAACATATAGCCATTATTGTCCAATTAACTGGCAACAAATTGAGTACGCCCTAAGTGAAAATGTCAAATCTGTGTCCAAAGTGTCAGGATTTTGTAGTGTTTTGTAGGGGCACCATTGTTATCTAGCACTGCCTTAATCCTCCTGGGCATGGAATTCACCAGAGGTGCAGGTTGTTGCTGGCATCCTCTTCCACTCCTCCATAATGATATCACGGAGCTGCTGGATGTTAGACACATGACGCTTCTCCACCTTCCGCTTGAGGATGCCCCACATGTGCTCAATAGGGTTCAGATTTGGAGACATACTTGGCCACTCCATCACCTTCACCTTCAGCTTAATCAGCAAGGCAGTTGTCATCTTGGCGGTGTGTTTGGGGTCATTATTATGTTGGAAAACTGCCATTCGGCCCAGTTTCTGAAGGGAAGGCATCATCTTCTGCCTCAGAAAGTCACAGTACATGTTGGAATCCATGTTTCCCTCAATGAACCGCAGCTCCCCAGTACCAGCAGCACTCATGCAGCCCCAGACCATGATGCTACCACCACCATGCTTGACTGTAGGCAAGACACAATTTTCTTGATACTCCTCACCAGGCCGTCACCACACATGCTGGACACCATCTGAGCCAAACAAGTTTATCTTAGTCTCATCAGACCACAGGACATGGTTCCAGTAATTCATGCTCTTGCACAGGTTGTCTTCAGCAAACTGTTTGCAGGCTTTCTTGTGAGCCAGCTTCAGAAGAGGCTTCCTTCTGGGACGACAGCCATGCAAACCAACTTGTTGCAGTGTGTGGCGTATGGTCTGAGCACTGACAAGCTGACCTTTCACTTCTGCAACCTTTAAAGCAATGCTGGCAGCACTCATGCATATGATTTTTGAAGCCAGCTTCTGCACCTGACGCACACCACAAGGACTCAACTTCTTTGATCGACCCTTGCGAGGCTTGTTCCGAGTGGAACCCATCTTGGAAAACCTCTGTGTGACACTGACCACTGTACTGTAACTCAGTTTCAGGGTGTTACTGATCTTCTTATAGCCTAGGCCATCTTTGTGGAGAGCAACAATTCTAATTCTCAAATCCTCAGAGAGTTCTTTGCCATGAGGTGCCATGTTGAACATCCAGTGGTCAGTATGAGAGAATTATACACAAAGCACCAAATTTTAACTGCTCTAATACAAAATACACAAATTTGTATGGTCCTGTCAAGCAGACAAAAAGATGAACATGATGAATAGGACATGTGGCTTTGCATGGTTAAACGATGTATAGCTGTTTTCACGTAGGGTGTACTCACTTTTGTTGCCAGCTTTTTTGACAATAATGGCTATTAATGTTGAGCTATTTTCAGAGGACAGTAAATCTACACTGCTATACAAGTTGCACATTGACTACTCTAAAATATATCCAAGTTTCATTTCTATAGTATTGTCCCTTGAAAAGATATACTAAAATGATTGCCGAAATGTGAGGGGTGTACTCACTTTTGTGAAATGCTGTACATCTTGGATGACCTGATGGTGAGCACATTTTCAGCTAATTCATTATTTTTGTGTGAACTATCCTTTTAGATTATGTAGACTAATCAATATTTCATAAGTATTTATTTGGTAATAATAAATATACTATTACCAAATAATGTCTATAATATCAATAATGATAATATCTAGCTGAGTCCAGGGGTTCATTTTGCAGTAATGACTAGCCGAATGTACATTACACCTAGGGTTGTCAACTGTCCCTTATTAGCCGAGATGTCCCATATATTGGGCTTAATTGATGTGTCCCGTATTGACTGCTACGCTGATCTTACCACTGACTGATACAACAGCAGCAGTTCTGATCACTTAAGAATAATCATGACACCTGTCATCATCCAATCACAGCCCCTCTCACGCAGTATACATTATCAAAAATTGTGAACATAACTGTTCGAGGAAGGCTGCAGAATCCTCTGCCGGCTGGTCGCTCCCGCTTCACAGCAAGCAGCGTTTTGACTTCAGCAAATCAGTTTTGGCGAATACAAACATTAATTATTTTTCATGAGTCCATTATTCTTGAAACACAAAATGACCAATAATAAAAAAATAAAAAAAAAAAAAAAAAAGTGTCAAGCACCAAAAGCAGCCCATATTAAATCAAATAAGTTGTCTTTAACTGAAAAATACGCATTGATCTGCTCAGGTCTCGGTCAGGTAGTAAAACAGCTGGCAGTGGGAGGACTCCTGGGAAGCGAACAGATCCACCTGAGCTTCCCCGAATTGACTCCAAATCAGCTGGACCACATTGGGATGGAGACTCCATTCTCCCGGGAGTGTAAGGTGATGTGAAAGCCCATCAGGTGAATGGTTGAGCTCCCCCAGTATGTGAATGGCTCACAGCGACTTGAGCCACGACTGACTCCAGAGAAGGAGATGGCGGGCGGTCCTGTTGTAACAACAACATGCCTCAGCACTTGCTCTAATGGCACTCCTGTCCGTAGAAAAGCAAGGTCTGACCACGGACAGAATAACCGGTGACAAATCAGAGTAATAATCACCTGGTGTGTGACGCGGCGCCATGCCCATCTCGGGACTCCACTGTGCAGCCAGCGCTGAAGCAGCCTCATATGCATCAATCCGAGTGGCGTTTCTGCGGCTACGGATACCATATGCCCCAGGACCCTCTGAAATTGTTTCAGTGCAATCACTGCTTTTCCCCTGAAAGAATTCAGGCTGGTCAGGACTGACTGGGCACAATTGGTCATGAGTCGCGCCATCATATTGACCGAGTCCAACTCCATCTCGAGAAAAGAGAAGCCCTGCACAGTGGAGAGCTTGCTCTTCTCCCAGTTGACCCCAAAGCCCCAACTGGATGAGGTGCCTGAGCACCAAATCACGAGTTGAGCTAATATCAGCCAGTTGTCAAGATAGTTGAGGATCCAGATGTCCTGCTCCCGTAACGGGGCAAAGGCACCCTCCACTACTTTCGTGAATCTGCAGGGAGACAGGGACAGCTCAAAGGGGAGGACCTTGTACTGATATGCTCAACCCTCAAAAGCAAGGAACAGTCTGTCAAGGCAAAATTGAAACGTGAAAATGTGTCGTTGCTGCAAACCAATCCTGGGTTTGAAGGCATGTAAGAATGCGTTTCTACATCAACATCTTGAATGGGAGCCTGTGCAGGGCCTGATTCAAGACACGCAAATCCAGGATTGGTCTTAACCCACCACTGTTCTTGGGTACAATAAAGTAAGGGCTGTAAAATCCTGACTTCATCTCGGCTGGAGGGACAAGCAATCTCCACACGCAGAACAGGGGCATCTTTGTCTGACACCGAGGTGAAAAGAATGTCCCTGAACCTGGGTGGATGCTTGGCGAACTGAATCGCATAGCCGAGTCGAATTGTCCGAATGAGCCAGCGAGATGGATTGACATAATACAGCCAAGAGGGAAGATTATCTGCCTTATTTTTAATGCAGAGCAGAGTGGCCATTTGTAACCTGAGTGTGTGAGGCTTCTGGTGTCACACTTCCAGTTATTTTACCTGTACAAAACAGCTCCTTGTGCTGGTTTATATTGCAAACTGACATTAATTATCACTTTATTTGTTAATTATTTAGTTATTTCCGAATTGCAAAAAGAGGTGGAAAAAACAGTACAGAATCATTTCACTTTCTTCCTGGAAGTTGGAGCAAAACATTCACACCTACAAAATCTGTCTGTCTTCAGCATAAGAATTGAGGATCTAACTGTATCTCTGAGAAACAGAAAATAAAACCTCTCAAGGACAATTGTGTTTTTTCGCTGTGCTGTGACATTAGCCCAACACTTAAGCTATTTTTGGCCTGGACGGCTGCATGCGACTCTGCTGTCTCCTTTAATTTATGTCTACATAAAAAAAGTGCTCGTGTGAATGAACGGCAAACTGTTCATTAAGTTGTGGCAACACGAGCAGGTCCAAGCAGGCCTGGTCCTGACAGAAGCAGCAGTGTCACACATTTGCAAATCTGTCCAGATGTCAAAGAGAAATGCTGTCTTCAAACAGAAATGCAAGAGAGATGAGGGCGAGAAAGAGGAGTGCTGAGAGAGACACAATGAGTGTGATGTACCCACACGCATCCACATGAAGGACACAAAGAAACAGTACAGCTCAAGTGCTCCACTCAAGGTCCAGTAAATGGTTGTATAGGAGAAAAAAATACTGAATTTGTCCATGTACTTCCTGTTCAACTTTGTCATGCTATGACATTTCCTCCTGCATTTTGATCTATCTGATTCCTGACATTATGCAGAGTAAACGAGCATTATTCCAGTTAGTCTGGACTAGGGGTGTGCACAGATAGTCGAACATTCGAATATTCGGTTTGCAGTAATTATTCGATTTTAAAAAAACACTCTTCGAATTTTGCTATATTGTTTGCAGGCCGTAAATGAAGAAAATCCGCAATAAAACCTAAGCATGCAAACTAAAACTAACAGTAACCCTTATATGCATTGGGTGGTGCTGTGGAGCATGCAGTGGAAACAAGTTGATTGTGTTTGATGACAAAACGGTGTCCTCTGCATCTAAGTGTAGCGAAGTTTGGAATTACTTTGATAAAAATTATCAACATGTAGTGTGCAAAATCTGTCAGGCGAAACTGAGTTACCACAATAGCACCACTACAATGAGGAATCATATTAAGTCCAAACACAGAAATGTAATAATTGACCGACCTAGTAATGAAGACACAAAGCTGCCCATCACAGCGTTCGCAACTTCAAGTAGGCAGAGATGTAACCCCGAGCGAGCCGAGAAGACCACTCAGCTCATAGCAAAAATTATCTCAATATGCTTCCTTTAAGTTTCGTCGAGGGGGAAGGATTTAAGGAAGTCTTGCAGTTTCTTGAACCAGATTACGACATTCCCTTACAGAAAACCATAACAGCGAGAACAGAGCTTCAACATGAGAGCATGATTTCCAAACTCAAATCTACTTTAGCAACAGTAGACTTCGTGGCAATTATGTCTGACAGTTAGACAGCATTAACCACAGAGTCCTATGTCACTATAATGTGCCATTTTACTGCTGATAGTAAGGTGAACTCGGCTGAGCGACACTCGGCTGCCAACCTGGCGGATCATTTGAAGACATCTGTAGAGCAATGGGGCCTGGACGGCAAAGTGGTCGGATGCGTGCACGATAACGCCGTATAGGGGGCGATTTCGGACACAGCCTGGGTCATTTTAGGTCAATGTATCAGATGTCAATCATTGACGTCCTCAGACAGTTAGGTCACAGAAGTCTGTGACCACCTCATTCATATACATATAGATCATTATTTACAGCAAGTAAAAAGTGCACTCATATTTTGTGTCTGGTTATTAAAAATGGAAATCAGTGAACTCGTGCTGAACAAAAACTCCAGCATTTTAAGTAGTTTCTGACTAACTTGAACACCTCTGACTGACTCCATAGAGTTGCTTCAGCATAGTCCCTCCTGTCACATCTTGTGTCTCTGTGTATGACAGCACGGTTTTAAAATCTGATTGGTGTGTAATGTAGAAGACAGTCCATCCTACTACATCCGAGCTGTCTTACTTACCATTGTGATACACAAGAGCTTGGTGTGATTATGACACATGATTGAACCTCATTATTTGCAGGGGCCGTTAATGAATTCTCATTCTGTGGTGTAACCAGTGGAAACGTGGGGGAATGGCAGGGGATGATCTTTTTGAGGAAAGCGACAAAAAGATCTTCAAAGGGGCTGAATTTTGATCAGAGATTGATGAGTTTTGGAGAGGTATCCAAGGCAACAATCTCAACAAGAGTGAAGCTGTTGAGATGAAATTAAAAACAAATTTTCTCCGCTGATGATAGTGACATGACGTGCGGCTGCGATCGCATCGGTCAGGGAGAGCGGAGAGCAGTTTGGGATCCCAGTTATGATGTTTCTGTATCAGTGGCTTGAGTATCACTGATCGCTCTGAGATTGTGTTTTAACAGTCAAGGATGAATCATCTTACGTGGGTGAATCACTTAAACAGTTTAGAAAGTGCCAGGCAGCAAAAGTGAAATACACAGGAACCGCTATCTTCAATGGAGCGAGCTTTATTCTTGATCTCAGAGCATTATTGAAAACATCAGTGTCTGCGTTTCTGTATGCAGTGGATTTAAACATGGTACAATGTGTTCAAGTCCACGTCTTACACTACTGCTGATAGATCGACTGAACATGCAAAATGGTGTGGATTAGGGCTATGCTTCAGTTATGCTTCACAAGCTTGCAATTCAATTCGATACTGATTATTTTGTATATATCAGGAACAGTACATGGCAAATTTTCTCAAGGAAAAATAATCTCTCAACTAATGCTGTAAAATATACACGAGTCATTTGGTACTACATTATTATAATACTGAAGGTTAAAATTAACTGATTTGAATACAAACACAAATCACACTCAATGAAGTTTTTAGAATATTGAAGTTATAATACTAACTTTAAATTACATAATTATATTTCTACTCCAATTTGTTTTAATATAAACATTTAAATGATTGCTGTCATAAAAACTTGACAGATTTATTCAAACATAAATATTGAAGCACAGTAAAAATTATAATGAATGTTATATGGTGCATACAGTCAGGTCCATAAATATTGGGACATCTACACAATTCTAACATTTTTGGCTCTATACACCACCACAATGGATTTCAAATGAAACGAACAAGATGTGCTTTAACTGCAGACTGTCAGCTTTAATTTGAGGGTATTTACATCCAAATCAGGTGAACGGTGTAGGAATTACAACAGTTTGCATATGTGCCTCCCACTTGTTAAGGGACCAAAAGTAATGGGACAGAATAACAATCATAAATCAAACTTTCACTTTTTAATACTTGGTTGCAAATCCTTTGCAGTCAATTACAGCCTGAAGTCTGGAACGCATAGACATCACCAGACGCTGGGCTTCATCCCTGGTGATGCTCTGCCAGGCTTCTACTGCAACCGTCTTCAGTTCCTGCTTGTTCTTGGGGCATTTTCCCTTCAGTTTTGTCTTCAGCAAGTGAAATGCATGCTCAATCGGATTCAGGTCAGGTGATTGACTTGGCCATTGCATAACAATCCACTTCTTTCCCTTCAAAAACTCTTTGGTTGCTTTTGCAGTATGCTTTGGGTCATTGTCCATCTGCACTGTGAAGCGCCGTCCAATGAGTTCTGAAGCATTTGGCTGAATATGAGCAGATAATATTGCCCGAAACACTTCAGAATTCATCCTGCTGCTTTTGTCAGCAGTCACATCATCAATAAATACAAGAGAACCAGTTCCACTGGCAGCCATACATGCCCACGCCATGACACTACCACCACCATGCTTCACTGATGAAGTGGTATGCTTAGGATCATGAGCAGTTCTTTTCCTTCTCCATACTCTTCTCTTCCCATCACTCTGGTACAAGTTGATCTTGGTCTCATCTGTCCATAGGATGTTGTTCCAGAACTGTGAAGGCTTTTTTAGATGTCGTTTGCCAAACTCTAATCTGGCCTTCCTGTTTTTGAGGCTCACCAATGGTTTACATCTTGTGGTGAACCCTCTGTATTCACTCTGGTGAAGTCTTCTCTTGATTGTTGACTTTGACACACATACACCTGCCTCCTGGAGAGTGTTCTTGATCTGGCCAACTGTTGTGAAGGGTGTTTTCTTCACCAGGGAAAGAATTCTTCGGTCATCCACCACAGTTGTTTTCCGTGGTCTTCCGGGTCTTTTGGTGTTGCTGAGCTCAACGGTGCGTGCCTTCTTTTTAAGAATGTTCCAAACAGTTGTTTTGGCCACGCCTAATGTTTTTGCTATCTCTCTGATGGGTTTGTTTTGTTTTTTCAGCCTAATGATGGCTTGCTTCACTGATAGTGACAGCTCTTTGGATCTCATCTTGACAGTTGACAGCAACAGATTCCAAATGCAAATAGCACACTTGAAATGAACTCTGGACCTTTTATCTGCTCATTGTAATTGGGATAATGAGGGAATAACACACAGGTGTGGAAACAGCTGAGAAGCCAATTGTCCCATTACTTGTGGTCCCTTAACAAGTGGGAGGCACATATGCAAACTGTTGTAATTCCTACACCGTTCACCTGATTTGATTGTAAATACCCTCAAATTAAAGCTGACAGTCTGCAGTTAAAGCACATCTTGTTCGTTTCATTTGAAATCCATTGTGGTGCTGTATAGAGCCAAAAATGTTAGAATTGTGTCGATGTCCCAATATTTATGGACCTGACTGTATATTTAGCAAAATGCTCCTCTCTAGTGCTCATTTTTCTGGTTGACTAACGAGTTTTTGGTCATAGATTATGTTTTTACACAATGGGGAAACAAAGTCTCATATTTCAAATTCTGTCCACTGTATTGATAGAAAATGACTTAAATCATGACATGTGATTTTGGTCATTTTGGTCACACTTAGACCTTTTTTGTACATGCAAAAAGTAGAGTTTATCACTATTTCAAGAAATGTCATGTCTGGCATATTACCGTTTATTACAGGAGAAATGATGCAGCTTTTTTTGTCTTCTACTCCTAAAACATTTGGTGATAAATGTATAACAGGAGCCGATGCTATTGATGATGATACGGTAGCCTTCAGCTGTGGGATTTCAGATCGAGCTCCTTGCTGATGACCCAGAAGCACTTCAAAGCTTACAAGTGTGTTG
Source organism: Spinibarbus caldwelli (assembly GCA_039654775.1). Classification (NCBI taxonomy): domain Eukaryota; kingdom Metazoa; phylum Chordata; class Actinopteri; order Cypriniformes; family Cyprinidae; genus Spinibarbus; species Spinibarbus caldwelli. The sequence goes on along the minus strand of CM077241.1, from coordinate 852,484 downwards.
AAATATTTTTATACACGGGTGATTCTTCCAGTACAGCTACTTTTGACTCCTTGAAATGCTGACAGAACTTTCATCAGGCTGTTAAAATATTTATCCCATGTCCTGGATTAGAGATCTGATTATGGCTTTGATCAAACATCAAGCAGGTTTTGGTATAACGTGTGATGAGTTTTGCGTGTGGTGAAGGTGATAACATTTCTCACTGTTTGGAGAATAAGTTGAACAATCATCTGACTTGTTAACACAAGTTAACTAGCAGTCAGTTAACTGAACTTTGGAATGTTTTGGTGAGGACGCCTAATAAAACAGATTTCATTTCATGATCTGCAAATGACATTTCTGATCTATAAACGGTCATTTCCATTATAACCAATTATAAGCTTCTGCTATAATTTTTTTTTCTTATTTATAGTTATAGAATAACTTTTAATACATGTATTATGGGGTGACGTTTGGACAGAGGTCAAGCCCAAAATAAAGACAAAAAGTAACATTTCAACACTCTTATAAATGATCAAAAATTAAATAGTGACACACTAACGCTATTATCATCTATCCTTTGCAAGAATGGTGGGTTTTTTTCTTTCTTTAGGGGATTGAAGAATCAGCCGTATGTCTGCAGATCAAGCTCATGGCTCTAGTGTTGTTTTGAGTCATCAATAGGGATGTAAAAAATATAGCTAGTGCTTTTGTACACTTGCTGTCAACCTGATGTTGCGTGCATGTTTCTCTTGCCTCTGCTGTTGAAACGTCGGCCCTGAAGGGCTTTTGAGGGCCTCAGTGTGGTCAGAACTGCTCATCACAGTTCCTCTAACTGCTCTCTATTAATCTCTCTGTTTGTTCTCTCTGCTCGGAATTCAAATGAACAAGCGTTAAGAGTCTCTCCAGCCGCTGTGGTGAGAGGCTGTTACAGGGCACTGTGTTAGTTACTCACTTAATTAATAGGACTACCGCACAGGGCACAGAAATAAAAACACAACAATAAAACAAAATGAATATTATGAAATACAGTATGAGCTGAAACAGTGTGTAAATCAGTGTTAACCAAGAAACACTGTCCAACGGTGACACCAGCAGATGGAGTTTCAGAGAGAGGCAGACATTTATTTTTTCATGTAATTTTGGTGAGATATGGTGAAAATGGGAGTCGTTTTGGAAAACTAAAGAGTAAACTTTGTTATAAACTGCTTAATTCTTATGTTAAAATATTTCATTCACAAATGTGAGATTCTGAAATATATAAATTCATTTTATTTTTTTTTTATTTCTTTTGATTTTTGCTTTTCTGTTGTAGTAAGTATTATTAACAATTGTAACTCAGTATGTTACAATTACTACCATGACAGCAACGTTCTGTGAGCTTAATGCAATAAATGCATAAAATAATAATGATAATAATCATCTCTTAAAGACAGCGACTTGCTGCCACCTTCTGGTGGTTTCAGTTTCCTATTTAAAACAACTTGTTTTTTACCATAATTTCATATTTCCATATTCATAATTTATATTTAAAATATTAATTTTATTTCAAAGCAGATAGACTTCCAGGTTGAGTCTCAGCTCATAGTCCTTTTTGATCCCAGTCTGTAAATCCAATGCTTCTTTAGATGCAGCTTCTGAGCAACATCTGCAGTGCAAGGATGGATTTTGTTGACACTTATTTCATTTGATTGAAGCGGGGGTAAGTGGGGTAAAAACAGGGTAAAAATGCCCCTGCAATCAATTTAAGAGGGCAAATATCATCCCATATTGGAAATGTTAACTTCTGACACTGCTTTACTGCTATTTTTGAGTCCTTTCTAAACAACATTTAAAAAAAAAAAAATCAGTCTCAAACTTCTGAATGGTAACTTAAATGCATTTATACATTTTTTATTGTGTCAAGTGTCTACATACTTGGGCCAAATGTATAAAAGAAGGCAATAATGTTAGTTAGTTTTAAAATTTAAAAGTGTATTTTCTCTTAAATTAGTTCATACCATCCCATTTTGATAAAAAAAAAAATGCCAGAATCAATATCTTTTTTTTAACTACATATTGATCTGAGAATAACAACTAACTGAAATCCACACGGACAATGTGAATCCCAACGATCAGTCAGGGAAGAATGCACAAAACATACAAACTAAAAACCGATTATAGCCTAAACTGTTATGAAAAGGTAAACATTTGTAGTTAAGTGTGCTTGACACTGAAACATAATTACCTTTTTGAGCTATAAAGAGCGTGGACTAATTTTCTCAGTTATAACAGTGGACACCAATATTTGAACGGTTCAGAAAAGATGAATCACTGTCTGGACTACTGAGATTTCCCTATGGAGATGAAAGTTCGGATCATGTAGTGTCTGAGAGAGATTTGCCAGGCTGCAGCCTTGTCTTTCCATTCATCAAAGGCCTTCTGCACCAAACCGGTTCTCTCTCATCAACAAAACTTCAGCAAAGATCAAAAGAGCCTCAACGAATTGCAAGAATCAAGCTTAGTCTCATTAACTGATACATTAAGTATCATTTACTTTTTTTTACAAATTATAAGATTGATTCTGTCAGGAATCCCCCAGACCACATACTTGATCCGTTTCCATATCATAATTAATCACTACATAGCTCCTTTTGGCTACTTTTTTTTTTGTTTTGTTTTTTTTTTGCCGGCACAAAAATTCACCTCAGTCAGCACTTTACTTAAAGGAATAAAGGATAATTTGCTGAAAATGTGCTCACCCTCAGGCCATCCAAGATGAGTTTGTTTCTTCATCAGATTTGGAGAAATGTAACATTGCATCACTTGCTAATGGATCCTCCGCAGTGAATGGGTGCCATCAGAATGAAAGTCCAAAAAGCTGATAAAAACATTACAATAATCCACAAGTAATCCACACCACTCCAGTCCATCAGTTAACATCCTGAGAAGACAAAAGCTGAAACAAATCCATCAAGACGTTTTTAACAAAAGTACAAGTCCATAATCCATAATAACGCTTCCTCCAGTGAAGAAGTGGTCTGGTCTGAATCAGGAGAGAAATCTGCACAGATCAAGCACTGTTTACAAGCCAAAACAGCTCTAAACAAATATGTGGATGGATTTTGATGTGAGAGACAACAGGAGATGGACTTTTTCACTGGAGGAAGCATTATTATGGATTATGGACTCAGTCAAAACTTTACAAAACAACTGCAACTGTTTTATTGTAAATGTAATGTATAAAATGCTATTTAAATTTAAATATAATCAAATACCATCAAATGTGAAGTGTCTGTATAATGTGTGTTCTTTTATTAATTGGCAGTGCTTATTTTTTTTTGTTTGTTTTTTTGTTTTTAGGCAGAACATGGCTATCTAGACCAATTAAAAGCAACAAACTATCACTGTCCTTTTTTATTATATACTCATGTTTGTTAAAATTCATTAAAACTGTATAGCACTCTATAGGTACCTACAGTGGGTACGGAAAGTATTCAGACCCCCTTAAATTTTTCACTCTTTGTTATATTGTAGCCATTTGCTAAAATCATTTAAGTTCAATTTTTTTTTCCTCATTAATGTACACACAGCACCCCATATTGACAGAAAAACACAGAATTGTTGACATTTTTGCAGATTTATTAAAAAAGAAAAACTGAAATATCACATGGTCCTAAGTATTCAGACCCTTTGCTGTGACACTCAAATATTTAACTCAGGTGCTGTCCATTTCTTCTGATCATCCTTGAGATGGTTCTACACCTTCATTTGAGTCCAGCTGTGTTTGATTATACTGATTGGACTTGATTAGAAAAGCCACACACCTGTCTATATAAGACCTTACAGCTCACAGTGCATGTCAGAGCAAATGAGAATCATGAGGTCAAAGGAACTGCCTGAAGAGCTCAGAGACAGAATTGTGGCAAGGCACAGGTCTGGCCAAGGTTACAAAAAAATTTCTGCTGCACTTAAGGTTCCTAAGAGCACAGTGGCCTCCATAATCCTTAAATGGAAGACGTTTGGGACGACCAGAACTCTTCCTAGAGCTGGCCGTCCGGCCAAACTGAGCTATCGGGGGAGAAGAGCCTTGGTGGGAGAGGTAAAGAAGAACCCAAAGATCACTGTGGCTGAGCTCCAGAGATGCAGTCGGGAGATGGGAGAAAGTTGTAGAAAGTCAACCATCACTGCAGCCCTCCACCAGTCGGGGCTTTGAGGGCAGAGTGGCCCGACGGAAGCCTCTCCTCAGTGCAAGACACATGAAAGCCCTCATGAAGGACTCCAAGATGGTGAGAAATAAGATTCTCTGGTCTGATGAGACCAAGATAGAACTTTTTGGCCTTAATTCTAAGCGGTATGTGTGGAGAAAACCAGGCACTGCTCATCACCTGTCCAATACAGTCCCAACAGTGAAGCATGGTGGTGGCAGCATCATGCTGTGGGGGTGTTTTTCAGCTGCAGGGACAGGACGACTGGTTGCAATCGAGGGAAAGATGAATGCGGCCAAGTACAGGGATATCCTGGACGAAAACCTTCTCCAGAGTGCTCAGGACCTCAGACTGGGCCGAAGGTTTACCTTCCAACAAGACAATGACCCTAAGCACACAGCTAAAATAACGAAGGAGTGGCTTCACAACAACTCCGTGACTGTTCTTGAATGGCCCAGCCAGAGCCCTGACTTAAACCCAATTGAGCATCTCTGGAGAGACCTAAAAATGGCTGTCCACCAACGTTTACCATCCAGCCTGACAGAACTGGAGAGGATCTGCAAGGAGGAATGGCAGAGGATCCCCAAATCCAGGTGTGAAAAATTTGTTGCATCTTTCCCAAAAAGACTCATGGCTGTATTAGATCAAAAGGGTGCTTCTACTAAATACTGAGCAAAGAGTCTGAATACTTAGGACCATGTGATATTTCAGTTTTTCTTTTTTTAATAAATCTGCAAAAATGTCAAGAATTCTGTGTTTTTCTGTCAATATGGGGTGCTGTGTGTACATTAATGAGGAAAAAAAATAACAAATGATTTTAGCAAATGGCTACAATATAACAAAGAGTGAAAAATTTAAGGGGGTCTGAATACTTTCCGTACCCACTGTATATCTAGAGTGCCCTGGGTTCGTTACTGATAGAAATTACTCTTGGAAATTTAGACAAACTATTAAACTCACAATATATCTATAGATTCAGAAGTCTGAATAAAGAAATGAAATGACAAATACTCTGTCTTGTCTCTTTAACTTGAAAACTGAAACGTTTGCTCAAATGAGCCACTCAACTTAGGAGAAATGAAAGTAAATAACTCTATTATTGCTAACCAGATCTTTTGTGTATCGTCACCACTTTCTACATCAGTTTACATATACTTAAGTACTCAAACTTCACTGGGCCCAGATTTATCTCTTTATCAAACTGTTAAAATTAGTCCCCAAAACAAAACAACAAAAACAAAAACCACACAAAAATAAAACGGTGCAGGCCTGAACGACGCTGGAGTGCGTTGGGGCGGAAAAATACTATAATCGCGCTTCACTCTTACAAGAGCAATCAATAATGGAAAATACTACTCACGAACATCACCGGAAGTCCTTCATATCACAGTCAGTAAAGGAGGGAGCCACGCAGAAATGATTAAGAAGAAAGTGCTGTCCCTGGCCTGAACATCGTACTGGTCGTGCTATCCCGATCAGGAAATCCCACAATGCCAGGGGAACTTAACAGGCAATCCTGGATCCCTGAAGCGCTACCTGGTTAGCGTCTCCAAAATTGCCGGAGGAGCTCAGTCTCCAGTTAATCCATAACGTTTCCACTTGCGAATAGCAAGTGCGTCACAGTCCTGAGTATGTATAAATGCACTTACACAACCAACTAATGCAGGAGTTTATCGTTAAATAAACTTCACTACACTTAGTTTCAGTGGATTAACACATTAATTGCACGGCGACACACTCCGTGTCATCATTATTCTCGGTCTCCAGTCATCTTCTTTCCTTCTCCTCTTTTTGCATCTCCTCCCGCCCCTGCGACCAGGTCATGAACGCATGAATTAATGTTTCTGCATTTGAGATTGAAGCATAGGTGGTAATTTAGATATATTTTTAAGATGAAAAACATGTTTTTCGAAGGAAAGATTGCTATCAAAAAAATACGCCTAAGTTCCTAACTGATGAAGAAGAATTTACAGAGCAGCCATCAAGTATTAGACAGTGATCTAGGTTATTACATGCAAAAGTTGATAGACAGGTGATAAAGGATCTTCTGTTTTCCCACATTGCACTAACCCTTCTCGTTCATCTTCTTCCTCAGATACATCAGGAACTGGAGGTTCTTCGATAGGAACAACCAGAGAACCACTTGGGTCAGGTAAGGCATTACTAGACACAACAGTTCTATCCCATAATCTGGCTCTTTGAAAGTTATGTTTTGGTAAGCAATTAAGATCTTCTTCAGACTCCGAGTCCCATTCATCTTGTTCTTCACAGTTACCATGTGGTCTTGAATTTTGTTCATTTGTTTCTTTTACTGTTTCAGTCACTGCGTGCTCGAGTCATCACCCTCCGCCTTGTTGGTGCTTTGAGGGCATACACCGGCATCCTCACCAGGTAACCAATTGGTAGTAAATGATTACGGTGTAATGTTTTCACAATACCTAACCCTCTTTCAGGCTTCACCCTGTAAACAGGTAGGTTAGGAAGCTTTTCTATCACCAGGTAAGGCAATGGATTCCACTTGTAGTTTGTGTTTTCCAGTGAGCCCCAGGTTACGCACCAACACTCGATCTCCTTTCTCAAAAGTCTGATCTCGGACTCTAGAATCATATTGTTTTTTGTTTCGTTGATGATTCTTGGACGCTTCGCTCATGGCAAGTTGATAAGCGCTTTTCAACTCACGCCTCAATTGATCCACGTACTGATGATATTTGACGTCATACTCACTATCCGGAGAGATTCCAAAACACAAATCAATGGGCAATTTTGCCTCTTGCCCAAACATTAAATAATATGGTGAAAAACCAGTGGCATCATTTTTCGTGCAATTTTATGCATGGACCAGCTGGCATACATACTGGCTCCACCTTGCCTTTTTGTCTGGGTCAAGAGTTCCAAACATGGACAGTAATGTGCGGTAAAATCTCTTTAGCTGGGCGTCACCTTGGGGATGGTACAGCGAGGTTCTGGACTTACGAATACCCAGCATCCCCAAAAATTCTTTAATGACCTGACTCTCAAAATCGCGTCCTTGGTCAGAATGGATTCGATTAGGAAATCCATAATGCACAAAGAACTTTTCAAACAGAACCTTAGCCACTGTTAAAGCCTTTTGATCTTTAGTAGTAAAGGCTTGTGCATATCTGGTGAAGTGATCCGTCACAATCAGTACATTGGAAATTCCTTTAGGGTCTGGCTCTACAGAAAAAAGTCTATACACACTAAATCAAGCTGGCCTGTGCTTGTGATCCTCTGTAAGGGTGCCGCTCTCTGTGGCGCTGTCTTACGAGCGTCACATCTACCACAATTCTTGACGTACTGCGTAATCTCAAAAGCTATCCTGGGCCAATAGAATCTGTCCTTTATGGAGATCCATGGTTCGCTCAGCTCCAAAATGTCCTATGTCATCATGTAGGGCTCTTAGGACAACAGCCCTGTAGTGCTCTGGTAGAATAAGCTGACACACCTCTTTCCCAGACCTCTGAGTGATTCGATATAGGAGTCCTTTCTTCATCTGGATTTTAGAACTCTTCCACTGAAATATTGTAAGGACAGGATCTTGAGTAGTCAGATCAGCTATGGACTTCCGAGCCTCCATATGTTTTATCACCACTCCAATGGCTGGATCATATCTTTGTGCCTTTGTTAAGTCCTCTCTACTTAACTGTTCAAGTGGAGCACATCCAACTTGAGTTGGAAAAGAAAAACATCAGGGATGGCATCAGGAGAAGCCCCAAGCTAATCTATAAATCTGGAGGCATCCTCTTTCCTACTGACACCAACCTGCTGACAAAGAGTTTTCACTCCAGAGGCAGGTACCTTCTCCCATTCGTCCTGGGAACCCTGAGCATTCCTCGACAAGAGGTTGGCATCTACATCGCTTCTTCCGGATTTGTACTCCACATCAAAATCATACGTTGTTAACGCAGCCAACCATCTATGACCGGTTGCATTCAGTTTAGCAGTTGTTAACACGTATGTTAGAAGATTGTTATCTGTCCTCACTGTGAATTTGGCACCATAAAGATAATCATGGAATTTATCCATGATGGCCCATTTCATAGCGAGGAATTCCAGCTGATGTATAGGGTAATTACGCTCTGACTGACTCACCTTTCGGCTGGCAAAAGCAACTGGGCGGAGACCTTCAGAGTACTCCTGATTAAGCACTGCACCCAAACCATCCAGACTCGCATCCACATGTAGGATGTATGGTTTGCTTGGGTAAGCGAAAGCTAACACTGGGACATGGATGAGGCAATTTATGATTTTTTCAGAGGAATCATCACATGCTTTTTCCAATCTATCAGCGAAAGGTTCCAACTCCTTGAAGTACTGCTTCTCGGTACTACCAGATTTATTCCTCTTCCTTAGAATGGCTTGCACTTTCTCAGGGTCGGTAGAGATACCCTCTGCGGAAACGATGTGGCCTAGGTACCTCACCGGAGGCTGGCAAAATTGACACTTAAGTGAAATTTTAAGGCCATACTCCTCTAACCTATCCAGTACCTTCAATAAGCATGTCTCATGCTCCTCAAACATTCTCCCGAACACTATCAGATCATCTAAATAGACGAGTACTTGTAGCAGGTTCATGTCTCCTACTACAGCCTTCATTAGGCGCTGGAATGTCACAGGAGCTCCTGTGATCCCCTGCGGCATCCTCTCAAACTGTTAGAAATCTAATGGACTAATGAAGGCAGTTTTATCCTTATCTTCCACCATTGGAATCTGGTAATATCCGCTTCGCAGATCCAGAACGAAAACGATCAGAACGATCCAAAACCAACTGCTGCCTGTCAAACAATCCAGAACCTCATCAATACGAGGCATGGTATATTGATCAGATACTGTGTGGGAGTTTAATGTGCGATAGTCAATGCACATGCGTATTCGACCATGCTTCTTTCTTGCAATGACTATGGGGAAGCAGAAGGACTTTGTGATTCTTTAATTATTCCCGCCGCCAACAGTTCCTGCAAATGGTGTCTGACATCCTCAAGGTCAGCCGGGGCTATACGCCGGGATCTCTCACGGAATGGTTTGGAATCACGAAGTCTTATGCAGTGTTCCACCCCCTTAGCTAGTCCCACATCTCATTCATCTACTGAAAAAACTCCTGTTCTCTGTAAAAGGGTGTTGACAAGGCGGGTCTTCCAAGTTTCCGGAATTGGAGAATCACTGAAGTCGAACAAACTAGAGTCTAGGGCCTGTTGTGTTAAAACTGCCTTCTGTGTCACCGTGACAGTGTCTACAACACACACCCGTGCCACGAGAGTACCGTCTAGAATGGCAGTGCTTTTGTACGATTCATTTTGAAAGGGTACAAGGAAATGATCTACATTCATGGAAGAAGAGGTCAGCACCAGAGAAGGCACTAGGACACCGCAGGAAGTTGATTTTCTTCCGGCGTTTCCACAAGAAGAACGTGATTGTCTAAAGATTGGTTCGGCATAACCTTACACAGAGCATAACTAGTGCTGCGAGGAGGAATGATTAATGGTCCAGGACCCACCCACTTCACCTGTCCTGCCACATCCGAAGGTACATTGTTGTTTAATGTTAAATGTGGTCTGGACACCTTCAACTCATAAGGAAGTATTCTCAACGATTTTACAGTGCTACTATTATCCAGCTGTTTGCAGTGAGCCAACAGAGTATTAAGCTTGGAGGTGTTTGTATCAAGAATGACTGATACAGGAGCTGGACTCTTGGGGTCGGGACATACCAGTGCCAAGAATCTTTTCTCCGAAGAGAGGTTTGTACTGAGGGAAAGCCAATTCAACAGATATATAACCCCTATAAGGGTAAGTTGAATCACTGAGACCCCATATAACAAGGTCTGAAAGAGGCATAAGAGGAACATGTGAAAGGTGCTGCTGGTACCAACTTTCAAACACAATAGAGACCCGAGAACCACTGTCCAGTAAGGCTTTGCAGGACTGACCTTCAAACGTGACATTAGCTAGTGGAGACTGGCCCACTAACCCTTCAGGTAAGCGCAGGGCTCGCAAAATCGCTAGCCCGATGTCCCAGGGCTATTGTGTTTTCCAGTCGGGCTACCAAAATGTATCACTGCCCTGCCCGATGGGCTATCTTAAATACAGGGCTCCCACGGGTCCTTAAAAACTCTTCAATTTAGTTGTATCAAACTTAAGGCCATAAAAAAGTTTTAGATACGTTAAATGGTATAATAAATGTCTTAACTATAATTTCAAAAGGTCTTACAGTTGGGGACGGAAAGACAAGAATGGCGATATAGCTGGATTAAACTTCAAAAGGCAATGATGCAATTTAATAAATATGAGCGCTGCATGTTTCAAGTCAAAACGCGGCGCAATGTCTTTATGTAAATGTATCTGAAGGGAACCGACTGTCCTCAGAAATGTGTCGTTGGCATTTTTATTTCATCTTACCTATTATGCCTGATAAAGCAGCGTTTATGAGCGCGGACGGTGCTGCTTTGTGTACAGCCGCTAACAGGGAATTTCCTTGAGGGAAACAGCTATATTAAGCCGCTCCTAAAGCGCCACCTCGTGGCAGAGAATGAATTTGCATTTCCAATAAGCCTTTCTTGCTGTTTATGGTGAGATCAATGCAAATATCGACCCATGTTTTTACACAAGAAACACATAGAGTTGTAAATGAGAAAGAAGTTAATGTGCCTTCTAAAAATCTAAACAATTAAGACAGTAATATTTATTCATTTTAAATTAATATAATAATTTATATGCTTGATTTATCCCTTTTCATAAAAATGGTCTAAAGGCTGAAATGCTGTTGTATAAGATTTTCGTTTTTGTGAAAACCTGTATCTGAACTGTAAATCGTGTCATTTTATGGCTTAATACTGTATGTTACCATAGACATTGTCCAACCCCGCTCATACTGTGTTCATTTTACTTGTGCAGCTCTTAAAATGGGTCATAAATTGCCTTAATTTTATTTTTAAAAATTCTGCAGATACCCTGTAAATAGTGAAATAAAATTCCTTCCTTCATATTTGTTGATATTTGTGTATTGAAAATATTTTTGATTGACATTTAGACTCCTATCTGTTTTTTTATTTTTTTTTTTTTTTTTGGGCTAGTTAAATTAATTTTCGGGCTACCAAAATCTGAAGAGACCTGCCTGAAGGGCTACCAGTGATTTTGAAATTTTAAGAGCCCTGAAGCGACTTGGCTGAATCGACTCTACCTTCCCCTGCCTAACTGAAAAGTTCTCCACTACTGCAGAGGCTAGCTCCTTTCCCCCTCTACTCTTCCGAAGAGCACGGATCAGCTTCTGAATTACCTTTGCTGGGTTTTCAGAGGAATTGCAATGAGTGGCAATGTGGCCGTCGTCACCACATCTGTAACAGAAAAAATCTGAAGTGTCAGAAGGTAATTGAGACTTCTTGCTACTAGTAGGTTTGCTTCTCCCCACTCTTTTTGGGAACTCTCTAATCACTGATGTACCTGGAGTCACAGTCATTACACTAAGCTGCTTCACTCACACTAAGTTGTTTCACTTGTTTTGTTTTTTTTTTCACCAGGCTGCTGGTGCATTGATCTAAAAGCAAAATATAAGTCCTCCCACGACTCAGGAGAACCAAAGGCATTTTCCAATGCTGTTAGATAGTCAGAAGGGGTTGCAATGGGCTCATTTAGCCTTACTGCTTGAATAATATCTAAAGCAGGACATCTCAAGCTTTCGACTATCCTTGTTCGCTTTTGTTGTAGCTCAGTCTCCGGTTAATCCACAATGTTTCCACTCACGAATAGCAAGTGCATCACAGTCCTGAGTAAGTATAAATGCCCTTACACAACCAACTAATGCAGGAGTTTATCGCTTAAACCTCTGTAAGTAGTTAAATAAACTTCACTACACTTAGTTTTAGTGGATTAATGCATTAATTGCACGGCGACACACTCCGTGTAGTCATTACTCTCAGTCTCCTGTCATCTTCTTTCCTTCTCCTCTTTTCGCGTCTCCTCCCTCCCCTTCGACCAATCACATCACGCTCCTCTCCAAATTGACATGTGTAACACCCTATCAGAGTATAAATAAATCATATACTTTGAACAATTCAAAGCAGACACATCACTACACGAGAACTACTCATACACAGTATATAATAATTATTTTAAATAAAATGATTTAAAGAGTGATATAAACCTTGATAAACAGCAAAATAAATTTATAGATATATAATTTTTTCTTTCTTTCAACAGGGCTACAACTGAATCTACATAAAACGGACCAGAGATCAGTTAAAAACCATTTATTAGGCACTGGTTGGTGATTTCGCCCTGTAGTGGCAAACGAACGGAAATCAAAAAGTTTCAAAACAGTAACTGTATTGGAGCAGAACTCTGCAGGACAGTGGCCCTTCAGGACCTGAGTTTGACACATGTGGTTTAAAGGCATGGTTTACCCAAATATGAAGTTTCTGTCATCATTTACTCACACTCATGCCACTTCAAACCTGTACGACTTTCTTCTGTGGAAAACACCAGAAAATATTTTGAAGAATGTTGGTAACCAAACCATTTATGTGACTAATCCCTTAATTACTTTTCAAACTTTTCATCTGTGACAACCAATCTTAATTTCATGAATACTTTTTGAGCACATTAATTCTTTTGCTCACCAGCCACTGTGGCTAGTGGTTTTCCATATTTACTAGCCACTCAGCATTTTCACTGGCCACAATTTTGTTGTTGGGAAATTACATTTATATGACTAAATTTACTGCATACTATCATTTATTTAAATTGATTTCCAGCTCTTTTTTTTTTTGCCTATTTAAAGACCATTTTCCTTAACCATATTAAATGCACGTCATCTTTCCTATAAAATTTTTACATTTTAGTAATAATTTCACTTAATATAATAAGACAATATAAGGCTGTTACCAATCAAATGAAATCAGTATTACCAAATCTGATATTTTTCCACTGCAGAAGAAACAGAAGTAGGTGAAGTGGCATTTAGATGCATTTACACAGACAGTTTAATGAAGCTGAAAAGTAGTATGAATGCATTTACACTGCAAAATTATAATAGCATAAATAGCGTTATGAGCTTGGTGTTTTAAATCAGTTTTTTTTTTTTTTTTTTTATTTAATATATGCAAATATGAAATACTGGGAAAAAAAAAATGTAAAGATAAGCTACTTTAAATATGAAAGTAAACCGCCAGTAGGTGGCTGCAAGTGACTGTCTTAATGAGTGAGTCATTGAGGCATTCATTCAAACGATTCGTTCAGACGGCTAATACATTCAAGAATGAAGCAAGTGCCTGTCTTTATGAATGGACCACTGAAACATTGACTCAAAAGATTCATTCAAAAACGCCGAATCATTCAGAAACAAAACACCGCTGTGTTGCTCAGTTATCCAAATCAAGGAAAAACAGTCAACACTGACAATATTGTAGGCTACTAAAATGTGTATTAACTACTCATTTGAAGTCTTGTTTAAAATCAATGTCAAATTCGCAGTTGTGGTTTTCAGAGAAAACCTCACTCTCTTATTTGAGGTTATATGTAAGATACATTTTTACCGCAGAATGTTTCTTCTGTGTGCAGCTACGTTTATTTGTTTTGAGTTTTCCACGAGATTGTTTCACACACAGTCAGGCTGCACGAGCCTCAACTGGCGCGACCTTGTTACTATTGATTATCCGTTATCAGTTGCTGTTTACACAGAATGTAATAAAATTAGAATCATTCTCACAAAATTTTAAATTTTAATCACATTAGTTGTCCGGTTGAGCAAGTAAAATTCTCTTTCACTTGCCCCTTCAAAAAATCCACTTGTCCCACACAAGGTCGAGCTAGGCTATATAAAGTTCAACCCGCCAAAGTGGCTAGTGGGAGTGACCGTATTACTTGCCAATGCTGAAATCTACCCGCATTTGGCAGGTTGGCGGGTGTTAATGTCAAGCCCTGTTTTTGAGAATCACTCACTTACAGCAGAACAGACCAACACTTCTTAATAGAACGATATTGACCAATATTTAAATCATAATTTTACTTGACTAGACTATTAACTTCCATTGCATAAAAAAACACTCAGACATTTTCTTAAAATATCTTCTTTTGTGTCAAGTGGAAGAAAAGAAGTTTCGATCGCGATGGCGCCGCAGATGGCAGCCACTGTGCTTAGCTCTCCAGTTGTTTTAGTGTTTTTGTTAGTTTTTCCTGTTTTTTGTTTTGCAAACACGATCAGTTTTACCAGGGAAGAACTGCTGAACATTCAGCAGAACACACCACAAAATCTTCTACCGGTTTTCGAGTATTCGGACGTTTTGCTGAACGTTATAGTTGGCGGAGCCGCGGCGCTGATCAAACGCTTCAGGACGCGCAGACGGGGGAAGCGAGCCGGCGCGCTCGTGAAGCTCAGACGGCGCGGATTTAGAACGGCGTTGCCTAGCATCCATCTGGCGAATCTCCGCTCTCTACCCAACAAAACGGACGAACTCCTTCTGCTCTCCCGGACAAACAGGGACTTTTCAAACTCTGCTGCTCTGTGTTTCACGGAAACCTGGCTGAACGACGCCATTCCAGACAGCGTGCTACATCTTCCGAGCTTTCAGCTGATCAGAGCAGATCGTGAGGCAGAATCAACGGGGAAATCGCGCGGCGGCGGAACATGCTTTTACATCAATGAGAGGTGGTGTACAGATGTAACTGTATTAAAGAAGATGTGCTGTTCTGATCTAGAAACACTCTTCATTAACTGCAAGCCTTTCTACTCGCCGCGGGAGATTCACTCGTTCATTCTCGTGAGTGTTTACATTCCTCCGCAAGCGCACGTGAGCTCCGCTTTACAGAAACTCGCTGATCTGATCACAGAGACAGAACAACAACACCCGGACTCTGTTTTAATCATTCTTGGGGACTTTAATAAAGCCAATCTCTCCCGTGAACTGCCAAAATACAGACAGCACATCACATGTCCCACCAGAGACAGTAATATACTGGATCACTGTTACACAGCGATAAAGGAGGCATATCACTCTGTTCCACGGGCAGCTTTAGGACTCTCTGATCACTGTTTAGTTCATCTCATACCGACCTACAAGCAGAAACTTAAATCTGTTAAACCTGTAGTAAAGACTGTAAAGAGATGGACCAAAGAAACAGAGCAGGTTTTACAAGCCTGTTTCTATTCGACTGATTGGAGTGTTTTTGAAACTGCCGCCACCGATCTGGACGAGCTCACAGAGACTGTAACTTCATATATCAGTTACTGTGAGGATATATGCATTCCTACCAGGACTTATTTAACATTCAACAATGACAAGCCATGGTTTACAGCAAAACTCAGACATCTTCGTCAAGCCAAAGAGGATGCCTACAGAAATGGGGATAGAGCCTTGTACAATCAGGCCAGGAACACACTGAACAAGGAGATTAAAGTGGCTAAAAGGACCTATGCAAAAAGGTTAGAAGATCAGTTCACTTCGGATAACCCAGCTTCAGTGTGGAAAGGTCTGAAAGCCATCACCAACTACAAGACACCATCCCCCAGCACTGAGGCGAATCAACAACTTGCTGAAGACTTGAATGAGTTCTATTGTAGATTCGAAACCCCCCACACCCATTCTGACCATCTCTCTACACAACCGTTAACACCTCCAGCAACCCCCCTCTCCCCCCCTCCTCCACTGCAGATCAGTGAAGATGATGTGCGCCAGGTCTTCAGAAAGAACAAAAGAAGAAAAGCACCAGGCCCAGACGGTGTGACACCAGCCTGTCTGAAAACCTGTGCTGACGAGCTGGCCCCCATCTTTTCACAAATCTTCAATAGATCTCTGGAGTTGTGTGAAGTCCCTGTCTGCTTCAAACGCTCCACCATCATCCCCGTCCCAAAGAGCCCCAAGATAACAGGACTTAACGACTACAGACCTGTGGCACTAACGTCGGTCGTCATGAAGTCGTTTGAAAAACTGGTTCTGGCTTATCTGAAGGACATCACAGGACCCCTACTGGATCCCCTGCAGTTTGCTTACCGAGCAAACAGGTCCGTGGATGATGCAGTCAACATGGGACTGCATTACCTCCTGCAACACCTGGACAAATCAGGGACTTATGTGAGGATCCTGTTTGTGGACTTCAGCTCGGCCTTCAACACCATCATTCCAACACTCCTCCAGACCAAACTAACCCATCTCTCTGTTCCTAGCTCTATCTGTCAATGGATCACCAGCTTTCTGACAGATAGGCAACAGCTAGTGAGAATGGGGAAATTCATGTCAAACAGCCGCATCATCAGCACTGGCGCCCCTCAGGGATGTGTTCTCTCCCCACTGCTCTTCTCCCTCTACACCAACGACTGCACCTCTAGAGACCCCTCTGTCAAGCTCCTGAAGTTTGCAGATGACACCACACTCATCGGCCTCATCCAGGATGGTGATGAGTCTGCTTACAGACAGGAGGTTGAGCAGCTGGCTGTCTGGTGCAGTCTAAACAACCTGGAGCTCAACACACTCAAAACTGTAGAGATGATAGTGGACTTCAGGAGGAACCCCCCTGCTCTCTCCCCACTCACCATCATGAACAGCACTGTGGCAGCAGTGGAGACATTCAAGTTCCTAGGGTCCATCATCTCCCAGGACCTGAAGTGGGACACTCACATTGACTCCATTGTAAAAAAGGCCCAACAAAGGTTGTACTTCCTTCGCCAACTGAGGAAGTTTAACCTGCCACAGGAGCTGCTGAAACGGTTCTACTCAGCCGTCATCGAGTCTGTTCTGTGCACATCAATAACTGTCTGGTTTGGCTCAGCTACAAAATCAGACACCAGAAGATTACAGAGAACGATTCGGACTGCCGAAAGGATTATTGGTGCTCCCCTGCCCACCCTTCAAGAACTGTATACATCCAGAGTGAGGAAAAGAGCTCAGAAAATCACTCTGGATCCCACACATCCAAGCCATCCCCTCTTTGAACTCTTGCCATCTGGTCGGCGCTACAGAGCACCGAATACCAGGACAGCCAGGCACAAGAACAGTTTCTTCCCCCAGGCAATCTATTTAATGAACAGTTAAATGTTCCTCCCCATTATGCAATAACAATGTGCAATACTCTAAAATACCTGTTACCACCTCCATCTTACCACATCCCTGCTTTTCATTCTATTCTATTCCATTTTATCATCTATAGCACAACTGTACATACCACTTATTTATCTCTCAATTTATTTTTTTCAAATTTTTATTTATATTTACGTGTAATTTTTTTTTTTTTTTTAATTTTTTTTTTTATTCTCATTATATTTTATTGTCTGTGTGCTGTTGTTGTCTGTGTACTGGAAGTTTATGACACAAAAACAAATTCCTTGTATGCACAAGCATACTTGGCAATAAAGCTCATTCTGATTCTGATTCTGATTCTGAAAGTCAGTCGTGTACGTGTGGATCCACACGAGAGGGAGTAAATGATGACAGAATGACCATTTTTGAGTGAACAATCCCTTTAATAAAGACACAATTGGGATTATTCTGGTCTACGCCAATTTATCAATAATCAAATTAGTATCTGCTCAAATCACATAAATTACATTACATTGAGTTCAGAGCAGCAATTGACGAGTTTGCAATACTGTAATAAACTGACTTACATAGTCTTTTTTTTTTTTTTTTTTTTAATTCATCTATGCCTGTACTTTTTTCTTTGCACTGGAAGCTCCTGGCACCAAGACAGATTTACTTGTGTCAATAAAGCCCTTCATGATTCTGATTAATTTGCTTGCTGCTTTATCAGCCAGGTCATTGTGTCCTCTTTACTTTCTTGGGTCGATCAAACAAGGGTTTTCATCAAGGAGGACTTTTGAGGAACATGAGAGATACAGTGATGCATCTGAGCAGACAAACACATCTGAAACATTTACAAACAACAAAAAGGACGATTATAAGTGTCAAGGATGAATTTGAAAATTTGAATTACAATACAGTGACCTGTAATTCATGAATAATGAGTGAATCTGTAGTTTCCAGTAAAACTGAGCAATGTTCAGGTAAACACTGAACAAAACTATTAGTCCTTGCGTGTAATTTCTGTGTCAAATCAAATCTCTTTCTATGACTGCTGTTATTAGCCAGATCAAAAACAATTTGGAGACATATAGATAATGCTATGATTCATATTTTGTTAAATAAACACACTGTAAACACCGGTCGTCAGTGCTGTATTTAGTAACGTTACATCGATTACTCACCTGAATGTTTAAAAATTATCGTTCGTACTGCCGAGGTATTTTATAAAACGTCGATGTTCAGTCGAAATATAATAGTCTTATAAAGTGAATGAATATTACTGTTTTTCTCTCTCTAAGATGATGTACAATTTTTCAGATCTCTTTCAAAAAATAAATAAAGTTATAATACAGAAATAACTTAGCCTGTCAGACACAGCGCTTCTGTGAAGTCGCATTTCTCCATAGGCAGCGTTAATTCGCATCATAACGGTACATTTCCTTATTTAAAGAGGATCGTTATGTTGTGTGCTCTCCGAAGAAATAGGTAAAACTCGCGCCCGATTTTTTACGTAAGGACGTACGTGCGGCGTTTAAGAAACACCATTATATTTCAAATATTAACACCTGACAACAGCATAAACTCCTGACACACTTGTTTTCAAATGGTATTAGCATTAATTTTAAAACATCCATAAAAATACCACAAAACAGCGGAAATGCGCGCTGTTCCAAAAAAACAAAAAAAAAAAAAAAAAGAAAAAGAAAAAGAAAGCGCGCGCGCCTCGAGTGTGACGTCACAGCGCAGCAGCGGTATAAAGGGCTGCTCGAGATTCTAACGGCAGACGCGAATCTGGTTGAGTGACTTAAACGCTTTAGATTCACGGTTTACTAATAAGTCTTTCAGACTATTCACAGTTTACACAGTATAATCTGATTTTGTCACAATCAAACAAGATGCTGTTGACTGAATCTGAGAGCGAGCCTGTGGCTCGAACCGCCTGGGCTTCGAAAGAACCGAGCTTCGAAAGAATCGATCTGAACGAACAAATGAAGAAGAACAGCGCAACAGGTGAAAGAAAAATAATCATCAACACTGATCTCTCTAGTGTTCATCTGAGCTCAGTGTTCAGAAAAATAATCATCAACACTGATCTCTCTAGTGTTCATCTGAGCTCAGTGTTCAGAAAAATAATCATCAACACTGATCTCTCTAGTGTTCATCTGAGCTCAGTGTTCAGAAAAATAATCATCAACACTGATCTCTCTAGTGTTCATCTGAACTCAGTGTTCAGAACATACAGACATATCAACTTAACCCTAAAAGAGGCGACTTATCCTGGGGATACTAACATTACAATCAAAAATAAGAGTCAAGTTTTGACAAAAAAATAAATAAATATCATGAATTTGTATTATTTGAGTCCCAATAAGATGTAAAATAGCAATACATGAATTTTCTGATGTCTCTTTATGGTTTTGTCCTTTCAGGGTTAAATGCAGTAACTACAAGTTAGTCTAATTATTAGAGCATGAATGAGTTGATCAGATCTGTTGAACTGTCAGGAATTAAAGCTGAATGTGAAGATGTCTGTCTGTAATAGTCTGCTCTTCGCTCTTCTTTATTCCAGACGAATCCTCCAAAGGGAAGAAGGGGAAAGCAGTGCGTGTCTTCTTGCAGAAGCTGTGCAGGGCTGTGAAGCGCTCTGACAGAGTGGTGCGTCTCTCAGCACAGACGGACGCTCATCTGGACGATGCTGAGGTCGAGGTGAGGCCTGTGGCGGCTCTGACGGCCGTTCCTGAGCTGCTGTGTCTGCCGGGTCAGGTGTGTGAAGATCCGGAGCCCATCAGCGAGCAAACGCTTCTTCCAGAGTCAGCCAGCCTCAATCTGCCTCACAGTCAGTCACTATTACTGTCCTGCTCTTTTCTGATAATAATTACTCTTCATTCTAATTCTGATTTCTGATTTTTTTGCATTTGTTGTACTGTTCCCGTGTTTAATTGTTAGTTCAGATGTAATCTGTGGTCAGACGTGTTTCTAACGGTTTGCTCTTGGTTTCAGAAAAAGCTAAGAAAGGCAGGAGGAGGAAAGCGGTGCGTGTCTTCTTCCGGAGAGCCTGTGCGGCTGTGAAGCAGCTCTTCTGCTGCGAGCCGGACAGAGTCCAGCCTCCTAAAGCAGAGCCGGATCAGAACCAATCCCAGCTCCATCCTGAGCTGCTGTGTGTGCCGGAGCAGGACCAGCTCTCTGCAGATCTCCAGTCGTCTCCTGAGGAAGAAGCTCTCTCTGAGATCCAGCAAGAGGCCCACGATGCAGTTCTGCCGTCTGTATCAGAGTCCGCTTCAGTATCGGGTCCAGTGCTGGGTTCGGTGCCGTCGATTGTGTCAGAAACGGCACCAGACGCAGTGTCTCCAGAAATCCAGCTGCCTCCAGGTGAGTCAGTACTGCTTTGCATTGTGTTATTTCTCTTCTGTGTTATTTTCTCTTTATGATACTTTAGACTGTGATGCTCCGACATCACTAGTAGCTGATCTGCATCTTGAAGACTCTTGATCTGACGGGTTCTTCAGCTGCTGTTGACAATCAAAGGAACTTGCAATCTCATTCCTGTCCATCTTCTGTTTCTGTGTGTTTTTCAGGATCTGTTGTGTCTTTGTTTGAAGTGGGACATTTGATCGCATCAGGGAACTTCAGCAAGGTCTATGAGGGAACACACTTATTCAGCGACAAAGTGAAGGTGGCTGTGAAGTGCATCCCCAAGCGCAGCACAGACCGCTATCTGGACGTTGTAAGTGGTATAATATCTGCTGTTTCTATAAGCTGTAGCTGACATACAGCTGAAGTAACTGTGTGTTTGTGTCTCTAGGCTGGTCACTCCAGACCGCTGCTTGCTGAAGTGGCTCTGATGCTGCGGCTGGGAGAAGCTCCCTCGTGCCTCAACATCATGGAGCTACACCAGTGGCTGGAGGACGAGAGCAGCTTCACTCTCATTATGGAGTACCCTGAACCCTGCAGGACCTTGGAGGACTACATCTTGTTCTCGGGCCCCGTCAGTGAAGCTCAAGCACGCTTGTTCATGCTTCAGGTGCTTCGAGCGGTCAAACACTGCCATGAGCGTGGAGTTTATCATGGTGATCTCCGCTCCAGGAACATGCTGCTGACTCTGCACAATCTGGAGCTCAAGCTCATCGACTTCCGCTGCGCTCGTCTGATCAGCAGAGAGGGCTTCAGCAGCAGCCAATACCAAGGTGAGTCATCTGTTTGTGATCAGCTGATGTTAGGCGCGTCCCAAATCGCCTACTTATGTAGTGTATTCACAGACTACATGGTTGAGTGCATAGTGTATATAAGTGCATATAAGTGCATAGTGTACGGTGTGTGATTGGGGACACAGTTCTTGTCTTGTTGCTGAAACGCTGCGTCTCTCTCAGGATCGGACGCCTACACCCCGCCTGAGGTCATCAGGCAGCCCATATTCCACGCCGCAGCAGCAGACGTCTGGGCGCTGGGAGTTCTGCTCTTTGAGATCGTTCACAGATATTTGCCCTTTGAGAGCTTCGATGCCATTCAGCACGGCTACCTCAGGATGGACCCCAGCTCATCCACAGGTGAAAACACACACCGCTGCTCATGAGGATGATTTCTGTCTGTGTTTCATCTGTGAGACTAACGGCTCTCTCTGAACTCTCTGCAGCGTGCCATGACCTGATCTTCCACTGCTTGAGCCGTAATCCAGATCACCGGCTGACGCTGGAGCAGCTGGAAGAGCACCGCTGGATGAAAGCCTAGACTGGAGGAAGAGCGAGGAGTTTAGTGAGTCTCAGGAAATGCCGTGAGACACTGGAGCTGCAGGTAAAATGACAGCAGCGACTATGTTCACATGCACATCAGAGCAAAGCAGCGTTCGTATTCTTAACCCTTGAACACCTGCAGCTCCGTCAGGAATCGGCTTTCTGTCAAAAACAGAAGAGAGCCACTCAAAACACACAAGAACCACAAGAAAACAATATTTCAATACTTCAGAACGCTGCTGTCTCCAGAAATTAGAAAGGAGCATAAGAAATTCTACAAATAGAAATTCAGAAGTGCATGTAAACATAGTCACGTAATTAGTGCTTCACAAATTATTAACGCAAGGAACGTAAACAAACAAAAAAAGCTATTAAGTAATATTTCAGAAATTAAATGCTATTGTTTTTATAGTTTAGAAAGTAAATGTAGTCACTAATCAGTGGTTTATTAGTGACATTACCATAACAAATGAAAAAATTTTTTTTTAATAATATTTCAGAAAGTGAATGCTATTTTTATATAATATTTCAGAAAGTAAATACTATTTATAGTATAGTATAATTTTATAGTATAGTATAATATTTCAGAAAAAGTAAATGTAGCTACTGATCGGTGGTTTATTAGTAACAATAACATAAGAAATAAAAAAAAACACAATTTTTTATCATATTTAAAACAGTACGTTATTTTTGTATAATATTTCAGAAAGTAAACGTTACTTTTTATAATATTTCAGAAAGTAAATGCCACTTTTTATAATATTTCAGGAAGTAAATGATATTTTTGTTTAATATTTCAGAAAGTAAATGTTACTTTTTATAATATTTCAGAAAGTAAATGCCACTTTTTATAATATTTCAGGAAGTAAATGCTATTTTTGTTTAATATTTCAGAAAGTAAATGTTACTTTTTATAATATTTCAGAAAGTAAATGCCACTTTTTATAATATTTCAGAAAAAGTAAATTTAGCCACTAATCGGTGGTTTATTAGTGACATTAGCATAAGAAATGTTAAAAAAGCTGTTTTTTTTTATAATATTTCAAAAAGTAAATGCTATTTTTGCATAATATTTCAGAAAGTAAATGCCATTTTTTATTATTTTTCAGAAAAAGTAAATGTAGCCATTAATCGGTGGTTTATTAGTGACATTTACGTAAAAAATTTAAAAAAACAAAAAAAAAAGCTATTTTTTATAATATTTCAAAAAGTAAATGTTATTTTTGTATAATATTTCAGAAAGTAAATGCTATTTTTGTATAATATTTCAGAAAGTAAATGCCACTTTTTATAATATTTCAGAAAAAGTAAATATAGCCACTAATCAGTGGTTTATTACTGACAATAACGTAAGAAATATAAAAAACTATATTTTATAACAGTTCAAAAAGTAAATGCTATTTTTTGTATAATATTTCAAAAAGTAAACGCTATTTTTGTATAATATTTCAAAAAGTAAACGCTATTTTTGCATAATATTTCAGAAAGTAAATGCCATTTTTTATTATTTTTCAGAAAAGTAAATGTAGCCACTAATCGGTGGTTTATTAGTGACATTTACGTAAGAAATGTAAAAAAAAAAACAAAAAAAAGCTATTTTTTATAATATTTCAAAACGTAAATGCTGTTTTTGTATAATATTTCAGAAAGTAAATGCCACTTTTTATAATATTTCAGAGAGTAAATGCCACTTTTTATAATATTTCAGAAAAAGTAAATGTAGCCACTAATCGGTGGTTTATTAGTGACATTAACATAAGAAATGTTAAAAAAGCTGTTTTTTTTTATAATATTTCAAAAAGTAAATGCTATTTTTGCATAATATTTCAGAAAGTAAATGCCATTTTTTATTATTTTTCAGAAAAAGTAAATGTAGCCACTAATCAGTGGTTTATTACTGACATTAACGTAAGAAATATTAAAAAAACTATATTTTATAACCGTTCAAAAAGTAAATGCTATTTTTTGTATAATATTTCAAAAAGTAAACGCTATTTTTGTATAATATTTCAGAAAGTAAATGCCACTTTTGATAATATTTCAGAAAAAGTAAATGTAGCCACTAATCAGTGGTTTATTAGTGACATTAAAGTGAGAAATGTAAAAAAATAAATAAATAAATAAAAAATAAAAAAGCTGTTTTTTTTAATAATATTTCAAAAAGTAAATGCTATTTTTGCATAATATTTCAGAAAGTAAATGCCATTTTTTTTATAATATTTCAGCAAAAGTAAACGTAGCCACTGATCGGTGGTTTATTACTGACATTAATGTAAGAAATATTAAAAAAAAAGCTATTTTTTTTTATAACATTTCATAAAGTAAATGCTATTTTTGTATATTTCAGAAAGTAAATGCTATTTTTGTATAATATTTTAGAAAGTAAATGCCACTTTTTATAATATTTCAGAAAAAGTAAATATAGCCACTAATCAGTGGTTTATTACTGACATTAACGTAAGAAATATAAAAAACTATATTTTATAACAGTTCAAAAAGTAAATGTTATTTTTGTATAATATTTCAGAAAGTAAATGCTATTTTTGTATAATATTTCAGAAAGTAAATGCCACTTTTTATAATATTTCAGAAAAAGTAAATATAGCCACTAATCAGTGGTTTATTACTGACATTAACGTAAGAAATATAAAAAACTATATTTTATAACAGTTCAAAAAGTAAATGCTATTTTTTGTATAATATTTCAAAAAGTAAACGCTATTTTTGTATAATATTTCAAAAAGTAAACGCTATTTTTGCATAATATTTCAGAAAGTAAATGCCATTTTTTATTATTTTTCAGAAAAAGTAAATGTAGCCACTAATCGGTGGTTTATTAGTGACATTTACGTAAGAAATGTAAAAAAAAAACAAAAAAAAGCTATTTTTTATAATATTTCAAAACGTAAATGCTGTTTTTGTATAATATTTCAGAAAGTAAATGCCACTTTTTATAATATTTCAGAGAGTAAATGCCACTTTTTATAATATTTCAGAAAAAGTAAATGTAGCCACTAATCGGTGGTTTATTAGTGACATTAACATAAGAAATGTTAAAAAAGCTGTTTTTTTTTATAATATTTCAAAAAGTAAATGCTATTTTTGCATAATATTTCAGAAAGTAAATGCCATTTTTTATTATTTTTCAGAAAAAGTAAATGTAGCCACTAATCAGTGGTTTATTACTGACATTAACGTAAGAAATATTAAAAAAAACTATATTTTATAACCGTTCAAAAAGTAAATGCTATTTTTTGTATAATATTTCAAAAAGTAAACGCTATTTTTGTATAATATTTCAGAAAGTAAATGCCACTTTTGATAATATTTCAGAAAAAGTAAATGTAGCCACTAATCAGTGGTTTATTAGTGACATTAAAGTGAGAAATGTAAAAAAATAAATAAATAAATAAAAAATAAAAAAGCTGTTTTTTTTAATAATATTTCAAAAAGTAAATGCTATTTTTGCATAATATTTCAGAAAGTAAATGCCATTTTTTTTATAATATTTCAGCAAAAGTAAACGTAGCCACTGATCGGTGGTTTATTACTGACATTAATGTAAGAAATATAAAAAAAAAAGCTATTTTTTTATAACATTTCATAAAGTAAATGCTATTTTTGTATATTTCAGAAAGTAAATGCTATTTTTGTATAATATTTCAGAAAGTAAATGCCATTTTTTTTTTTTTATAATATTTCAGAAAAAGTAAATGTAGCCACTAATCGGTGGTTTATTAGTGACATTAAAATTAGAAATGTAAAACAAAAAAAAGCTATTTTTTATAATATTTCAAAAAGTAAATGCTATTTTAGGTATAATATTACAGAAAGTAAATGCTATTTTTTATAATATTTCAGAAAAAGTAAATATAGCCACTAATCGGTGGTTTATTAGTGGCATTAATGTAAAAATGTAAAAGAAAAAGGGCTATTTTTTATAATATTTAAAAAAGTAAATGCTATTTTTGTATAGTATTTCAGAAAGTAAATGCTATTTTTGTATAATATTTCAGAAAGTTAATGCTATTTTTTTAATAATATTTAAGAAAGTAAATGCCATTTTTTAATAATATTTCAGAAAGTAAATATAGTCACTAATTGGTGCTTTATTAGTGACATTTATATAAGACATGTAAAAACAATGCTATTTTAAAAATATATATTTCATAATGCAACTATCTGTGCAGCAACTATGCAGTAATTTATAATTCTATTAATTATATTTATAATTTATTTATAATTTTATTAATTAAAAATAAAAAATATATATTTTAAGTAAACCAGTGGTCTGCTTGATTTTTTTATTTTTTATTTTTTTTTTATTATTGTTAGCGGTAGTGTAGTTACCAGCAGTGCAAGTGGGGTAGTTACACTCATAATTGAGTCTTTCCCTTTTTAACTCCAAAGACCTCTTCTTTGACTTCTGCTGTGAAGACATTTTCCACCTTTTTTTATTCACACTAACTGGGAGTGTGTAGCACCCTTCTCTCACAGCAAGAAAGTCCCTGGTTTCCGGTGGAGTTTCTTCCCGTGTTGGCATGGGTTTCCTCAGGTTTTCCCCACAATCCAAAAGACATGCAGCATAGGTGAATTGGACACAATGTCTGCGTTCCACTTCACTTTCAGACTTTCATTCGATTTTAGATCCTGATACTGAGAATCCACTGTGCCAAGTAATAGTGTTTAGAAAGCGAATTTTGATCAAATGTTACAGCTCTGGCCACAGGTGAAATGATGTGATTCATAAAACCCTTGGTAGGTCATTTTACTGCTTTCATTAACATGTGAAATCACACTGTAAATCACAAGGTTTTATGAAAATTTCTGTTTGTTTAGCATTTCATTCCCCATTGGCTGCATGTCATAATATCTGAAATCATGTGGAACAGCTCCACGAGCCGCAATGGATTGGATGCAAGATGAAACCTCAAGGACTGCTGGACTGTCTCATTTTTTAAATGGCACACTTGAGCAATGAGGGTAAGAACACTTTCATACTGGAGCTTTTTGTAACCAAGTCTGTTTGATGCCAGAGCTTGGTTTGTTTGATTGGTGTCAAAGCATTTTTCCAATCTCTGATATACACCAGTGAAACTAGACAGAGTCTTCTTGAAAAGATAGCATAGGGTTTGGTTCATGTAAATTCTGAATTGCAAGTATGAAAGCAATTGTCCTAAACTGAACTTTTTTTTTTTCAGGAATTAAGCCACATGACATTTTATAACTTAAACCAGCTAACAAACTAATTTCCTATTTAGTTTCATAGGCCTATTTATGTTTAAATATTGGGCAATAATATATATATATATATATATATATATATATATATATATATATATATATATATATTGTGACGAATGTCCCGAGCGCTCGTCAGCATCGCCCTGGAAACCAACGAGGATCACCTGCACGTCCTCTTCTCGGGCTGGCCGGGCGCACCTGAAGCTCGTCACGGTTGGGCTTGATAAGCCACTACAACACACACACACACACACTGGTGAGACATGTCTTTAGAAGACTCCACGCTAACTTTTGAACTGCATTTGTTCCAGAAAGCAGCCTTTGACCAGCCAGCCCCTGCACACGAGCATGGCACGGAGGACAGCCGCTGGGAAGCACAAGCATTGATCTCACGAGGAGCACGGAGCACCATCACATGCCACAGACAGAAGTTTGCACCCTAAAACCCTCAATAAACTCACCCTCTGGGGCATTTATTGACTACCCCTTATCATGTGACTCTTCACCCCGTTGCTATATATATATATATATATATATATATATATATATATACACACACACACACAGTGGGTACGGAAAGTATTCAGACAAGTGTGGGGTGCTGTGTGTACATTAATGAGGAAAAAAAATTAACTTAAATGATTTTAGCAAATGGCTGCAATATAACAAAGAGTGAAAAATTTAAGGGGGTCTGAATACTTTCCGTACCCACTGTATATACACACACGGGTGCATCTCAATAAATTAGAATGTCGTGGAAAAGTTCATTTCAGTAATTCAACTCAAATTGTGAAACTCGTGTATTAAATAAATTCAGTGCACACAGACTGAAGTAGTTTAAGTCTTTGGTTCTTTTAATTGTGATGATTTTGGCTCACATTTAACAAAAATCCACCAATTTACTATCTCAACAAATTAGAATATTTCATAAGACCAATAAAAAACACATTTTTAGTGAATTGTTGGCCTTCTGGAAAGTATGTTCATTTACTGTATATGTACTCAATACTTGGTAGGGGCTCCTTTTGCTTTAATTACTGCCGCAATTCGGCGTGGCATGGAGGTGATCAGTTTGTGGTAGAGGCTGACATTTTTTCGGGAATCCCGCGGGATGGGAAACAAAATCGTTACGAATTACGTGACTGGGACGGGACAGGAAAAAATGTCAGTTGGCGGGACCGGGAATAGTAATGATACCCAACTTCATACACAAATTATACCTTTTATACAAATAAACTATAAACTGTATATTTTAATTCTGAACTCAATTCTAGTTGCCCTGTCTCTTTATGCTCTCCTGCTGTTTGTTTTGGTGTGGCTGGTTAAGTGAATGACGCAGTCTGTGACGGACAGATTGTTAACGGCTGGTCTATGTGGTAATACTCGGGCAGGACATCCAAACGCTCACCTATAATTCATCGACCTCAAATATGGCTTTTCATCTGAAAGATGTATGTAGAAGAAACTTTACATGGCCGCTCAATATGATGTTAACCTAGAGAAATGTGTGCTATTGAAGTGTTTGTGTGGAGAGTGGAAGCTGAATAGCGCGCTCGCTGCAGGACAGATGGAGGCGCCGGCGCGCTCACTTGCTCTTAAAATCTCCGTAATTTTTGGTCATACAAATAAAAGTAGCCTAATACACATAGCCGCGGGAACATATTTCATCTGGGGGGTGCTGGGGGGGGCGGAGTTTGATATGGCAGGGCGGGGCCACTGTGGGGGATTTTTGACAAAATCATATAAACAGCCCAAACTCATAGATTAACATACAAAAGAATACAGAGTTATATGCGAATCAATATATATTTGTGCTTTTTGTGATTTTAGTTCAAGAATTTTTTCTTTAATATTTCTATTATTTAAGGTGATTTTACTAAATATTAACATCGCTGATATGCAAAAGTTTTGGTCAATGCACTTTATCGAATTCTCTCATCAGAAACAACAAAGTGCAGATGTAGCCTACCTACGTGCGATGTAAGAGATTAATTCATCATACACTGCAGACAACATCACTGATAATAGCTTAGTTTTTTTTTACAGTGCTTACACTCACGCTTCAGTAATATTCTTTGATAATGTAAAAGTTCTTTGTTCGCTGTATAATTCGTTGTTTCAATAATAGTGGACATGCACATTATAATTAAACTTAAAATGTCTTTTTATTAAACGTGATCAGGTTAAATTCAAATTCAGTCTTATTAAAATATTTTGTCATAACATGGATAGCCTGCTTGCCTAAAACGTTATGATGTGCGTAGTTAATAGAACATTAGGCTACAGATTAGACTACAGTGGTTTGAGTGTGTTTGACAAGAGACTAGAGCGCAATTAAAGAGCAGTGCTTATTGACGGTGGCCGTCTTGAGAAGCGAGAAAGCTTCGGAAAACAGCTCATAAAAAGGAAGAGGCCGTGAATGGTTTTTACATGTCAGAATGTAAAATTACGGTAATATCGCGAGAACATTCACATGAAATTCTGTCAGTGTGAGGGGGAGATGTAGGGACGCGCACCGCGAGGCGTGCAAGAAAAATATAACTGCACTAGGCAATAGTTTAATAAACAATCACAGAAATTAAGTATCTTGGGGATGATCAAGGGGCAAAAGGACAATCTCAGACCGGGCCCTGTGGCGGGGGGTGCTGCAGCACCCTCAGCACCCCTAGTTCCCACGCCATGCAAATAAATCTTTCGAATCTGTAAAGAATCTACGTTTATTTGTGTGCACTCAGAATAACAACGAAATGTTGCGCTTCTGTAAAGTAATTAAAGCAAACAGGATGCGT
This sequence comes from Spinibarbus caldwelli, assembly GCA_039654775.1. Taxonomy (NCBI): domain Eukaryota; kingdom Metazoa; phylum Chordata; class Actinopteri; order Cypriniformes; family Cyprinidae; genus Spinibarbus; species Spinibarbus caldwelli. The sequence continues at coordinate 822,534 of CM077241.1, read as the reverse complement.
TTTCTGCCTTCTAGGTCTCTGTGAACTTGAGCGAGAAACTTCGAAACTCCATGTATGAAAAATATATCTATAGAGAGTGAAATGTCTACTTTCAGTTTAAAAAAGAAATCAAATAGAAAACGTGTGTGTTAGCATGGATGATTTCCATGAAATTTAATGTGTGTGCAATGCACACTGTGCATTGTTTAAACTGGCTTTCAGTTCAATATAATAACAAAAAACTACATTTTGGATTTTTATTCAACTAGGTAGGCACGCTGTGATCTGTACTGTATTTTTACTGTACAAAAAAACAACAACAACACGGCAGTGGGAGGGAATGGGAGTCATTCTTCCGGGATTAGAAGGGGATGGGATTTTCCCCCAATTTTTTTGTGGGATTGGGACGGGGCGAGATTTTTTTTTTTTGTGGGAGTGGGATGGGAGAAGTTTGAAAATCCACTCCCGTGTCACCCTCTAGTTTGTGGCACTGCTGAGGTGGTTTTCTTTGACAGTGGCCTTCAGCTCATCTGCATTTTTTGGTCTCTTGTTTTGGTCTCTTGTTTCTGGGGTTCAGGTCTGGTGAGTTTGCTGGCCAGTCAAGCACACCAACACCATGGTCGTTTAACCAACTTTTAGTGCTTTTGACACTGTGGGCAGGTGCCAAATCCTGCGGGAAAATGAAATCAGCATCTTTAAAAAGCTGGTCAGCAGAAGGAAGCATGAAGTGCTCCAAAATTTCTTGGTAAACGGGTGCAGTGACTTTGGTTTTCAAAAAACACAATGGACCAACACCAGCAGATGACATTGCACCCCAAATCATCACAGACTGTGGAAACTTAACACTGGACTTCAAGCAACTTGGGCTATGAGCTTTTCCACCCTTCCTCCAGACTCTAGGACCTTGGTTTCCAAATGAAATACAAAACTTGCTCTCATCTGAAAGAGGACTTTGGACCACTGGGCAACAGTCCAGTTCTTCTTCTCCTTAGCCCAGGTAAGACGCCTCTGACGTTGTCTGTGGTTCAGGAGTGGCTTAACAAGAGGAATACGACAACTGTAGCCAAATTCCTTGACACGTCTGTGTGTGGTGGCTCTTGATGCTTTGACCCCAGCCTCAGTCCATTCCTTGTGAAGTTCACCCAAATTCTTGAATTGATTTTGCTTGACAATCCTCATAAGGCTGCGGTTCTCTCGGTTGGTTGTGCATCTTTTTCTTCCACACTTTTTCCTTTCACTCAACTTTCTGTTAACATGCTTGGATACAGCACTCTGTGAACAGCCAGCTTCTTTGGCAATGAATGTTTGTGGCTTACCCTCCTTGTGAAGGGTGTCAATGATTGTCTTCTGGACAACTGTCAGATCAGCAGTCTTCCCCATAATTGTGTAGCCTAGTGAACCAAACTGAGAGACCATTTTGAAGGCTTAGGAAACCTTTGCAGGTGTTTTGAGTTGATTAGCTGATTGGCATGTCACCATATTCTAATTTGTTGAGATAGTGAATTGGCGGGTTTTTGTTAAATGTGAACCAAAATCATCACAATTAAAAGAACCAAAGACTTAAACTACTTCAGTCTGTGTGCACTGAATTTATTTAATACACGAGTTTCACAATTTGAGTTGAATTACTGAAATAAATGAACTTTTCCAAGACATTCTAATTTATTGAGATGCACCTGTATATGTGTGTTATTGCCTAATATTTAAACATAAATAGGCCTATGAAACTAAATAGGCTACGCTTTCTTTAACCCTCTGGCCACAAACACACCGGCGCATTCTGATGGATTTTTTGCTCAATTTTTAATAAATTTAGTTGAAACTTAGTCAACTAAATTTGTTTATTTAAATGTAGCTAAAATAAATTGATTGCGGCCACTTAATTTAAAAAAATGTGGTAAATTCAATGAATCATTTCTTTCAGTGTGGCCTACGAACGCACCAGTGCGTTCTGATGGACAGCGGAAACAAAAAATAGCCTACTCCTTCATTTTTGGCCATACAGATTAGTGCAAGACATGATTATAAACTATAAATGGTCTACTTTTATTTGTGTACACTCACAATAAAAATGAAATTAATAATAAACAGGGTGCGCTTTCAGCCGTCTCTGTGAGACTCTGTCTCAAAGATGAACTGAAACTCAATGAATAATTATCAATTATCATATGTATATGGAAATGACATATAACAAATAAAACAAGACTATTCATTCTGTGGAATATTTTTAGTAGTTTCCTCAAAGTACTGGCCTATTGAATAGGCATAATTTGCAGGTGGGACGTATCCCCACGACCCCACCACTTTTTGCAACATCTCGCAGTGCCGCACGGATGTACCTAAAAGAAAGAAACATCTCTATTCGATAAGAAATTCGTTGGTGTGTGTTAAATAACAGGCGATCTATCGCTGGAATGTGTTGTTGTTGTTGAAGTCATGGCCAGCGCTTGTTGCCGCTGTTATCAGTGCACAATGCGCAGTCTTCACACAGATGATCGAGCGCTTCGTTCTGGTAAAAGCACAAAACAAAATGCACACAAGCGTATCCCAGCTCTTGATACACAATCACTGATGAACACTTTTGGTTTTAATGAGAAAAAATATATGAGGGTGGATTAGAACCCAGAATCTCAGAAATGCTTGACAAAAGCTCTACCACCAGACTATCAAATCACATGAGTGAAAACTGTGAATTTATATATTTATTCACTGCTGAGAAGAACCTCAACACTAATTACATTGTATTATTAATATTTATATTTATATTAACATTGTCACTTTGTGCGGCTGCACTGTCAGTAGTTACACCACTGACCCGTGATATAATATTTTGGCCATATTGCCCGTCTAAGTCATTCATCACACACTATCAACAGGCACGTCATGTAGGCTACACTTCTTGTATTTCATTTGGGCACCACAAGGTGTCACTGTGGCCTCAAAGCTTACCCCTCGCCTACTCTGGCTCGATTGCTATTCCTGAGGCAAAACACACCCTCCTTATTACCCTACGGACAAAGAAATGTAGAAATAAATAAATATGGAAATAAATACATAAATATATAAATGTGAAAATAAATAAAAGTGGAAATAAATATATGTGGAAAAAATAAAGAAAAATACATTAAGGAAATAAAATTATAAATAATTATTTTTTTTTTTTTTTAACTTTTCTTTGTACATTTATTTATTTATTTATAATTATGGCAGGATTGGCATTCCATAGTGAGTAGATTATTCAGGACAGTATTTCTAGGACTCTGTAGTTGTTGTTGTTTATTTTTTTATTATTTTATCTATTTATTGTATGCATGTATTAGTGGCTCATACTATAATATATTATATACTATATATATATATATATATATATATATATATATATATATATATATATATATATATATATCTGTATATTATTATTTTTAAGGAATTTTGTTGTTTTATTGTATACACTTATTGTCCTAACCAACTCCTAACCCTAAACATACCCATTGGTAACCCTCTTGAAATATTTAACCTAATTTATTTCAGTATATTCTATATATATTCTGGTTTTAAATTGTTTTCTTGGAAAGAAAGACTTGTGTCTGTGCGAGACTTCAGTTCATTAACCGCAGTGCTTCACGTCTGATGTGTGACCCACTTAAAGGGTTGAAAAAAAAGTCATTATTTTTATTTTCTTTGCGTACAAAAAGTATTCTCGTCACTTCATGAAATTCAGATTGAACCACAATCTGATGGGACTGATGGCAGATGGACTATCTTGACAATGTTTTTCACACTTTTCTGGACCTTGACAGTGTAATTTACTTGGCAGTCAATGGGACAGTCACAGCCTCCCGGTTTTCATCCAAAATATCTTAAATTGTGTTCCGAAGATGAACGACATGGGGGTAAGTGATTAATGACAAAATTTTCATTTTGGGGTGGAGTAACCCTGTAAGTTAAATCAGTTTGACTAAGTTGTTTCAACTTTTATCATATTAAAGTTTAATATGCTAAAAGTGACAACAGTCAAATTGATTTAACTTTTTGGTTTAAAAAATCATTTGTTGCCATGACTTTTTGATCATATATATATTTTTTTTCCTGTAACATGACGTCTGTACCCAAATGAAGAATTACCGACCATGTCTACAGCCATTGCAAAGAAACAGCAGAAAGAGCAAGAGAGTCCATTTACCTGAGCAGTATCTCGCATCTTGATCTTTACCGTGATCTTTCCTATTCTTGGAACAAAACTAATGCTTAAGGTTGATCCAGTATTACTCTTAATAAAAACAAAAAATCAACAATAACAATGACAAAGGCGCTTAGTTTATCTTAAACATAAAACCTGAACAAAATGAATAAGGCTTATGATTTAGTGTACCCGCATTGTAAAGAAATAAATAATAACTAATAAATAAAAATGTCTTTGTATTTTCCTCTTTTTGGCTCATTATTATTATTATTAATGAAAAAAAAAACAATAAAATAGTACCAATAAGAAATTCACATATTAAACTTTGAACTTTTATAAACAAAATGACAATAATTTTGTTAATAAAATTTGTAACGCAATTAAAAAATGGTCTTTGGATTCGCCTTTTAAAACGATCGTAGTTTGTGGTTCATTATTAAAACACATCAATTATTTGGTAGTACAATGGCAAATTCGCATATATTAAACAGATGGATATAGCCTATATTTGTAACCCATATAAATAAGGTATTTTCCCTTATTTAAAATGAATGCTTAGTTTGGTTCATTGTGTTTTTTTTTGTTTTTTTTTTTAATAAAAACAGCAACAATAAAGACAAACTCACTTATTTTAAACAAAGCAATGAAATGTTTATTAACAAATTCTTTTGCACTTTTGGATCCGCCACCATCGGGTCAGTCATTTCACATCACTCTTGGAACAGACGCCTCCCCGAGTTTGGACCGATGAAGAACAACACGTCGCCATGACACATGGAGAGTGTTTTGTGTTCTTTATTCATGTGGAAACAATGAGTGTGACATAAAACAAATTCAACACTGCTGTCCGTTGCTGAACCTCTTCGACTAGCAAAATCAAACGGCAAATCATCTGTCCTCATTCTACAGGACCTGTCTATGGACTTTGATACCTTAAAGCAGCAGATCCTCCTGATTGAGCATCACAGGTACAGTAGATCTTTCCAGTTCTCACAGAGTGGAGGCCTGTCTGAGCCAGATCAGCTAATCACTGGTGTTCCTCAAGGTTCGGTGTTCACTCCTTTTCTGTTCTCCATTTATACAACCTCATTGGGAATGACGGCCTGGTCATGAACTATGAATATTACTGCTTTTATGACAGATCACTTGTGATGTGCTTTATATCCAAGTCATTTTGGAAAATGCTTCTGCTTACTTAACAGTATAGGAATAATTAGATATTGTCAAATGGCATATTCATTTGACAAAAACCGTGATGTTGGGACCTGGGATTAGTGGATTATTAAATGTATTTAAATTAAGACATTAAAGTCATGTATGTGTTACCTATTGCCAGTGATTACACGAGACATTCACAAGTTGAGGTTTAGAGAGAAAAGCACTCTGGAGACAGAACAGCATCAAGCGAGGCCACACCTTTTCATTTTACAAAATTTATTTGCAGGAATGCAAAAACACTTGTTATGCAGCAGTACTTTAAAATACCATTTTTTATAAAAATGGTCTGATGGTGATACAGAAATAATCGTAGAGTCAGTCATATTCAAAATCCAGTCAATACTTTTAAAGAGGCAAAAAAAGAAACTGAAACATCAACAGAATCCCTTTAAAAATGTATAAACCCTGTTCGAGCGCATAAGAGAATTAAAGTTACCGATAACATGCCCAAAACGATGCATATCTTAATAATCCATCACATCAAATGTGATGAAAAGGCAGCTATGGTGTGCCCAGTTCAATGACATCATACGTCCTGCCTGCCCTGAGCACAGCTCTTATTACAGACCGAATGGGTAATGGCATAATCAGAACCACTCTCAGCAGTCCAGTCCGATTCGCAATCAGCTCCAGGGATGGAAATGGATCAAAGCTTAAGTACAGAGATCGATCCCAGCTGATCTGCCAGCTGGACCAGCCTAACCGCCTCAATCGAGAGAACGAGGAAGCGGCTGTGGCTATTGGAACGGTACTCTGGACTTATGTTTAAAAACAACGGTGAACTGTGCACGCCTAGGCATACGTAGTTCACAAAAGGGATGGTGTTGGTTTCAAAAATTGATCAAGCAGCCATCAATGTGGACTGCATGTTCTTAAAACGAAAAAGCTTTAAAAACACAATTCATTTGGGGCGGGGGTCTGAGAAACGCAGCTAAAGCTTCTCAAAGTAGCTTCTTCCCCAAGTTCAAGCCTTTACAAACAAGTAGCGTCCTCATCACCTGTCTCGCAAGCTGTAACTACATCCTCAGAGGCAGGCGTCTCGCTCAGCTCAGACTGAGGAAGGCAAGGCTTCTTTAGACTCATCACATGAGTGTCATTCACATGCCCAGTCTGACTGTTCAGCATTATTACAAAAGGACTATAATACACTAGGTACATTGGCTCTGATGTTGCCCTTGTGCATAAGTTGAATATAAAAAGCCCTGCTTGCATTAAGTCTCCGTATGTACAGTACAGATAGGGCAGTTTCAGCCTCCAGGATGAGGTAGTTAACCAACCCTTTCCACAAAAAAAAAATAAAAATAAAAATAATACACCCTAAAAAAAGGTTCCGAAAAGAACCATTTCACCTGGAATGCCTGGTCAGTCACACCAGGTTGTAACAACTGAAGGAAGAAAAAACAAAGGAGGCAAGACTCAAATACAAGCTTATCATGTTCGTCCTCATGAAAAGCTGCAGTTAAAAATGCACAAAAATATACAACAGCATCAAGCTCCTCCAAGCCACTTCAAACATCTACAAAGTGCAAATACATGTAACGTTAAGGATAAAACTCCTTTGGGCTACTTCGACCTCCAGAAGTAACGGTAAATGGCATTTTCTCTCATGACAAGGGTTCTGGGACATTCTTATAAACTTAAATTAAATACAAAAACAAAAAAGAAAACAATACACAGAAGAGTCCACACACGTCTAATCGTGACTTTGTGTTGATGGCAATCTTGGAGGCAGACAGGGAGAAGATATGCTTCCGTAAGGCAGGAACTGAGTTGGACCGTCGAACGGACCTTACCATCACATCCGCTGGCAGCACCTGGCGTGACCCCACTGAGCTAGTCAGTCTTCACTGGGACATGTCAGGACCAGCCTCGACCCCTTTTCCCTGCTAGCCAGGTAACAAAAGGAACACAAATTAGAGGAGCGTTAACAATGAATACAACACAAAAGGAAAAAGAAAAATCACACAAGGACACAAACGACCGCAAGGAAGATGATGTCAAAGAAAGAGACAGAGAAAGCAAAATGCATTCACTAGAGACTACCGACAACACCCTACGTTTTGGCATGCACAAGAGTAAAGAGCCCGAGAGAAACAAGCACAACAGTGGCTCGGATCTAAGCGACAGGAATTAGGTGATCTGAAGGGGAGGTGGGAAGGGTTTTGATCAGTTAAGGAGAAGGAGAAAGCAAAAGACAGAGTCATGCATGGTAGCTTCCCACAGTGGCTCGAATTTGGGACAAACGTGCAAGGGCAAAGAGAGTTAGAGCTTCCAGCGACAAAGACGCCTCGTCTGGACACGCCGCTTTGCGTCAAATTGTGCTTTCTGTGGCTATCATTGAGTTTAGCCTCTGTCCTCGTGGAGTTTCTCTAACAAAACCCCATTGAAGGGGACCTCAGGAGAGAAGGTTCCCAAAAATTGCAATGGCAGTGAATCGGAGTAAAGAAAAGCCTCTCAGTCGGAGGAGATCGTGTGAAATGGGGTATGTATTTACACAAAGCTTGAGTGGAGAGAGGATGCGGACTTCAACTTGGTGATATCAATTTGAAGGCATGCAGAGTGAGGTAGCAGCACGTCTACAGGCAAACCTTTAGTCCTTTTTCTTCCACAAGGAGCCATAAATTTGTAGGCAATTTGAAGAGAGAATTTGCCGAAACATGAATTTGAAACACAATTTGAGTTTTTGTACACTGGTGCGTGTATGTTTATTCAAGCAGACAAACAGCAAAGAATACAAGCCAAAATGTAAAGCCAAAAATTAGGATCAAAGTCCTTTTTTTTTTTTTTCCTTTTTTTAAATCGTTTTACCCAAAAACAAGACAAGCTATTTGACTAGCATTATCTTTTGTAACATACAAATAGCAATTTCTTTTTTTGTCTTTTCTTTTTTCTTCGTTGAATACAAGTTTAGGAGACACTTTTTTTGCTTTTTTTTTTTTTTTTTTTTGCTGTTACCTACTTAAGACATGAAGAGCAAAATTCCTATGAACATACATGGTACTATATAGCCAAATAGACAGGTTGAGCACAAAATTGCAAATTTAAAAATTTCAATCCCGATTTTAAAAGGTAGGAAACGACTTCCAAACAAAACATAAAACAAAAACAGTTCGGCAGAAGCAGGTGGGAGTGACTACTGATCGAGTCCAAGCGGATTCTTAAAATATGTACAAGAAAACCCGCCGGGAAGAGGAGAGAGGCAACCTTTAATGGATTTGAGGGCCAATCGAGTCTCTATAAAAAGGTTTGTGGGAGTTTTTTTTCTCGTTTTTTTTTTTTTGTTTTTTTGTTTTTTGAAAACAAAAGAGCCCTACGTTCTCTACTTCCACTGTTGCCCAAAAGAATCCTGATAAAACTCCTGGTTGTCAGATTTGTAACCATAGTTACCAGAATGATCGCCACCTTGCAAGGGTTGCTGTGCAATGGGTTGCGAGCCCCAGTTCTGATTAATGGTCTGGCGCCGTTTGGAATCTGGCTGGTTGTAGCCATCGGCTTTGCGCTTGCCTCCTACATTTCCACCGCGTCCACCCCGAACACCACGTACCCCGCGCCCTCTCTGCAGCACGCCGCCTCTGGCTCCTCCGCGTGGGCCCCTGCTGGCTCCCGGACCGCCTCCGGCCCCTCCGCGCTGCGGGAAGCCCGCCCGGCCCCGTGGAGCGCTGACCCCTCTGCCGCGCGCAGGGGACACCCCGCCTCGGGCCCCGCTGCGGGCCCCTCTGCCTCGAGCGGGCGCCTGGAAGTCATCGTAGCCGAAGTACGGGTCATCGTAGCCGCCCCTGTAGTTATGGTAATCGTAACCATAATAATCGTAGTAATCTTCATAGCCGTAATAGTCGGGCGGGTAGGAGTAGCCGCCGCGACTGGCACCCCTGCCCCGGCCCCTGGCAGGAGGCGGCATCTGAGGAGGCCCATAGTAGTAGTAATCGTCATACCTAGGAGAGAAGAGCACAGGTGGGTTTAAGATGAAACGACAGGCAGATCAGAGATTGATCACTTTAGAAACTGTATATAAACACATTTTTTATTTTATTTATTTATTTATTTAATATATATATATATGAGATACACACACATCAGTAGCAGCAGTAACTTGAGTTGTGTTGAGGATGTAAAAAAATCAGTAAATATTTTATTTAACCTTGTTTTTAAAGGGTAAAATATTCATATCTAGAATGGCTTCATGGTTTTCGGTCTATTAACACATTTATTTTGTATAAATAGAAATGCACAAAACTGCTTATAACAAAAATATATGTAATTTGGCCTATATTTCAATAATCCCTTTAGGGTTGGGTACCGAACTCTGTACTTTTAAGGGTAACGACCGAATTGCGTCGGTACTACAGAGTATCGATTCACATTAAATCAATCGGTACCACATTTCGGTACCTGAGAACGCATCTGATCGCGTATGTTACACACAGAGAGAGAGAGAGACCCTGTGACGTGATGTCACCACTGCAACTCGTTCAAACTCAGGGCAAACAGAAATGTTCTGAAGTGTGGTTACATTTCTAGGGCCATATGGTTTCCGCAAAAACACGGACGAGTTCGCGAAGTTCATTCATAAAAACGGAATTTACTCTATAGCGCGGAATGCCACAGAATTAATCTTTTTTTAGATGAATAAATCGAAAGTAGGTCTGTCACTTAATTAGAATCGCGATCTAGACTGGTGTCTGTGAATATTAAAACGCAAAAAGACGGTTTAAATATGAATCCTGCATGTTCCACTTGCCTCAAGAATGGCGGAGACGCGGTTTTGTTTACATCACATAAAATCCATAATGTTTGGCAACATTTTGGATTTTGAAAAGCCTGTTGACTTTTGCCGTTTATCTAAGGTGATTTTGGAAGTGTTTTTTTTTTTTTTTTATTATTACATTTGTTTCTTTTATATTTAGTTCCACAGTGTTTGCCGCTTTTTACTTCATTTAAACTTTGTGTATTTTATTTATTTTATTTTACATCATGTATGCCGTGCCTCCATGCTTTCTTATTCGTTTTGCTAATAAATGTTCTGTATTTATTTGGTTCCACAGTGTTTGCTGATTTTCAGTTTTGTATGCCTACTAGGGATGCCAATTTTCGATCATTTCCATGATCGATCGTCGTTTAAATTAACGATCAATTAATCGATTAATAGTTAACCTTAATACTGCGAAATGCATGTATTGCAGTGGCATGTATTCACCGGCATGACAGGATGTGCAAATGCCACACAAAATGCAGGCTTTCTCACCCGAATGACAGTGGTTTTAGTCTAAATAAAAGGCTAGTAGCAGGACTGTAAAATGAATAGATGTGATTATGATCATTTGATAAAATGAAGAGAGCGCGCCGTGGATCATTTTACTTGGCTGTTTTAGATCCCGTAACGGAGACCACTGAACGTGCCTCTTTAAATGGTTTCATTGTACTCGTTGTATTTTAAAACACAATCGCAATGTGTGCAATTGACATTACTGGCATTTAAATAAAATGATCCCAAACGCAACTGCGGCTCGTGGGGCTGCGCCGCGTGGTCAGAGAACTGCTTCTATCGGCGGTGGTACATTAAACATTGCTGCTCACATGAAACATTTTAATGAGAGTATGACACAAGTGAGGTACAAAGCTTTGTTTATAAGAGAAATAATGGGTTAGCAGGCAAATGTTACATCGTGACCTGTACATTTAAAGCCATACACGGCTTTATGTTCCGTTCTGCCGGTTGGTCACGAATTTCCAGGAATTTTATATTATTTATTGTTTCTTTTTCCAAATTCTCGCTGTCTCACCCTCTAATTTCACAGGTTTATTTTATTGTCATTCACTTTTAATCAGTTTTCACATCTCTTAGCTACTGTGGTAAACATGCGGGGGAAATGAAAGATTTCGTGGCCATGAATTAAGAATTCGTTCCCTAAGACTTAATTCGTTCCCTATTTTTTGATAAATCATGGGTTTTCTAGGGAACAAATTAATGAAACAGACAGAGCCCACAAATTATTAAGTCTAACGTAGAAATGAATGAAATAATTATATCTGGGGAAATAATTAAACATGACTTTGTTAGCCTACTACATTTCAATATAAAATAAATGTATATTGTTTCTTGTTTGAACGTACTTTTAAAGTTTAGATCACATTAAAAGCGTAATTTGTACATTAGTGTATAATTTGTAGCATGGTGTATTTTTATTCATTTTGTTAATAAAAGTTCAATGAGTTTGACGTTGTATTGTTGTTGTTGCTTGCTCCTAATTTGAAAGTGAAAGTAAAATGCACACGGCGGTTTTACAAGCTATTTAAAAGTGAAGGAAAGAGAGGAAAAGAGGAAAAACTCTAACAAACTAACCTGTTTTGGTCTTATTTTTTAATTGAAATAAATGTTTTTGTTATTACACAGAGAGCAAAGTACTGAAAAAAGGTACCGTCAGGTACCGGTACCGAATTTCAAGTACCGATACCGGTACTGTACCGGTTGAAATGTGAACTTACATTTGCGTCTTCGCTGCTTGTCGCTGTGCCTTCCTCTCTTTCCGCTTCTGGTCAGGTGGTTTGGCAAACACAATCTCAATGTGCTCTCCCTCTAAATCTTTACCGTTCATTTCGGCCAGCGCCTGAAAACATCCGTTTCATCAAACCACTGTAACGACTGCTCAACAAAACCACGAACAAAACGTGCACCTGGGTAGGGTTGCACCAGCCATTCATAAGCTCTTACTGAAATTAGAACATTAAATCCACACTATAGAATTAGTAACTACTAGCTCGTTTGTAACTAATTCTATACATTATTCAGCTGCACCAGCAGTTCGTAAGGCAGGATGTAGTTAGCAGTTTGTAAGCTTTCCGTAAAGTAATGCATAGTCGCATAATATGATGTTTACCCTAAACGAAGCCTTCAAATACGCAAGCAGAACTTGTTTAAATGTTGTGAATTTCAACTTATCCTTCATGCTAACTTCTTTTGGATCATGTAACTAACAGTAAAAATAAGTTTCCCTTAAAAATGATACTTGATCATTAATAACATTAGCCTATATGTAAGCTATTTTACATGCAAATAACATTCAGAAACTGTAACTGAAATATAAGAATCAATAAATACTGAGAAATGCCATTTATTTATTACTACTGATTTTATTTGACATGCGCAACACGGACCGAAACACACAGAGGCACGCTGTAGATGGGGTGCTGAAGAAGAGCTAAAAAAGAATGTTTATTCACATTGTTCTCTCTCTTAACATGTACATAAAGTTGTTGGGTAAAAGAAGAGCATATTGATGCAGTTCACTTAGTTTGATATTTTATTCCAACCGTTACTCCTGACCGGACGCTTCCGTAAATATTTAGTTTATACGTGTAGTTACACTTCAACTAAGTGTAATGGTGCAACGGAAAAATATTTAGTAGTGCATAAATTGTAACTTAGTGCCCATTTATGTCAAAACTAGGCTAAGTTGTAACTTACGTACAGCTGGTGCAACCGGTCCCAGGTCACTTGTTCCAAAGTGTCTTACCTTGACCGCTCCATCTCTCTCGTCGAAGTGAATGAAGGCGTAGTCTTTCAGTTTCTTGACTCGCTCCAGCTTGCCAAACTGGCCGAATGATTTTTCAAGTATTTCCTCTGTGACGCTGTTTGCCAGGTTCCTGACAAACAACACTTTCACCTAGAAGCAGACGAGAGGATGACATGAGCTCCCTAGTTGTAAGCGCCATCGACATTTAAATATAAATATAAGCGCCATCGACATTTAGATCATTTGAAAACCCCAAGATATTGATCAACAGTGCACCCATAACAGAAGGATGACTCTAACCAACTTGTGCGGTTTCACAGAGACGGTCAAGTCAGCATAAAGCCTACTACTTCAGAACAGTGTTATCTGAAGAGAATGTGGAAAGAGAATCTCTGTAGGAACTGAGAAGGTGATCATCTCAAAGTTTCAGTACAAGCCCAAAGAAGACACCTTGTGGTTTAGCACTGGATCATGTTCTGACCTTTGCCATGACCTCCGGGTCAGGATCCTCAATAGGGTCGGCCCATTCAACGGTGACCACATTGCCCCAGACCTTCACCTTCCCGCTCATGAGCCTCCGTCGAGCCTGTGCTGCTGTTTTGTGGTCCTCGTACTCCAGAAAACAGAAGCCCCTGTTCTTTTTCTTATCATCCGGCTGATGGTAAAGGATGACATCAGTAAGACCCTCTGACAAAAAGAGAAAGAACATTCAATGCATATCTTTAAAGAACCCTAAAGAACAAAGCACACTGAGAGGACACAGGAATACACCCTCATTTCAAAGCAAAGCTCACCTGTGACTTTGGAAAACTCTTCAACAATCTGTTCTTTTGTCTTGCTCTTGGGAATGGAGCCCACAAAAAGTCTGTTGTTTGCCACTGATATACATACGCCAATATGTTTGCCCGGGCGAATTTCATGATTGTTACACTGAGAAGAGAAAAACAGAGATTGAATACTTGAACAACTGTTGAATTTGTAAAGCCTGGCTTGCAAAGAAACACCCATGTCTATCACTACCCAAATACACTTTTTCTGCAACAAAAATGCATTCCCCACAAACACCCCAATAAGGTTTTCTGGAGTGATTCTGAGATTTGATAGTGAATCTAGTTTGATACTTAAAAGACAGAAGCAGCAGGTATACACTCATGAATGAACCTGTATGAAAATGGATTTGTATGTCTTACTAGCTTGACGGCCTCCTGTGCAGCCTCTTTAGTGCAGAAAGTGAGGAAGGCGTAGCCCCTGTTCAGGCCGCTCAGAGGATCCATCATCAGACGCAGGTCCCAGATCGGCCCTGCCTTCTCAAACAGAGGCACGAGCTCATCTTCAAACAAGTCCCTCGGGATCTTCCCCACAAAGATCTGCAGAATGGAGAGAATGGAGAAGTCAATGAGCCAGTCTGACATGTTAGAGCCGAAGCTTACAGCCATACTAAAACACCCCAGAGGCTACAATATGACTTCAATAATTTCCTTTTATCTTCAAAGTATCAGTCTTAAACGCACTGAGGATTTGAAAACAGGAAGGTGATGCAAGTCATTTATCAATCACTCTATAATACCTGATTGTGACCAGGATTATTAACAAAAAAAATATAAAAAAATAAAATAAAATAAGTAGCATTATTTGATAAATATTAGCTCAAAAAACTCAGCTAGTTGCTAAGGCAATCTTTCTCATTTAACGCTTAAAGTCCCCCGTGGTGAAAATCAACTTTTTTAAGTTGTTTATTTGTCTGTGTGGTGTTTTTAATATAATTTTAAACAAACCATGTGCCAAGCCATTTATCAACACCATTGCTGAGTATTTTCTCTTTAAAACTGTAGTCTCCCAGTGGCAGTCAAAGAAATGCGGTTTGAAACAGCCTTCGGTTTGCTACGTCACAAAATTCAATAACCAATCTCATCAAGGGATCCTGTCCTCAGCATATCATTAACTGTGCTGCAAAGCACAGGGTCTAGTGAAAAGGCAGCGACAGTTATATTTTTCTGTAGATATTTTGCTAACTGTTAATATTTCCCCCTATTTTCACAATGTCATGTGCTGTTAGCGCTTATTTATTTATATTTAGAACCGCTAACTTGAATAATACAGCAGTGTAAAAGCAGCCCCGAGTCAGACGCACCTCTCCCGCATTGACATCCGCTCTTCACACGCATATGATCACGGACACGAACTGGAATCACAAACTTGGCTGCATTCGAGTCTTTAAGACATTGAGGACACAACATCGTCAAGTAGGTAAATTTAACGAATGTTACAGTATCCACTGTAGTTGTCCGCTAGTAAAAACATAGCTTTATCAGTCATTATCCGTGTACGAACCAGCGCAAACAGAAAATGTTACCTCACGAAGATAATCAGTCTCCTTGCTTACGTTGAGCATACCAGCTTATTTCTGGTTCAAACATATATGGCTTAATTAAAGAAATATTTCCACTTGCCATTGCATCGCGTTTACTACAGTTCAGTTAGTGGATCAGCAGGCCCTGGTTGATGTGTGACAGTGAAGGCGGGGCTAATTTGCATATTCATAGATCTGCGTATAGTAAATGAGGCGAGGGTGTACAGTTACATTCAAGCTATTTTGAGGCATGAGAAAATTATTTTCACAAGAAAAAATTTAAATGTCATTTTAATGATCAAAGAGGAGTTTTAAAGGATCAAATTTCTGACTACATGGGGACTTTAAGTACTATAATAACTAAAATAAAATAAAACAATTACTTGAAAACAAGCAAAAATACCATCATAATACAGCAATACTGTGACTGGTTAGTGGCATTATTCTCAAATATTTCTTCTCTTCTCACATAAAAAGTCAACTCATTTAACACTCTCATTTAATGCTTAAGTACCATAATTAGGGCTGTCGCGATAACCGCAATATCGCGTTATTGACAAGCATAACCGCAGAGGAATGCAACAACCACGATATTTGCGTGTTTTCTTTTTCATAAGGTTACGCCCTTCTCGTTTTACACTTCGTGCATGTGTACTGAATATTAGTAATGATAACAATGTGTACCATGCTGATTTGTACAGAGGCTCAGTAGATTTGCACTTAAGCCTAAATAGGCAGCGAATGAGAGAGAGAGAGAGAGATCGACTGAGCGCGTGCAATTACCTGCGTCTGTCCTTCAGGCTGAGTCTTGTATATTTGTGAAAACATGTTGTCATGTCCAAGGAAAGCGAAATCTGTCTTAGCATCGACGTTCTGCTGAGCCTTTAAAAGTGGCACTCAAAGTTAAAATGATTTCAACAGCGTGTTTCATTACATCTCTCTGAATGAATCAGCGCTTTTGAATGTGTAGTTGAATGAACGGTTTAAAGACTCACTCAAAGACAGTCTCTTGCCGCCACCTTGTGGCGCAATGAAACTGCACTGACTGACAGCCCTCTAGAACACGCAGGTGAAATATCTTGTCCAGTCAGATTCGAGGATCAAAACTAACTGTTATATATACACAGGTGCATCTCAATAAATTAGAATGTCGTGGAAAAGTTAATTTATTTCAGTAATTCAACTCAAATTGTGAAACTCGTGTATTAAATAAATTCAATGCATACAGACTGAAGTAGTTTAAGTCTTTGGTTCTTTTAATTGTGATGATTTTGGTTCACATTTAACAAAAAACCCACCAATTCACTCTCTCAACAAATTAGAATATGGTGACATGCCAATCAGCTAATCAACTCAAAACACCTGCAAAGGTTTCCTGAGCCTTCAAAATGGTCTCTCAGTTTGGTTCACTAGGCTACACAATCATGGGGAAGACTGCTGATCTGACAGTTGTCCAGAAGACAATCATTGACACCCTTCACAAGGAGGGTAAGCCACAAACATTCATTGCCAAAGAAGCTGGCTTTTCACAGAGTGCTGTATCCAAGCATGTTAACAGAAAGTTGAGTGGAAGGAAAAAGTGTGGAAGAAAAAGATGCACAACCAACCGAGAGAACCGCAGCCTTATGAGGATTGTCAAGCAAAATCGATTCAAGAATTTGGGTGAACTTCACAAGGAATGGACTGAGGCTGGGGTCAAGGCATCAAGAGCCACCACACACAGACGTGTCAAGGAATTTGGCTACAGTTGTTGTATTCCTCTTGTTAAGCCACTCCTGAACCACAGACAACGTCAGAGGCGTCTTACCTGGGCTAAGGAGAAGAAGAACTGGACTGTTGCCCAGTGCTCCAAAGTCCTCTTTTCAGATGAAAGCAAGTTTTGTATTTCATTTAGAAACCAAGGTCCTAGAGTCTGGAGGAAGGGTGGAGAAGCTCATAGCCCAAGTTCCTTGAAGTCCAGTGTTAAGTTTCCACAGTCTGTGATGATTTGGGGTGCAATGTCATCTGCTGGTGTTGGTCCATTGTGTTTTTTGAAAACCAAAGTCACTGCACCCGTTTACCAAGAAATTTTGGAGCACTTCATGCTTCCTTCTGCTGACCAGCTTTTTAAAGATGCTGATTTCATTGTCCAGCAGGATTTGGCACCTGCCCACACTGCCAAAAGCACCAAAAGTTGGTTAAATGACCATGGTGTTGGTGTGCTTGACTGGCCAGCAAACTCACCAGACCTGAACCCCATAGAGAATCTATGGAGTATTGTCAAGAGGAAAATGAGAAACAAAGAGACCAAAAAATGCAGATGAGCTGAAGGCCACTGTCAAAGAAACCTGGGCTTCCATACCACCTCAGCAGTGCCACAAACTGATCACCTCCATGCCACGCCAAATTGAGGCAGTAATTAAAGCAAAAGGAGCCCCGACCAAGTATTGAGTACATATACAGTAAATGAACATACTTTCCAGAAGGCCAACAATTCACTAAAAATGTTTTTTTTTTAATTGGTCTTATGAAGTATTCTAATTTGTTGAGATAGTGAATTGTTGGGTTTTTGTTAAGTGTGAGCCAAAATCATCACAATTAAAAGAACCAACGACTTAAACTACTTCAGTCTGTGTGCATTGAATTTATTTAATACACGAGTTTCACAATTTGAGTTGAATTACTTAAATGAACTTTTCCACGACATTCTAATTTATTGAGATGCACCTGTATGTGTGTATGAATGTGTGTGTGTGTGTGTGTATATTATATATATATATATAGGCTAACAATAGACTAACGATCTTATTGTCAGGTTTATGTTCTGTTATGTGGACCGTTATTTTGTCATTCTCTTCCGTTTACTTCACTTCCTGTTTCAATGCGATTTAGTTTCGGCTTCTGAATATGACCTCGTTACATCGTGTATATATATCTATATATCTATCTATATCTCTATATTATAAGAAATTCCTTCACCGCGACAGCCCTAACTATAATAACTAAAATAAAATACAAAATTACTTGAAAACAAGCAAAAACACTATAATAACACAGTAATACTGTGACTGGTTAGTGGCATCATTCTCAACTATTTCTTCTCGTCACATTAAAAGTTAAACTCAAATCAGTACGTCCAATTATTTTATTTGTTTAGCAGCCAAGAACGTTGGCTGTGGGGCTGTTAAGCGGGATAATTAAAAGGCATTAGCTTCATGTCTGGGTCCTTTTCATCTGGTTGGGGTGCTTTTGATACTAACTGATACTGACTTCGGTGTACCTGCTAACATCTGAGCAGCATCTGCTGGGTTTTACAGCAGCCAAGATGGCTCTTAAATGCGCAGAGGCTGATGAGTCAGATCTTAGCGGTAAACTGTCAGCGTAACAAAGTTACTGCAGAACAGTGTACATAACTCATCATACAGACAGTCTTTAAAGACACCTTATCTAGCTCTTAACAGCTCCACAACACCACTGTTCTGATGTGAATTACCTCTGTCCCGACCGTGGGCTGAGCACCTGTGTAGACGGACTCTGGCGGAGGGCCGCCGTACTTGCGTTGACCTGTAGTGACATCAAGGGTGTAGCCTGTTCTCTCAAGCAAAGTCTGAAAAACACGACCAAACCAATAAATCAACACAGGCACTCGTTTCATTGAAGTGAAATGTTCAGGGGCCTTTGAAATTGTTGGCAAATAAAGGGGATTTACTACTAAAATTAAGAAATATTGTATGATTATTCCTTAAAGTATTAATTTTAGTAGTACATACAGTCTACTGAACAATAGTAATGTATTTCTGCTACAATGTCTTCAACTCAAATTTAAGTTAAATTTCTGATTAATTCATCCAAACTTTGACAAATTCCGTGACATTCCACATTAAACTGCAAATTCGATTAACTGAATTCCACGATTCCGTCCACGATTTCCGTATCGCAGAAATCATAGGGCCCTAAATGTTAAATAAAAAGCCCAAACGCACCTTAATTTTTGCTTCATCTGGTCCTTTCGTAGAATCTACAACTTTGGTCCCCTGTTTCTCTCTCTGCCTGTAGGTCTTCATCACTCCACAGAGAAAGGCACTTTTGTTCTGGGTGAAAGCAAGCGAGAGCGAGTTAGTAAATCCTCTACACGTTTCACTACACCGACTCAAACGGCAGAGCGAGTGCACTTACTTGCACATGGGATAGGTCGCTCTCTTTGAACTGGACAAGGACTTGCAGTGCACCTTCCTCATTGAACTCTTTCAGCGCTTCAATGGCCCTCTCATCCAGGTCACTGTGTGCCACAAGGCCTGCAGGGAGAAAACCAGGGAAACCTCAGCGCAGCCGAGAGATGTGGTGATCTGCAGGAGTCTTTACTGCCCGTCCAGTCAGGCTTGTGGATTGCACATCAGCGACACTCAGAGAGAGAGTTCATGTGTATCATCATTTGGACAGGGCATCAACGCTGCTAGTGACTTCACCAGTGATTATGGGATAAGAGTATTTTGCTGTCTGATCATCCAAATATTTCCCCCACACAAAAAAAAAAAAAAAAAAATCACCTGAGAGGTCATCACTAGCACTGCATGCAGAGCACTGTTGCCAACTAATTTTCAGGGGAAGTTGCTAAAGGAAGGTCAATTTGTTGCTAAATGATGTTGTGACATCATTACGATGCAAAATTGTGTCCCTACATCAAATCTCAGCAAAAATTATATTTCATGTATATTTTATATATATATATATATATATATATATATATATATATATATATATATATATATATATATATATATATATATATATATATGCATAATATAAAAACTTTTTAAATACATTGAATTATTGAAAACTTACATTTTGAATGATTACATAATGAATGATAATTTACAATTAAGTTTTTTTATTAGCTAGTAAACAAGTAAAACTACACATTCTGAACAATTATACTTAAGCAATGTATTAGTAGTTAGTGCGCTACACTCTAAGAAAAGTCTGTAAAAATAGGGCACAATCTACTATGTTAATATGAAGGAATTTTCTGGATTGATTTTTTTGTCCACAGGTTTTTTACCTGCATTTTTAATTGAGCATCGTATTTTGTGTTTTCGAGTTACAGGGTTACTATGGATAATGGATAACAGATAATGTCCTGGAAAATTACTAGTGTCTTTTCTAATTTTCTAGATATTTTTCTTATAGTACACTCAATGATCACAGGTACAAGCTACTAACAAGGTGTATCATAAATGAATAATTATTCAATTATTATTACTATTAAACAATTGCAAATAGCAGCTAACTTAATTGACGTGGTGCGTGCACTGCTAGGCATCTTTGGTTTCCTCTTTTTGTGTAATTTAAATTCTAAATGTGTGCCTTTTTATGGTTTGAGTCACTTAGCAAAAAGTTGCCAAATAAATTTTTAAAATAGCTAAATTTGTTGCTAGGTGCTTTTGGAAGAAAAAGTTGCTAGGGTAGTCTGAAAAGTTGCTAAATTTAGCAACAAAATTGCTAAATTGGCAACACTGCTGCAGAGTCAGTAGCAGCACCTTGTAAATACAGTAGTAACGATTATCCCAGGAGCACCGGGCCCCTCTCAGCCCCTCATAATTAGCATCTGTTAGTGATAAGCTGTAGGGGACATCACCTGTCTCTGCTCCAGACAGCTGCCTCTATTGTCCCCGCACATGCCCAGCGTCCCCCGGGACAGCCCCCTTAACAACGCAGAGCTAATCCCCAGAAAGGCTGCTCTCAGGATCGGACCAGACACGCTCAATTCAGCCTTTATTTCTGCGGGCCCGTGTGCCGTTACAATTCAGCATCATTTAGCGCTGCAGTACCCATTTTGCAGTGAAACCACACAAAGTTGCTAATTACCTGCCAATTCCCTATATAAGAAAACATACGACACGTACAGAGTTCAACATGCACTGAATATGATGAATGTCAATTTGGAGGGTTCAAGTTTTGGCTTACCTGCTAGGTAAATTTCATCTAGCTTTTCAGCAACTTTTTGTGGTAGACCAGCTTCTAATAAAGTGTTGAAGTGGTCAGAATGGGTAACTGCAGCAGACGTGTCCACTGGTTCTTCTGTACCATTCCCATTAATATGTTCTGTGGCCATGTCTCCAGAAATCTGTTCAAATGCAATGAGCCAAATTATTGCAGGTTTTGGTAGACAGTTACACAAATTAAGTGGGTATTCAATTTTACATATAGGGCTCCATATTGCAATCTCTTTTTACCTGCATGCAAGGATAAATATACACTGGATATGCTTTTCCATCACAGTCATACAAGCATCCTAGCAAGCGGACATCTACACAGTAGACATCTCTCTCACTCCACAAGCAGCCAACATGTTCAGTGCATCCACAGCAAACAAGATCAGTCCATGTGCTCAACACAAGCCTTCAGTTCCTCGAGCACCCCTCGTTATAATAAAACATACTGCGAGCGTCACTGAACCATAGCTCCAGACCGAGACCGGTGTGAATCAGATCGCAGACTGATGTTAAACAGCATCTACAGTCTCCGGTGTGTAACGCGTGAACACACTCGGTAAGAAAGCGTTATGGGCTGGAAACACACGCGTTCGCGGCTCTGTATCGGCGCCCGTGCAGCGCGAGTCTCTCAGGCCTCCACAGATAACGGTACACTACTCGCTAAGAAGCTACGCGACAACAACGCATCGCGCAGAACGTGCTCCTAATGCATTATCCGCCAACACAGCTGAGGAGAATCAGAAAAGCTGCGTGATTTATATAGTTTGGCGCGTTAAATGGGATTGAGGCGCGTCTCTTCGTTAGCATTAGCCTGCTAACTCAGCAGCGTGAATCGGTTCATTTAGTGTGCAGCCACTCGCGGTAACTACTAATAAAATACACAGCTGTGCGTTTTTAAGCGTTTGGACGGTTCTGAAGGCCTGCTCGCGCATAGCCAGCGTGTTTAACGTGTCCGGTAGCCCCCTCCCCCCGCGGCGCCCGCACATTGTTTCCAAACACCGGTCTAATAAAGGCTTCCGCGGCGCGAACCGGCGTGCAGAGCGGTCCAGAGCTTACCTGCGCGGTCTGCTCGGCTCTGCTGCGGCTGAGTGTGTGTACTGGGGCGGGTAAGTGACTCCCCGGCGGAGCTGCTGGATTCCCGGTAATGTAAAATGGCGGGCGGCGCTGCTCACGCGCGGTGCTCCCTCTCAGCCGTGTGTGTCGCGCAGCGATGGGGTTTCTGACGCAGCAGATCAGGGGCTGGCCTTCCTTCAGAACACTACTAGAGCTGTTCGAGTCTTGGAATCGAGTCCGAGTCCGATTCCTGGTTGTGGAATCGATGTGATTCGATTCCAAGAATCGATTCCTCACTGTTGGTTTTGATTCTTGTGTTTTAGATGGGAGGAACCTAATTTCGCCATGACTGCAGGATATACAGGTGCATCTCAATAAATTAGAATGTCGTGGAAAAGTTCATTTATTTCAGTAATTCAACTCAAATTATGAAACTCGTGTATTAAATAAATTCAATGCACACAGACTGAAGTAGTTTAAGTCTTTGGTTCTTTTAATTGTGATGCTTTTGGCTCACATTTAACAAAAACCCTGACTGCTTTCATTTTCAAATATGTGATATACATCTCTGGTCTCCATTAGATGTAAAAAAAATAATAATAATTATATATATATATATATATATATATATATATATATATATATATATTATATAATATTATTATATATATATATATATATATATATATATATATATATATATATATATATATATACATATATAATAAATTGTCACAGCTCTCTACAACACCTGTTTTTCGGTTAATCCAATATGTGTCGATATGTCAGAAATGTTCTGCAGCAGTAACACTGTTTTGCATGCTCTGGCGACTCACCAGGAACACGCATATATATATATATATATAGATATATATATTTTTTTAACAGGGACAAGTCGTAGATTACTGGGAAACCCGCCACAGGAATAATCAGCCTCTGCTCCATTTCGTTTGGGAACTAATGTGGTCGGAACCAAAGATTACAGGACTGTGTTCTCTGGACTCCTCTCAAGCGGTGGACTTCTACATTCCGATTGGTTGCCGCCGAATCGCGTCATAGCTCATTACCATAAAGCTGACCTGACTTCAACTCTCCTCGACGCTCTCGCCGCCGGCTCACGTTGAAAATTAATGACTTCCGGTCACTTTGACCCTCTCGACGCGTTCGCTGTGAACACACAGTAAAGTAGTTCCACCGTAAAATAACATCTGAATCATTTTTTTTAACTGATTCATTAAAATGATCTATCCGAAAGAACCTTTTCGTGGAAATGAATCGGAGTCAGTATTAGAGAGCAAGAGGTGAATTAATGGGTGTTTCTCAAACGGAAGGTTTTGTTGAACTGAAAACGGCTCTGAATGAGGAGTCGATTCCCCTTGGACTCTCGATTCTCAATCCCTCGGAATCGATTCCCAGCCCTAGACAGTACTGATGGCCAGTGGCAGTGTTGCCAGATTGTAAATGTCCAAGTATCGTACCAGAAGCTCAAAATTATCGTATTTGGAAGAAAATTATCGTACACGAGTTAAACGCACAGAATACAGCTATGTATCTAGACCAATAACTGTTTGACACGACTTGCAAATTACCACAATAGATAAATAACTAGGAGTTAAGTGGAAAGGTTCAAACTCCAGTGATCAGAAGCCTACGTGTTGCCAGATGAGGCTTCTCTAGACCCTTTTTACTGAACCCAGTATAAATCTCAAGTTTAAGTTTGAACAATTTACTTTATTTGTCAGTGTATTCATTTACATCGATAATCACGGCAAAAAAAAAAAAAAAAAAAAAAACTGGTCTATGCAAAAAAAAGAAAATGATGCGTTATTGACTATATATTAAGTAAGTAAACAAATCACCCTCTTAGAGATCACTGCTATGTGTTACATCAAAATAAAACTTGAAATGGCCAGAAAACGTGATGACTGTCAGTTAGTGAGCATTCAGCTTGATGAAATGAAAGATGTATCTTCGTGTCTGTGACAGTGTTT
Organism: Spinibarbus caldwelli; assembly: GCA_039654775.1. NCBI lineage: Eukaryota > Metazoa > Chordata > Actinopteri > Cypriniformes > Cyprinidae > Spinibarbus > Spinibarbus caldwelli. The sequence continues at coordinate 798,277 of CM077241.1, read as the reverse complement.
ACAGGGCTTTTATGACGATGACTCGAATAAGTTGACTATTAAAAAGAACAGCTGGACATCAGTTCACTATTAAAAAATGGAGTGTCTATTACACTAAGTGCAAATAGTTGGTAGAAGCTATTTACGCTAACTCTGCCCATCAATGTAATCTTACTACAAAAGACGCCAATTAATGAACAAGTTCAGTGGCAGATAATAAAGCGCGTGCTAAACTCGTGTTTGATGCGATAGACCCGGGTTCGATTCCGCTCTCTACCGAACTCTTTTTTTTCTCTACATTTTCAAATCTCATATCACACGGGGTAGATGTAGGGAGGGCTTATATTGCCCCAATACGGTGGCATCCATTTAATAATTTGAATTAAAATTATAATTTACTCTCAATATGTTATTATTGCATTTTATAATGTTCTACAATACTAATGTGCAGATAATTGCCACTATTTGAAATAAGTAGTATAAATAGCAGAAAATCCTGCTATTTTAACATAGTGTAAATAGAATAGTTATTTGCACTTAGTGTAAATAGCATATTGCAAAGAAAATACTGCTATTTATTTCACTTAGTGTAAATAGCATCTAACTAAGATTAATAAATGAACTAATGAAGTCTTTCCAAATATTGTTAAAATTGTTACTGCCTTTCGTTATTATTTTGGAATAAATGTAAAAATGCATAAAAAAGCAAAAATAATGTTAATAAAATATAAATAAAAATAAGTGTAACTGGGACATGAATTTATATATATATATATATATATATATATATATATATATATATAGGTACTTAGAAAAATGGGGGCAAAAAGTGTTGTGTTTATAATTTTGTTCAGTGTAATAAAATAGTTGCTGAAATGTGAGGGGTGTACTGTATATATATATATATACTGTATACAGCTGCCTCCTCACTTTAAAACACCACTGGTGCTATTATAGGCAATACAATTTAATGCTCAAAAAATGAACCAACCTTGTTTGGACTTGGCTGAGAAACCGAAAAATGCCTTTGTTTGTTTGTTTGTTTTTTTATTGATTTATTTTAGTTACAACCATAAAATTACTGGTTTCTTGAAATATTGTAATTATAAATTCTTGAAAAGATGTAGTTATTCATTGTTATCATTGTGTAATGTAGAAGAATGCAGATGTGCAAGAAAAAAAATCTCTCTGCTTTTATTATTTCCATACATTGTATGCCATTTATGCCGTAAACAATGTAAATGTTCATGTTAAGTATGTTAAAGATACTTAAAAATTTTCAAACATACATGTTTACCTTCCTCAGTATTGCTGTGCTGTAAGAATAGTGGTTTAAGCAACGGAAGTTTGTACAGTGCATGTTGCACACTTCTTGCACACAGCAGGCTTTCAAGGAAAAAGTGATAGAAAAAGTAATGGGGGCCTGTGCCCCAGTGGAGCTTTAGGTCTAGCAACGCCCTGCCAGATGCTGAGGGGTCCGTTCGCGGTGCAGATGTGCTGTCATGGACCGCAACATAGTGCTCGTTGGCTTAAAGCAGCACTATGTAACTTGTTATGTGTTCAAAACTGGCAAAATGTATAATGAGCGAGTACATCATGAATTCATCTTCCAAACTGCGTTTTTGTCTTATCCCGAATCACTACAGTACACTTATAATAAGTGCTTATTTTTGGACTATTGTAGCCTGGTCGGGTCTTCACCGCTGCGGAGTAACACATACCTGCGTGAATCGCCATAGACATAAACTTAGAGAAGTAGCTTCGGTTAGAATGTTCTTCCGCGGGATGCGTGCAGTTCTGTTTATTAACCGCTAGAGCGCCAAAACTTCACAAAATTCTAAAATGATCGTACATTATGGGATTTTGTTCATTATTGATCGTACATCGTCATAGCCGCGGGAACATATTTTATCTGGGGGGCGGGGTTTGATATGGCAGGGCGGGGCCACGGTGGGGGATTTTTGACAAAATCATATAAACAGCCCAAACTCTTATAGATTAACATACAAATGAATACAGAGTTATATGCGAATCAATATATATTTGTGCTTTTTGTGATTTTAGTTCAAGAATTTTTTCTTTAATATTTCTATTATTTAAGGTGATTTTACTAAATATTAACATCGCTGATATGCAAAAGTTTTGGTCAATGCACTTTATCGAATTCTCTCATCAGAAACAACAAAGTGCAGATGTAGCCTACCTACGTGCGATGTAAGAGATTAATTCATCATACACTGCAGACAACATCACTGATAATAGCTTATAGTTTTTTTTACAGTGCTTACACTCACGCTTCAGTAATATTCTTTGATAATGTAAAAGTTCTTTGTTCGCTGTATAATTCGTTCGTTGTTTCAATAATAGTGGACATGCGCGTTATAATTAAACTTAAAATGTCTTTTTATTAAACGTGATCAGGTTAAATTCAAATTCAATCTTATTAAAATATTTTGTCATAACATGGATAGCCTGCTTGCCTAAAACGTTATGATGTGCGTAGTTAATAGAACATTAGGCTACAGATTAGACTACAGTGGTTTGAGTGTGTTTGACAAGAGACTAGAGCGCAATTAAAGAGCAGTGCTTATTGACGGTGGCCGTCTTGAGAAGCGAGAAAGCTTCGGAAAACAGCTCATAAAAAGGAAGAGGCCGTGAATGGTTTTTACATGTCAGAATGTAAAATTACGGTAATATCGCGTGAACATTCACATGAAATTCTGTCAGTGTGAGGGGGAGATGTAGGGACGCGCACCGCGAGGCGTGCAAGAAAAATATAACCGCACTAGGCAATAGTTTAATAAACAATCACAGAAATTAAGTATCTTGGGGATGATCAAGGGCAAAAGGACAATCTCAGACCGGGCCCTGTGGCACATGTGTGTTCCCGGGGCCATATACATTGTACAGAGGTCTAAATTATCGTACAAATACAATAATTATTGTAAGTCTGGCAACACTGTTGCCAACTAATTTTCAGGGGAAGTTGCTAAAGGAAGGTCAATTTGTTGCTAAAAGTTGCTAAATGATGTTGTGACGTCATTACAATGCAAAATTGTGTCACTACATCAAATCTCAGCAAAAATTATATTTCATGTTTGGTGTATATGATATGTAAAAATATATGCATAATATAAAAATAGCTATTTTTAAATACATTGAATTATTGAAAACGTACACATTTTGTGAACGATTACAATTTACAATTAAGTTTTTTTTATTATTATTAGCTAGTAAACAAGTAAAACCACATTCTGAACAGTTATACTTTTAAGCAGTGTTTTAGTAGTTAGTATGCTACACTCTAAGAAAAGCCTGCAAAAATATGACACAATCTACTATGTTAATATGAAGGAATTTTCTAGATTGATTTTTTTCACAGGTTTTTTTACCTTCATTTTTAATTATGTATCGTATTTTGTGTTTTCGGGTAACAGGGTAACAATGGATAATGGATAACAGATAATGTCCTGGAAAATTACTAGTATCTTTTCCAATTTTCTAGATATTTTTCTTACAGTGTACTAACTGATCGACAGTCGCATACAAGCTACTAACAAAGTGTATCATAAATGAACAATTATTAAATTATTATTATTATTATTATTAAATTAAACAATTGCAAATAGCAGCTAACTTAATTGACGTGATGCGTGTACTGCTAGGCATCTTTGGTTTCCTCTTTTTGTGTAATTTAAATTCTAAATGTGTGCCTTTTTATTGTTTGAGTTACTTAGCAAAAAGTTGCTAAAAGTTGCCAAATAAATTTTTAAAATAGCTAAATTTGTTGCTAGGTGCTTTTGGAAGAAAAAGTTGCTAGGGTAGTCTGAAAAGTTGCTAAATTTAGCAACAAAATTGCTAAGTTGGCAACACTGCTAAATTTCAATCTTGTTTCTTTTAAGAAAATAATTAATTCATAGAATATTCTTGAATGTTTTGGGCCATGTCCTAACAGAACCTGAGGTGACAAATTATTTATTCCCAAAGATCTTAACGCTTGAATTAGTAGAAATCTTTCATATGCATCAACTCTATAAGAACGTGTTCTATTGATTCAGCACATTTATCACACTTTCCAGTTTCATGTTTCCCCATTCTAACAAACAATGTCCAATACGCATTCTTGACATTAAAACGTCATCTTTTCTATTGCCAAACTTTCTTCTTTCTAGACCTACTTTCTCTTGAATGTGATATAAGTGTCTACCTTTTATTCCACTATCCCACTCCTTCTGCCATTTCTTTATTTCATTTGCAATTAACCCTTTTACTTCTGTTTTACTCATTGACACTTTAATGTCAATGTTCCTTCCACATGGTAGCCACATGAAGTTTGCTATCAGTCCGGACTGACTAATTCTAAATAAACTCTGCATCACTTCAAATATCATATATTGTCTTGCTGTTGCATTTCCACTTAACAAGCTATTTAAAACTGAAAGGGAGTCTGTGCAAATTACTGATCTTATTGGTTGTACTTCTATCCACTGTAGAGCTAGGAATATTGCTATAATCTCATATATATGATCTGAAATTCTTTTTGAAATTTTCACTTTGAATTGGGGTATATAAACTGCTGCTGCTGTGATTCCAGATTCAGGATCTTTAGAGCCATCCATCTATATTTTCACTGTGCTATAATATGTTTGCTCAATGTATTGCTGCACTGCTATATTTGTTAATATACTACTTTCCTTATGTTTTTCTTCATAAAGTTGAATGTCAACTACAGGCACAGGGAAAAGCCCAGGAGGAGTTGCTGAAGTTGCCACAGAAGGGCTATATCGATGTCACTGAATCCCATACTCTGAGCCTCCTCATTGGCAGTCCATCCAAAGCTTGATAGATTTTATACTCATATTCCCAGCAATTCTTCAGAACTTTTGTAATTTCTTAATCTGAGTGACCTTTTATATTAATCCAGTATCTCATCTTTAACTTGAGCCTTCGAAATTCAAGAGGCCTTTCACCCATTTCTACTTGTACTGCTGTAATTGGAGATGATCTTATTGCACCACAACATATTCACAGTGCTTGAGTTTGGATTGACTCAATCTTTGAAAGTTGTGATTTAAATGCAGAACTGTACACCATACTACCATAATCAATAGCTGCTCTTACCAGTGCACAGTATATACTCTTTTAAGAGACGACGACACACTCCCCATTCAACTCCTGCCAAACACCTCATTAAATTTATTGCTTTTTTGCATTTGTCAACCATTTTCTGGATATGAATTCTAAAATTCAGTTTAGTATCCATCCACATTCCCAGAAATCTAATAACTGACACCTGCTCTAATTGTTGTCCATACATTTTAATATTTATAATTGCATTGGTTTTTCTTTTTGTAAAAGAAATTTGAGTTTTAGATACAGAGAAACGGAAACCCCATTCACTAGCCCAGTTCTCTACTATTTTAACTGCAGTCTGCATACACTTCTCCACGTTGTGCCCCCTTTTCCACAGCGCTCCGTCATCTGCTTACAAGGAATTGTCATTTATTTTTCATTTAGTCATTTAGCAGATGCTTTTATCCAAAGCGACTTACAAATGAGGACAACAGAAGCAATCAGTTGTAGTATTAAAACAACTGAAACAGATCCAAAGCTAAAAGCTAATGCTTACAACAAAACATTTAAATGAAAACAAAATAAATAAATAAATAAATAAAGCCAAAAACAATTCAAAATATTAAAGAACAAAAGGTATAATAATGATTCTAACATAACACTAAGCCAAACACCAAAAAACAACTACATGTGTGTATGTACAACCACACATATATGGAAGAATATTCTGGACTACTTTCAAAAGGAATTGCAAATTGTATTTTCAATTGCGTTTTCCACATAAATTGTGACATAATCCAAATGCAATTGCAAATCTTGCATTACCATTTGCATTTTCGTTTTCGCGAACGCACAGTGACTGCCACATTTCAAATGAAAAAGCAAAGTACATTGGCAACTGTATTTCCCATGTCTTACGAGTTATGAGCCTGTCATATTTAAATAGCAATATTAATTACTATAAATATTAAAACTGTTTCGAATCAGGTTTGGATCCAAAGTCACGTGATTTCAGTAAACGAGGGTTCATTACATCATAACGGTTTCAAAATTTCAATGGTTCGCAGAGTGCCACATTTTTGATGTATTATGACAACTTTTCTAAAAGGATGTAATTTTATTTTTGTACTTGTATGTGTAGATAATGCCATGGTCTGGCGCATGCAAATCCAGATTGTTTGTTTTCTGTTCTCATTTTTGTGGTTGCTCTATGTTGGAATGTGTTCCTGTTTCTCTCCCTGTTTATGTATGTTTGAGCAAGTTTTGCTATATATAAATAAATAAATAAATAAAAATCACTGGTTCGCCGCTGGGGGGCGATCTCTGTAAACCCATGAATCATGCTAGTTGATTGAGATCGCCCCCCAGCGGCGAACCAGTGAACCAGCGTCTATGGTTTTTCCCTGATCTCGGATCAGTTTAATCAGTTTTAGACATTTTTAACGAGACATTTGTGTAATTAAAAGGATGAGAAGTAATTAATGGTGTCTTACTGGCCTCAATACACAAGTTCTCCATAAAACAAAACAAATCAAGCCCTGCAAATTAATATAGCATATGTTAAAAACCACATATTATACAGACACTTCATATTTAATGGTATTTTATCATTTTTTAATGCATTTAATATATTATACTTTCAATAAAACATTTGCAGTGGGTTTTTAAAAGTTGTTTTTATGCATGTTTTAGCCTGGGTTTTTGTTGTATTTACACATTTCTGACCAGCAGGCGTCACCAGAAGTTATTAAAAGTAATCATATTGATTTTTACAGTTAATATCAGCAGGGCAGAAATCAAGAGCATTGAAGGAAAGGTGGTAAAGTCAGTGGGAAGAAACAAGAAAAGGTCAATGGTTTCATAAGTGGGAGAAATGATGTATACAGGGAGGAAAAGGAGAGAAGAAATTATAATACAAGGCTAAGGTTTGGACATACTGGGTTAAATGAAACCCTGTTCAAGATGGGTAAACATAACACAGGGAAATGTGATTTCTGTGGGCAGACAGAGATAGTAGAACATGTTATGATGTATTTCCAGAAATATGAAACCGAACGAAGACATTTTATGCAAAAATTGGGAGAGGAAAAAATATGATTTGATTTAATAGATATTTTGTGGAAAAAGTCAAAAAAAAAAAAAAATTCTCTTTCTTTTCTATAACAATGCATATATACGACATTCTGATCCACACTCCATACCAGATGGTGGCGGTAATGCACCAAAAGTTGTTTGCCATCCACCAATAAACCTTAGAAGTAGTAGTAACACATCTGAATGAGCCATTACTTTTCCAAATTGTGTGGTTTCCTTTTCCTATTGATCTGTGATTATTTGATTGCTAGGATCCCTTTCAATTTAGCAGGCATTACTTGCATGGTCATTAATCTTTAAGCACAACTTTTCCCCTCACCGGTAGTTACATTTAGCCATTTTGCAGACACTTATCTTACAATTCAAGTAGCGTCGAAAGAGATGAGTTTTCAGCTGTTGCTTGTAAATTGTCAGGGATCCAGTATTCCGGATTGGGGTGGGAAAATCATTCCACCAGCCAGGAACAGTGAATGAGAATGTTCTGGAAAGTGATTTTGAGCCTCTCTGTGACAGTACCATGAGGCGTCGCTCACTAGCGGATCTCAGACTTCTGGAGGGAGTGTATCTCCAATTGTTTGAAATGAGCAGACCAGTGCCCCCAACCTGACGTGGGGTGTGAGAGAAAGAGAAATTATTAGAGAGAGCAGCTGGGGTTGCTGAGTCTTCTGGACGAATCCAGGTCTCAGTCAAGCCCAAGATGCTGAGTGAAGATTGTAGAGAAAAAGCAGAAATGAAGTCCGCTTAGTTGACAGCAGATTGACAATTCCAGAGACCAACAGAAAAAGCAAGATGTGCCGATAGGACGCAGGAAAGGGACTATAAAAGAAGTATTTAAGTGCGTTGTCAGTTAAAGTCGCACAGGTAAAATTCGCAGGTCTTTACCCGAGGAGGCTGAACACACAGACATCCAATAAATACAGTCTAGCTAAACCAAAAGTGAAAACAGCTGTGGCCGCCTTCTAATTAGCACACCCAACAGCATATAGCAGGGCAATTGCTCAAATAGAAACTACTATTCGCTTCTTCCAGTGACTAGTCAGTTCATTTGGAGCAATCAAGATATTGTATCTAAGAATAAGTATTTGTTTTTTAGTCATTGGTTCGAGAAAAACATTTTGACTGTTTCCCAATTATTTAACTCAGAAGGTCTTATTTTAAGTTGTGAAGAATTTTTAAGTAAATTTGATTTTGCAGTTACTCCCAAAATTGTTTCTATTGTCATGGACGCTATTCCTCAAGGAGCTGTTATGCTTTTAAGGGAGCATGTTAGAGCTTCCAGCACTTTACCTGTTTCTTTAGACCCATTTGAAATTCCAGTTGGAAAACTATGCTTTTTGTCACATTCTTCATCACGTAACTAAACTTAGATCACTTTTTCAAAAGGAGCTTGTAACAATTCCATATGTGGTGTTTTATTGGAAGAATTTGGTTGATCATATTGTTTGGAAAAAAGTGTGGACTCTGCCTTTTAGCTCCAGCCTGGATCAAACCTGAACAAGGGCTCTGCAGGAATCTGCAGGAAAGTGCTGTTTTTTGAGGGCCAGAGTTGAGAACACCAGGGCCCATATTCATGAAAATTCTTGAAAGCGCAAAGAGTTGCTCCTAGTAACAAAATTCTAAGAAAATTCTTAGAAATGTGGGTGTTTCCTCTTAAAATCAAAGAAAGTCCTAGTAAAGAAAAAAAAAAAGTAATTCAGAAAGCAACCCTTAAAAGAGGTCTTAAGGTCCAAAATTGTTAGGAGTATGGACAGCGAGGACTTTTAAGAGGCTTAAGAGTTTTTTTTTAGCAGTGGAGAAAACTGACAAAACATGAAGCGGGAGAAGAAATGTGTTGCACACAATGCATGACAGTGAGTTAATAAGACGCTACACATTAGATCGTACAAGGATCATGTTTGTGATCAATCTTATTAGGGACATGCTAACATCTCCGACGTAACGCCAGAAATGGAAGTAATCACCACATTTACTACATTAACATATTTTGCAACTGGAAAAATGCAGTGATGATTTGGGTCTGTCACAGCCTTCTTTAAGCAAAGTGATCACACAAACAATTACAGCACTTTCAGAACCTTATTCTATTTTCAATTCCTTTCAAATATGTTAAGTACGACATTAACAGCATGGTAAATAAAAAAATTAAGAATATATACATATATACAGTATATATAATGTGTGTGTGTGTGTGTGTGTGAGAGTACGGTAAAACAGGAAAAATTACGCCTATAATTTCAAAGTGAAGGCTTATAACAGACCCTATGCTTAAAAGAGCTCTTTTATTTCATTCTTGGACAACCAACCAATCACAATCTTCAAAAGACTGTGTCATAGATAGCAACGGGGTCAGCCCCGCCTCCTCACTAAGATAAAAGTTTTTGTTTTTTGCTCGCTCAGAGCTGCTCTCAGATTGATCCTGAATCACTCTTAAGCTAAGACTCCTATGCAGAAAATTTTAAGCTAAATTAGGAGCTTTCTGAGAGGATTCTTAGAAGCTTTAAGAATACGGGCCCAGGGCCCATATTCACAAAACATCTTAAGGCTAAAAGTAGCTCATAACTTGGCGATTTAGGAGAAAATCTTAAAAATTATGGGCGTGTCAGTCCTAAATTTAGGACTCCTAAATTTTTGCTCTAAGAGTATTTCACGAAGCGTTTTAACGCTAAAACTAGCTCCTAAATCTGTGAAACGTTAGGAGTAGTGAAGAGGACTCCAGTCACTAAGACCGAATCACAACTATCATAAAATGGCTGTTGCTGGCAATCTGCCTCTGAACGTAAACATTTTAGAAACATTTGACAATAATGAGCTTTTAAAAAGGTATCACCTTTGGTTCTGGAGGTTATCCCAACTCCAGATTTTCCTTTGATTATATCCTTGTTTTCATTAACCAGTTGGGTAAGAAGTAACAGCTGTTCTTGTGTCCAGTTTGTTTTTATTTTACATTTGCATGTCTTAATATCAGCCATGATTATTCTACTCTGTTAATTAAAAGGCTGTTTATATTTTAGGTTTATATGTTATTATCCACTAATCGTTTATGAGAAGCATACATGTAAGAGGCTGACAATTAGCTGAACGTATACTTGTTTAACTGTGTTCACAGCGAACGCGTCGAGAGGGTCAAAGTGGCCGGAAGTCATTCATTTTCAACGTGAGCCGGCGGCGAGAGCGTCGAGGAGAGTTGAAGTCAGGTCAGCTTTATGGTAATGAGCTATGACGCGATTCGGCGGCAACCAATCGGAATGTAGAAGTCCACCGCTTGAGAGGAGTCCAGAGAACACAGTCCTGTAATCTTTGGTTCCGACCACATTAGTTCCCAAACGAAATGGAGCAGAGGCTGATTATTCCTGTGGCGGGTTTCCCAGTAATCTACGACTTGTCCCTGTTTGCGTACAAGCATAAAAAAAAAAAAAAAAAAATATATATATATATATATATATATATATATATATATATATATATATATATATATGCGTGTTCCTGGTGAGTTGCTGATGTGCATTAACGTTATATATTTTCTGAAAATAAGTGGGAATTTCATGCTAATTTCAGCGCCAGAGCACGCAGAACAGTGTTACTGCTGCAGAACATTTCTGACATATCGACACATATTGGATTAAACGAAAAACAGGTGTTGTAGAGAGCTGTGACTATTTATTTTATTTATTTATTTATTTATTTATCTGATGGAGACCAGAGGTGTATGTCACATATTTTAAAATGAAAGCAGTCACTTCTGCCTATTTTTTTTTTTAATTCTACAAGGAAAAACAAAAGTGTTCTAAAACTGGTCTAATGATATAATAGTATAATAGTCCCAGTTCACTTTTAAACCTTTAAATCAATTTTCTTGATTATACTTACATTAATTAATGTTTATACCTGATTATACTTAAGAAACATTTTCAATGCAGGACTTTTAGTTGCATCAGAGTTTTTTACAGTGTGGTATTAGTGCTTTATACATTATTAAGTAAAGAATCTTAATACTTCGTCCACACAAATTAATGTTAATGTTAATTAAAGATCAAGGCTAGTAAATGTCTCCTATAATGTTGAAATTAGACTATGAACACAAAAGCCACACCACACAAATGGCTTTTAATTGGTTTATTTCGTTAGCAAACATGTAACTACAATAAAGTTATTTCCATCGATCAGTTTTTTACTTTCACATTTAAAATATTCCATGAGGTTAACTTATACCCTTGTGGTCAGTCTGCACAAGATCAACATGCTTGTTTGCTTTGCGGCCCTTTTAATTACAAGACAAGCATTCGATCTGCGTCAGAGCGTCAGAGCGTCCGCCAATCTTTCTACAGCGTCGCTGGCAGCGCGTCCAGAGCGACTTCTGACGCTCTCGACGCCGGCGGTGTGAACGCACTGCAACCGTGCGTTCACACCGCCGGCGTCGAGAGCGTCAGAAGTCGCTCTGGACGCGCTGCCAAATAGGGAAAACATGGAAGTGTTTGGTAGCTTCTAAATTCATCTCTGTTTGGATCCTAAGGAATGAATGGTGCTAAGCTAAACGCTAGCATAGTGGCGCCGCGCGCTAGAGCGATTAAGTGCACGCACTGAGACGGGAGATGTACGTATAAACTCGTCTAAGTTGAAGGGAAAACATATTGGACATGTATTTTCAAACAGCAATTTTTTTTTTTTTTTTTGTTCTGAAATCTTAGACTGCAAATATACAGTTTTTAAAAATTCAGCTTCAAGTTTTCAAGAGGAAGAGGAAATTCGGAACACCAAATTCAACATTCTAAAATTCAATACACAGAAATTCAGATCGTACAGAAAGTAGGTCAGAGGTAATCCACAGGGAAGAATAGATGTTCTCCGAAAAGTCAAACGAAGCATTTTAGTTTTCTGGCGTGAGCGTGCGGTTTAAGATCTACCTGATCTGAATCACCCAGAGGTAGCCTAAGTGATTCTTAAACATTTATGGTTTATATACTTATATATTAGGTTAGCATTCTCAGCATGTGAAACATTTGTTTAAGCCAGTGGTTCTCAACCTTTTTTACTCCAAGGCCCCCCTCCACTCCAAATCAATACATACTTTGCAAAATTGTCACTGCAGATATTTTTTACAACTTAAACGTACTTAAAAGTATGTAAACCTTAATTATACAGTAACTTTAATAAATAAGCAGAAGTCAACCTGTCATACCAAACAAGACCACAGGGAGACGCCAAAGGACTGCATTCACAGATCCATGCAGAATAACTAAACACCAAAATACAAATAAGAAATGAAACCATTTTGAATGTGTGGAGACTCAGCGATCATAAGTCAGGTCGATGTCATCAATGAATAGTTCCTCTGTCAGAATAAGCGAATTTGAAGCGTTTGATGACCATATGTATATAACTGATCCAAAACACCCTTCTTCGGCTAGCATCCGTTACAAAACACTTGCTGTACATTAATTTTGACAACTACATGAATATACAGAACTGTGTTTCAAGCAGAAATATGATGTTATAGCAATCCCTGCGCCATGAGCGCAGATATACTGTTTGTGTAATCAATAATAACGGACACATATGGGCGCCTAGTGTATGACTCCTGTATGTCACAATAATAGTCTTTACTGGGCGACGCTAGGGGCTAGCACCCCCATACATAAAAAATATGAAATAAAATAAAAACATTTGACTCACATGGATAACTTGTGCAATGCAATACGTAGTGTGATTTGCAGTAATTCGTAATGTCATAGCATTTTATTTTAAAAATGGATCGGTTCCTTGTGCAAATAGGCCTGCCGCCGACTAAAGATTTTTTCTAGTCAACTACTCACAGCTGTCACACGTTTATATTAAGTTATTTCCGCAGGAAAAAAAATGGCAAGGGTTTGATCCATGTCATACAGTAAGAGCGATAATACTCCCACACTCCTAAACACTTGAAATGAGCCTGTATAGCAATTTTATTATTCATATAAAAAATAATCTATTCTGGACGCCGTTACAGGACTACAAGACTACAGAGGCACACTGTGTGAACCTACAATCCTATATTATATATAGGCTGTATTCATGATATATATTAGTTTAATGTGTATTATATTGAGCGGAAATAAATGGTTATACTGTAATCGTATATGTTTATTCACGATGGCTTCAGCTCAAAACAGTTTACAAACATTAACATGGATTCCGATCACGAATGAATGAAGCAGAATTGCATTAATAACAGACTTATGTATGACACTTACACAAAAGACAGCAGAACCTAGGCTATTTATTATAATCAATACTGTCTACACTGAATGTGAAATTCCCAACAGCAAACGGATTCCCTGTTCTATTCCTCACGTAACGTTAGTCCAAGCTCTTTGCAGCGGGTGCTTTGTTGCTTCAAGCAGTCGTGTCTGCATAGACACGGTGTTGTGCCGGATCCAGTGTAGGAAATATCACTGACTATAATCAATGGGCTCTACTGTCTTTTTTGCTTTCGCTCGTGTCCTGTGTAGACAAGGTGACATGCTAAATATACTTTAAATCAAACACCAGAGACCGCTTAGACAAATGTTTCACATGCTGAGAATGCTAACCTAACATATAAGTTGCCTATATAGCCTAAACAATCAATGTTTAAGAATCACTTAGGCTACCTCTGGGTGATTCATGATCAGGTAGATCTTAAACCGCACGCTCACGCCAGAAAACTAAAATGCTTCGTTTGACTTTTCGGAGATCATCTACTCTTCCCTGTGGATTACCTCTGATCTACTTTCTGTACGATCTGAATTTCTGTGTATTGAATTTTAGTATATTGAATTTGATGTTCCGAATTTCCTCTTCCTCTTGAAAACTTGAAGCTGAATTTTAAAAAACTGGATATCTGCAGTCTAACATTTCAGAACAAAAAAATCTGCTTTTTGAAAATACATGTCTGTAAAACTCTGCTATAAAAATATTCAGTCGTGTTAAATTTCAAATGTTTAATATTCAAGTTCAAAAAAATCTAATTCAGAACTGTTAAATGCCACATAATATTCAGTTTTGTTAAATGACACTTGTCAATAATTCAAATTTACACAATACAAATTCAGTTTGTTTTGTCATATTATAAGCTCCATACTAATGGGAACTGTGTGGAAGCTCATACCTTTGATTTGATGCATTCACAGAAAGAGCCTAAACAAAACAAATCCTAATGATGAACCTTAATGATAAAAAGTATTCATTTCTATCACTTCTATCAAAACTAAATGCTTGTGCTAGGTAAATCAAATCGTGAAAGTCGAGTGATTAACCTGTTGTCCATCAGTTGTCCCGTACGTCCCATATTTAATATGATTGAAATGCTGCATTAAACTATCCGGCAAAAATATTTATTACAATTCACTACAGACTTGCTTCCTGCTCACTGGTCTATAGATTATTGATATATTAAATTATATCAGATGTTTCTGCCATGTTTTTAATCAACCCACCCCTTCTAACCTCACAACTCAGCCACTCGTGTATCATTTAGAATTATGAGTTTCCAACTTGTAAATATGACTTTGCTCTGTCATTCATGTCATCAGACTATTTTTCAGCTTCACTTGAAGGGCACATAAGTGCAAAGATGGCAAACTTCAAATTGCCTACTTTCAGGGCTGCATGCTCCAGCTGACCAGCTGCCATTGAGATGAATAGGAACGCATTATTCTGCACATACTGTATCTCAGCACTGGATCTACTCCCTTTTATTATGCTCTTTTTATCATGGGGGAAAAGTGAATCTAGTCTTTCTTTCTGTAGTTTTTCCTTCATATCCTTCCATCACGCTCTGTCAGTAGGTGGCAGCAAAAGAATCGACATTGAATTCACTAAAATCACTAATAAATTTTTTTTGTTTTACTCCCAGACTTTTAAGTCTGCTGTCTAAAATAAAACATTTACTAGCAATTTAAGCTAATGTCTGTTGTTAAAAGGGTTGTAACAGTGCATATCCTCCACCATATCCTGCCATGTTGTTTTTTTTATAAAAATCATTTATTTTTAAGAAATGTGTTATTGTTTGAGAGAGCACAACAACTAAATCTTAAAGTCAAGTCACCTTTATTTATATAGCGCTTTATACAATACGGATTGTGTCAAAGCAGCTTTACAGTGTCAAACAGGAAAATAGTTTGTCAATAACGCAAGAGGACAATAACAAAGAGTCATTTTCCAGCTAAAGTCAGTTCATAGATGATTCAGTGATGTCATCATCCAGTTCAGCTCTCAATATCAGTTGATCACACATTTTTATGGCAGAAATTTTGTTTCATTGCATTAGTAATGTGGCGTGACAAAATGTGCTATAACTGTATAAATGAAAATGTATAAATGCATATTTGTCAGAACTTCATCATGGACTGATGATGGTGCTTGAGACATTGGTCATTCATTGTTTCTGTAAAAAGACTAACAATACTACTACTAATAATAATAATTACATAACCATTAATCAGTAATTATTTTCATTATTGATAATGAATTAATAACCATAAAACACTAAAATTTACTAAAATATTTCATCTAACACAACTTCACATAGTCAAAGACAAATTTTGCTTACACTTTTTCTTAGAGTTTAGCTCAAACCCTGATCAAACTCACCTACCCGTCATTTTCTTGTCACTCTGAAAAAGAGCTTGTTTAGCTTGCTCAGGTCTCTTTGATGAGGGCTGAGGCCAAACTTTGCAGATTTGAGTTTACGCTGCACATCCATTGATCTCAATGGGAACCGGGTGTGCTGTAAATACAGAGAACTTTCTACACACCAATTTGCTAATTCTTTTATTTTAAACTCTCAGTCCGAGTGTTCTAGTGAGTAGGCCGTCTCATTTTAGAGGATTCTTGGAAGGCGGCCTTAAATTTGGAGCCTTCATTCTGTGTATTTTGAAGGATGCATCAAGTGTAGTCTACCTTTGGGTCCTCCAGTCACCCACAATCCTTTGCTCACATTCAAATCCACGGTCAAAAAAAAAAAAAAAAAAAAAAAAGCCAGAAAACGAGCAGGAATTGAACTTGCTGGACTTTATTATGAAATGCAAGACAAAAAAAAAAATGTTTTCTGAGATCAAAGGCTCTGTGTTTTTTTTATTTTTTTTCTAAACCTTCTCATTAATGCACCAAAATTTGTTGGAAACTCTGAAGTGAAGACCAGGAGACTCAGGTATCTCTTCAGCTGGATGCTTTACTCTGTTTCATGCTGCAGTCATCAAGGCCTGGTGTTTTATAGGCATTCAGTGCACAGTCCTCATCCATACTGACCTTACACCCAGTGGTGACCTTAACTGTGACCTCAAATAGACCTAATCTAGGTAAGCATCATGGCCTTATGAGCTTCAGCATGCCTATTATAGGTGAACCGTATCAGCAGAAGGTCTGAGACCCTTCTGGTCAAGAGAACAAGAGACAGGTCAACATTCTTGCACAGTTTGATTATTATGAAGAATAAACACAGAAGAAGAAGTCCATGTATTCACCTGATACTGCAGAGGAGTAGAGCTGCGTACTTCTCTACTTCTGCCAACATTTTGAAGTGTGCTTACAGTGGACCCTTTACTATCCCATGAGGCCACAGGAGAGGAGCTGTGAATGACAGTGAGGTGAATCCGCTGAGGCCGCAGGTCACATCTGGATTTCATTCATACTGCATTTATACTATGGAATGTACTTTATAAACAGTCATGTAATTCAAGTAAGATGTTCCTGAAAATATCTTGTATATATGTTCCACAGAAGAAAGATATTCATACAGGTTTGCTGAGTAAATGATGACCGAATGATCATTTTTTGTGATGAAAGAAAATGAATGATCATTCTTAAAAACTGTCATTTGAATATAAAGAAGGGTGTATGATGGGAACAAAGCAATATTAGGAATGGGCCATAAATGAAAGGAAAGCTGTACATGACCATGCTGTTTTGAAATCTATGATAATGAAAAGAAGATCAGTGTTTGCATCTGTTCTTTCAGGTTTTATGAGTGCTTGAATTCTTCACAAGTTTAGAGGGGTTTGACGTATTAATATACGTTGTTTGAGCTCCTCCGGGTTGATTTTCAGGGGAAGTTGCTAAAGGAAGGTTGATTTGTTGCTGAAAGTTGCTAAATGGCATTGTGATGTCATTGCGTGATGATGTCATTATGTAATCATGACGCAAAATTGTCACTACATCGAATCTCAGCAAAAAATATATATTTTATATATGTTAATTTATATTTGTTCGTAAAATAATATAAATGCATAAAATAATATTAAAATAAACAATTATTTTTTAAATACAACATTGAATTATTGAATACTTACACATTTTTGTACGATTACAATTTAAGTTTATTATTATTATTATTATTATTAGCTAGTAAACTATTAAAACTATACATTCTGAACAATTAGAGTTTTAAGCAGTGTATTGATAGTTAGTTAGTATGCTACAATCTAAAAGTCTGTAAAAAGAAATAAATAGGGCACAATTTTTTTTTTTTTTTTTTACAGCGTACTAACTGATCAACAATCACAGGTACAAGCTACTAACAAGGTGTATCATAAATGAACAATTACTTATTGAATTATTCAGTTGTTGTTATGATTATTATTAAATTGAACAATTGCAAATAGCAGCTAACTTAATTCACATGATGTGTGTACTGCTAGGCATCTTTGGTTTCCTCTTTTTGTGTAATTCAGATGAAAAAAATGTGTCCCTCTTATTGTTAGTCACTTATCAAAAGTTGCCAAATAAATTTAAAAAATAGCCAAATTTGTTGCTAGGTGCTTTTGGAAGAAAAAGTTGCTAGGGTAGTCTGAAAAGTTGCTAAATCTAGCAACAAAATTGCTAAATTGGCAACACTGATTGGGAGGATTTTTTTTTTTTAAATCCACAAACGATCCAAATCAACCAATGAGCGAATTCACTCGAGAGAACTGCGAGCGGGGGGTTGTGGGTTTTGTAGTTGTTATTTCCGGTCTCGACAGGGATCGTATACGAGGAAGAGTCCCGCAAAAACTACAGGTACCGGCTGCGCCCGAAAGCCTCCGCGCATGCGCAGAGAAGCGGCTTCGTCAAATGTTTTGTTTCCACGCCATATTTGTTAGCCGGCTAGCGCTCGCTCCAGAGGCGTTCGACGCGATCTCAGCACAATCCGAAATCATCGGTGCTTTCCTGAGGAGCATCGACTCCGCAACGGCTTTCTCAGCGCATCTAGGCGTTTAGGTGTCCTTAGCCACGGTTTTGGCCCCGAGAGTAACGCAGAATTCAAATAAAAACGACGCGATCGAGTCGCGCTCCCTTGAGATCCGAGCAGGACTGTGACTAGCAGGGGTCTCTCGCGGCTCGTGCGGATTATTTCTCTTCGCCACATCCTTTTTTAATCCAACACAACCCTCGATAAAATGGCTTGTGGGGCCACTCTTAAAAGGACTATGGATTTCGACCCTCTGCTGAACCCAGCGTCTCCGAAGAGGAGGAGATGTGCGCCCATGTCGCCCTCGAGCTCCAGCGCCTCTCCGCAGAAATACCTGCGCATGGAGCCCTCGCCCTTCGGCAGAGTGTCTTCAGCCCTCACCACAGGTGTGTCGAGCTCTCACCCACCAAACCATCGCGACTCTAGCGTGTAAACACCGCTCAAAGCAGGCGAAACCTCCGTCTGAACGCAGCCATTGCTGCTGCTGTGTCAGCTGGCAGTGTCTCCTCATCACCAGTCGCGCTGTGTTTGTCCTCTCTTCTGCTGCTTACATGCGTGTTTGACTCAGGGATGATTGTTCAGGATCACTGATTAACTAATGCAGTTTGATTTGTATTTATCTATTTAAATTTAAAGTTGGAATAATGTTTGTTATTTTATTAGTTTTTTTATGTCTGTATAAGTTTTTTAAGCTTTAGTTTTATTTAATCTGACTTATTTTAGTATTTTAACAAACTAAATGGAAATGAAATAATATAATGAATTTATAAGCGTGTGTATGTATGTGTGTGTGGTTATGGAAGCCCGTTTCCGCCACTGAATAAAAAATAAAAAAAGGTTATTGCGACTTTTTATCTCACAATTTTGACTTTTTTTCTCAGAATTGTGAGATAAACTCGCAATTGCGAATTATAAAGTCCAATTTTGAGGGGAAAAAAAGACTATGTTCTCAGAATTGCTACTTTATATCTCACAATTCTGACTTTATAGTATAAAGCGAGTTTGTATCACGCAATTCTGAGAAAAAAAGTCAGAATTGTGAGATTAAAAAGTCGCTATAACCTTTTGTTATTTTGTATTCAGTGGCGGAAATGGGCTTCCATTGGTTGTACGTACACATGTAGGGTTTTTCTTTTTTGTGTGTTTGGCTTAGTGTTATGTTAGAATCATTATTATACCTTTTTGTTCTTTAATATTTTGAATTGTTTTTAGCTTTATTTTTTTTGTTTTCATTTCAAATGTTAAATTTTGTTGTATGCATTAGCTTTTAGTTTTGAATCTATTTTAGTTGTATAATAATACTGCAATTGATTGCTTCTGTTATCCTCATTTGTAAGTCGCTTTGGATAAAAGCGATTACTAAATAATAATAATAATAATAAATAATTAAAACACTCGACTATATAGTAAAGTATGTCCGAGTGATCGCTGATAAAAGCAATAAGCCCCGTGAAGCCGTGGTTTACAGTGATTTTATAACAGCTAAGGGTTGTTGTTAGGCACGAAGCAGAGTAAACTCCCTTAGCTGTTATAAACTCACTGTAAACCACGGCTTCACGGGACTTATTGCTTTTATAAAACGGTTATTCCATATACATAGTAAGGTTTCACAAAATACAACAGAGCAAATAAAGTGTAATATTAATAAAAACCGTACTCTTCCACCAAACAATCTAGTTCCTCAGAAACAGGTGTGGTTGGAACAAAGTGGTTGCCAAGCAACACACAAAGTAAACAAAGGTGTAGGTTTGTAGAGTAATTTACAACAGCTTTGAAAACAGCTCAACCAATCAGAATCAAGGACCGGAACTATCTGTTTTATAAACTCTTATTTACACTGTAATATCAGAATAATCACGTCAAAATGGAAGAGTTATTTTCAAATGGATATGAACCATGAATGTTGCTAAATGCTAACTCGCTGTGATCAGACACGGGCGGAAATATAATAACCTCTAGGCTTTGGTTCTCGTTGTTCGGCAGGGTTGTTGGCAGTGTCTATCGAGTATGTTTAGATTGTTTTTACAGTGTTGTGATCGGTGAGGTTGTGTTATTGTGTGTGATGGGCTGGAGTGATGTTCCTGCTGGTGGATCTGGTTATGACGCGATGGCTTTTTGGGGGAGCTCTACCTGATAAATGTCCCTGCTGTAGGTGAGAAATATGTTTGTGAACAGCAGGATAGTGCAAGATCTGGAAGTAAAAACACCATTGGTTTTCTCAGTGAGGAAACCTGTTTGGAGAGAGACTTATAAACCTTGAATGACAGATCTTTATGAGCTACGAGGTGGTTAATTGATGGTATGTGCTTTTGATGAAGGCTTCAGCACTCATTGTTCCAACTTATTTATTTTTAATTATCGTGTTTAATAGGTGAAAACCAACTACAATACCCATGATGATTCTGTAAAGAACTCTCATATCACAGAAATGCTTGTACTCAAGCAAATCACGCCTAAGGAATGAAGCACTCCCATGAAGCACTGCGATTGATGTGATAGTAGATCATGTAAACTGGAGGAAAACTGAAAATAGAGGTGGAACTTCCTAAAGATGTTGCCTTTTTTTTTTTTTTTTTTTTTTTTTTTAAGCAGCAACAGTCCATGACTTCAGTTAGTTCAAGCCTTTCATACTGTTTTCAAACCGGTTTTCCTTCTAATAATGTAAACGAGGTCTCACTCTGAATGTGAATGAAGCATAGCAGTTAAAGTGATGACTTTCTGTTCTCACATTAATGGTAGTGTTACAGGTGTGATCATTCAGATGGGTGAGTGATTGTCTGGACAGTAGGGCTGTGTTTTGGCAAGAATCTGGCGATACGATACACATCACGATACAGGGGTTGCGATACGATATTTTGCGATACTGTAAGCAAAGCGATATATTGGGATATCTCTTATTCTAGAAATAGGATATAATTTTAGGAAAGCTGTAATTAAACACACCACCATATGTAAACCTTAGCAAAAAAACAAAAACAAACAGTGGGATCTGCATCTGCATTGATCAGTCCCTGTAACATACAGTGTTATTGAACCACTTTTGTGCAGTACGAGTATGGGGGGGGGGAAATAAAGTGCTTGCAGGAATCTTTAGTTAAATTAAATTTATAAAATGTAAGCTTTGCTTTTATAAACATAACGTGTGTATGTATATATATATATTAAACCCTGCTTGCTGCTTTAAAGTTTCACAGTTTTAAGTTTACATTTGTAACATACAGTGTCATAAGAATTGCATCTGCTTAATATCAATAAAAAATAAAGTGCTTGCAGGATTCCTAAAGAAAACAAAAGAATTGTAAAACAATACAATAAATACAGATATTGAACGTTCTCAGAACCTTTTGGTTCTGAGAATTTCACACATTTTGCATTTCACAAGTTTTTCAGTTTGTATTTGTTGTGCGTGGAATCAGCGAGACCGCGACGCGAGCCCCAACTGCAAACACAAAAACCCCGACCACGAGAGAAAGAAACTATTCTTTCATCCTCTATTACTAGCAGCGAACTGTCTCTGTTTAAGTTCAGAGATAAGACTGCTTTCTAGCCGTCGGGATATAAACTCAAAATGAAACTGCCATGAATCTTGTATGATTTATTTATTTTTTTAAATATCGATATTGCGTTTTTGAGAATTGATACAGTATTGCCAAACAAAATATCATGATACTCACGTGTATCAATATTTTTTTTACATCCCTACTGGACAGATGTCTTTCTGTGGTATCCCTCTGTTCAGGAATGGCTGCTGATGTCCCTCTGCCACACTGTAATTGGTTAACGCCAGGCATTAAGATGCGTGTTCTTTTGGCTTGCTTAGTTGGGGACACTTAATTTTTGTGTGGCAATATTGTCAACTTGATTGCACAGACACTATTTGAATGGAGCTGGACGATGATATCAATGAATCAATGATGAACTGACTTCAACTGGAAAATTGAGTGTTTTCTATTGTCTTCTTGCAGTATCGACACACTGTTCTCCTGTTAAACACTGTAAAGCGGTTTTGACACAATCTGTGGTGTATAAAGCACTTTAGAAATAAAGGTGACTTGAGTTCTGGGCACAAATGGTCAGCTAAGACTCATGACCGTTAATGCCTACTCTTTTACATTTGACTGCTAGTGTAGTACCCTTCACTCCCCACAGCACATCGACTGGAGCCCAGAGTGCAGCCCGTGAATACGAATGAAGCCGTTACAGATGTGTGGAAATAGTTTGTCCAAAGTGGACAAACCTTTTAGACCCTGTTTGCACCAAACGTGTCTTAATATCAGGAGTAAACAGGGCCCTATGACAGCGGTTCTTAATCCTGCTCCCGCTCTGCACATTCTGCATGTCTCCCTTATTTGAGGCATTCAGTTCATGGATCTCTCTCCTAATGAGCTGATGAGCTCAGTCAGGTGTGGTAAATAAAGGAGACATGCAGAATGTGCAGAGCAGGACCAGGATTAAGAACCGCTGCCCTATGATAATGAAGCACTTTTATGCAATGAACTTAACTCTGAGTGGAATCTGCTAAAGGCAGTCAGTCGTTTCTTAAATAATTGTTTGCATTGGATTGCAAAGTTTATTAAATGGTGCTTTCGGAATCAGAAATCAGAATGGATTTATTCTGATTAATTGCTGTTCCAATTCAGTCAGTCGTATCAGGCAGTTTAGAAACCTGGTATAAACGGTTTGAGAATATCCCTGTCCTACTTGTGATCATGTTATTGAGTCACTGTAGAAATTCTGGTCTGTTTATTGAAGGTTTACTAATGTTTTGCTTCTGTCTTCCAGAGCAAATCCTGAGCAACATCAAGCAGGAGTACAAGCGCATGCAGAAGAGGAGACACCTGGAGAGCAGCTTCCAGCAGACAGACTCCTGCTGCCCCCTCGACTCACAGCCACACTCCTCCATCAGCAGCACAGCCACACTGCCAGGTACAGCACAGCTCCACAGACCCTTCACTGATCCACACACCTCCATCACACCTCTGTGTGGCTCCTGCTGTTCGGGAACGTCCTCAAAATGCCCGTGTGCCCTGTCAGTCGCTGTGAAGTGGTCACTCTTTGATGTTCTCCTGCCCTGATTTGATCCAAACCTTTCTCGGCCCGCCACAGTTTCATAATAAACCAAAAATATATTTAAACTTCTCATTCTACCGTAAAAGGTCTTTAAAGTTTTGTTTTGGGCCATTGCTTTGACAAAATATCTGTCAAATGAACTAAAACTGAAAGTGCAATATGGCTTAATCCCCTTATCAAGTCTGTTTTCACTGCACATTTCAAAGCAAAGTGCACACTCTGTTCACACGATCAGCTCGTGATCCGGTGTTTTCCGCGTCTCAGAACGGCTCAGTTCGCAGTGAATGAAGTGAACTTAATTTCTGCACGTGCTGTGAGTTTAATGCACATTTGGGAATGCAATGGCCACCAGTTATGCTTTATTTTCACATTTGCATATTTTCCAACATTTTAATGGGCAGGTGATTACAGCATTTCACTAGATTTGTAATGAGACGCATTTGTAAACCTGTTTTCACAGAAGCTGGAGTTTTCCATCAAAATAAAAGCTCTCTTGCAAGTGTAGAAATTCAGGATGAAAGTATTGTAATTTCCCTGCTGTAGTGTAAAGCAAAATAGTGTACCTATGAAATGGTCATTTTCATTTGTTTCAATGCAATTAGGGCTGCAACTAATGATTATTTTGATAATCGATTAGTTGGCCGATTATTTTTTCGGTTAATGGATTAATCGGATAAACTAAATTTTCTTTTTTTTATTTTATTGACAAAAACACTTCCACATTCTGCTCAATGTCCTTCAAACAAACGTGCCAACTGAATGCTATGAAAACATACAGTGCTTAATTTATTAGACCACCTGTCATAATAAAGAGAAAACACAAATATTTTAGGAATCTGTCAAAGAATTGTTTAAATCTAAAAATGTTATTGTCATTTATTGGGCAAATAACAAACTGAAACAACTAAATATTTATTCACATAATAAAAAAATAGCCTCCTGCCTTTCATAACAGCATGCATTCTTGCTGGCATTGTTTAGCTACTTTTTGACTGTAATTGGGTATCTGAAAAAATCTTTCATAGATCTTTCATAGATAACAGCAATAATTATATTATAGCATTAGAAATAGCCCACTGTTACTAAAGAGCTTACGCATATAGGAGAACTAACCAATACAGATAGCAAAAAAATGATTTTAGTAAACACCAATACTGTTATTTTAGAGCAGCAGTGGCACAAAGCTTACATTTATTTGTTATAAACCTTAAATACATTTGTTTTAATAAATTTAAGCACTGTATATAGGCCTATAGTTTAAATCGCTTCATCAAAAATTAAGATGATAATAAAGACGAATAAAAACACAACTTTTAAACCTTTATTTAACGTTCAACAACAGATATTTCAGCACAATGAATGTTTTTGCGCTGAATATTAATCCCTCTCTGACGCGCGTTCACGCTCATTCAGTAAAGATTTAAACTTAACACAGACTGTCAGGACGGAACTTTATGAAAAATGGAAATGCTCGCGTGAATTTGTGACATTTACAGATAAGGATATGACTGTAAACTGAACGTTTTTGCTCTGAGGACGCACACGCATCTGTCAAAGCGCCTGACAGGGCAAGCCATTACTCTAATGCATTAACTTAAAGCTTAAATAAAGAATTCTCATGTTTTGTGCAGCTTGGATCACGTACTTCTCCCGCAGCATCTCATTCTGTTTCCTCCACTATTTTTAGATGTATTTTGTACATAGAAATGCATTATTCAGTGCTGTAACGTTAATTTGATGCGACCGGCTGAAGTTGGACGTGCACTGTGGGCAGACCCGACTAATCGATAATGAGAATCGTTGTCGATGATTTTCATTATCAATAATAATTGATTTTATCGATTAGTTGTTGCAGCCCTAAATGCAATTGTTTTACAATATATGGCTGTTACTGAATAGTAATAATGATGTTAAATGATTATTATTGTTACAGTCCAATTGTTTGGCTTCCTGAAACACCAGTGTGAATGTAATTTAGATTGAGACACTGTATCACAACTAAAAAAAAGGGTTGAAGGGTTAGTTCAGTCAGTTCACTAACTTTTTTCCTTTGCTCATTTTGCAGACTGAACATTAGTTAGAGGTTAAAAGCTATTGATGTTGAACTCTCAAAGTGCACCAGATGAATTTAGCTTTAAAATGTACAAAAGTTTCATCCAGAGGGCATACGCCCTGAACCCCCCACGGACAGAAGTTCACCCACCACAGTCTCACAGAATCCTTTGGGAAACAGCAGTATGTACTGCATTCCAAACAACATAGATGATGCCTTCACTGAGTGTTGACACTGAAATACCGAAGGGTAAAAGTGCATGTTTTTCCTGTGCAATAAATCCTACAATTGCCCTTGTATTTAGCTTCAGCCGTGAAACTTTATATACTGCAAAGTTTATGTACTTATTGGATGTTTGTGTGTAATTGGCAGCAAGCAGAGTGCACTTGTCAGTCAATCCTGATTCAGAGTTCTTGAAGACAGACTTGCAGTGCATCATGAGAGTTGTCGTTACACGCTGGAGTAACACTTCAGTAGCCGTTACCGGTATCAGTGTGATGAGATGCTGGTTCATTAGTGCTCTTCACGTGTCTTTCAGGCGCATCCTCTGGATCGGCGTCCCCCTCCAGACGCGAGCAGCCGCTGTTCACGCTGAAGCAGGTGGGCATGATCTGCGAGCGTCTGCTGAAGGAGCGCGAGGAGAAGGTGCGCGAGGAGTACGACGAGATCCTGACCACCAAACTCGCAGGTATCAGCTGTCCTGAAACACAGCTCGATCGGCCGTTACAGATCGTGCTCTCCTGTGGATGCTTTTGTTTATCTGATGGAGTCTTTTTCTTTTTGCCTTTGCAGAGCAATACGATGCTTTCGTGAAGTTCACCCATGACCAGCTGATGAGGCGGTTCGGGGAGCAGCCGGCCAGCTGTACGTATGCTCTCATCTTGTGCTTGTTGATTAGGGATGCACCGAAATGAAAATTCTTGGCCAAAGCCAAACAAAATGAAACACTGTGCCGAATACCGAACACGTTTTTTGCGGTTCTTTTCCTAATGTGTTTTGCCAATATTTTTCACCATTGCATAAATTAAATAGCCAAAATGTGCTTTTTACTATTTTGTCTTGCTTTTAGGGATGCACCGATGTATCGGCCACCAATCGGCCAATTTTTGATTAATTTAGAGCCATCGGCATATCGGAAATATCAGGAAAAGGGCCGATATCGATGGTTTACTAATTAACTGAATGGAGACAATGAGTTGCATGTCTGTTGCAAAATCCAATGGTTTTCTCTGGGCAGGATAATTAAATACTTTCCAAAACAAAATAAAATCTGTACAAATATGTGAAATGACCATGCTCAGCTGTAAATTCATCATCGGTATAAAATAGAATAAAAACAGAATAAAATAGGCTACATAAAGGAATAGGCCTACACACAAAATATATTTTGTTTCATTAACAGATTAATACGTAACATCAACCTTCACATAGGCTATATCAGTGACGATAATACGATGTGCGATTTGACATTGAGTATATTGCAAAAATCAAACAAAAGACAGAGTGCACACATACATTACGTAGTGCATGTGCTAGTGCGTTCTTTCACTGCATGATTCAGTATTAAAATGCATGAAGAATGATCAGAAAATTCAAGATATGGGGGCAGAAAATGTAGCCTATATGTATATCATTTCATATAGTTAAACAATATCACACGAAGATCGAACGCCGGTTTTTTTTTTTTTTTTTTTGCTCCAAAAATCACAATGATTATAAATGTGATTTTATAACGGATCAATAAACAAGAAGTTAATATTAAGAGACTTACATTTTAGACACCATATTGCCTGTTTTTGCTCTATTTCACCAACAAAAATCATTCCAAACACAGACACAGCACTGTTTTGTGTCTCTGAGCGACACGAAGGTGATTCTTTCCTGAATGAATCAAAGTGATTCGGTTCAATTGCAATGATTCACTTATTAACAGTGACTTAATGCCACCTGCTGGTGGTTTTAATTTCACATTTAAAGTATTTTTTTATTATTTAAATAATTTCAAATATCAGTATTCAATGTTTTATGTATCAAAACATTATTTATTCATTTGTAACTGCAAGTTAAAGCATTCCATGTCCCTCAGACCTGCATTAAACAGTGGCTAAATATATCTTTCCTCTGCATTATAAAGAATAATTTTGTTGATACTGATTTCATTTGTTTGGTAACAGCCCAAATGTCTTATTATACTAATTGACTGAATGAATGTAAGAATTTGACTCAAAAGGTGATGCACACTTTTAGATAAAAAGGCTTTATAAAGATAAAAATGCCCATAAAAGGTAAAAATCAATTTAAACTTGTTAAATTAAATTAATTTCTATCACTGCTGTGAACTGACCACCACACAGAATATGAAAAATATCAAACACTTTAGGAGTCAGCTGTCCATGGTAGTCCTTAATTAAGATATCAGCACAGTAACACACTCGGCAAAATATCGTCTAATTTTCGTTATCGAAAATCCTTATATTATCATCTATTTTATCTTTATCGCACACCCCTAGCAGGAACAGACATGTTCAAATACAGATTCTGCCTGGAGAGAACCAGTCGATTATTTTATTTTTTCCGTTTTTAAGCCCTGCTTTATGCAACTGACCAATATCACTATCGGTGCGTCCCTACTTGCTTTTCAAAGAAAACAGCAAATTAGTAAACAACAATTAAAAAATATTTAACACTAACCATTTTTAACATTCTAACAGACGTTATACCAACAAAGCACAATTTAACTTGAAATAAGTTAGTAAAATAATAATATTTTTTGGCCATTTTTGAGATCACCTTCTTGAATCAGGCATGTGATTGGCTAAAGACAAAAAAGAAGTAAAACTGGACACTTTAAGCAGCAAACCAGCATATTAGAATGATTTCTGAAGGATCATGTGACACTGAAGACTGGAGTAATGGAGTACAAAACAATTATTTTAGATTGTAATAATATTTCACAATATTACCGTTTTTATTACTGTAAGAATAAATGCAGCCTTGCTGTGCAGAAGAGACTTCTTTTAAAACATTAGAAAATATTACAAATCCCAATTTGAACACTGTGTGAATGTTATAGTAAATGTATTAATACAGCTGTTGTAATACATACTACTTTTTTTTTTTATTTATTTTTTTTATTTCGCAGAACAACAGTAAAATTACAATACTAGCATTTATTAATGTTGCAGTGCTTCTTTTTGTTGACAACAGTGGATTTATAAATGATTCTCTTCTTCAAATTTGGGAAGAACAAACACATCACATTGTAAAAATTCATAAAAATGTTACCGAGCTACTGATGAGTAACACTGTTTCAGTGCAGATTTTGAAATGCTTCCACACTGCTGACATGTTTGTGGCATTATTAAGAGTGTGCACCTCTCACTCTACACTGGTTGCTATTTGATAGTGTCACCATAAATGTGATTGTTTGGTACAGTTTATTTGCTTACTCTTTTTTGCTTTTTTTGACCGAATAATTTCGGCTGCTGGACATTCGGTGCATCCCCAGTGTTGCGGTTTGTGCTGTGTTTTGCTGACTGATCTCTGTGGTTCTGCAGATGTGTCCTGAGTGCCGTCAGACGCCGTGGTGTCCTGTGGTTGGTGGCGTGCTGTAGTGGATCTCTGCCTGTGTGGGCTCCTGACACTCAGAATAGGTCCAGCTGGGCCTCCAGCAGTGCCAATCGCATCTTTCCCCCGCTGGGCACAGAGTTTGTGTCAGGCTTCTGTCAGTGCGTAACCACTCTCTCTCTCTCTGCAGCGGCTGAGTGCTCCCTGCCCTCCTCAATGCCCATATACACCTCCGCAACTATTACTCAAATCAGTGGCTCTTGTGTCTCTTACTGAACCCTGGATATTTATTAGGCTTTGACGATGCCTTTTATACAGTCACCTGTCATTTCATCCTCATTTGATTTTGTAAAATGCCTTTTATTCCCTGCAAATGACGTTGATTGCCGTAAGCGTGAGACGGTGTGTGAGGGAGACTGCTGTTCATAGCTTTGTGTAAATACATCCTGGCTTTCATCTGGAGTTTTCATGTACAAATCAAATACAGCATTTATTTTGATTGGAGTCTGTTTTCATGCTTTGTATTTATTTCTATTTTTTTTTTTTTTTTTTTTGCCCCTTTCCTCTGCATTATGGTTTTACTGCTCCTGTAGCTTAAATGACTTATGTTGGGAAAGTATACAAATAAAATGTTTACATAACTGGTGTTCTTTCTTGAATTGTAAGTGCACTTCAGATCAATAATTTGGGATTCCTAATGTGCCTGGGTTAACCAGTCAGTGCCTAAACCAACACCTGAAACAATGTCAAGAGAAGCTAAATGGATGAACTGAAGTTACACACTGGTCTTTGGGTTCCAGGTGCTCCAAACTCTGGGTGTGATGTAGAACAGTTGATGTAATCTGTTTTTATTCTGTCTCTATTGATTAATGTGGAATGAACTATTAGGGGAGCCTGGGGTCATGCAGTCCTGGAAGAAAATGTTCCATGTTTAAAGTTAAATGCATCAATCTGGTGCTCTTTGAGAATTCAATATTAAGAGCTTCAATCCTTTTTTAGTGTCCAAATTAAAAAATTGCTTTGACTTCTACTTGGACTTTAAAGTGGACTTAAACCAGCTTTTAGCTGTAATAGTGTCTCAGTCCACACAGGAACCCAATCAATTTTAGTGTATTAATAATACTTTTATGATTATTATACAATGTTTAATCTCTTAAGCTGGTAATATTACTATTATAACACAACTGCACTGTAAAATGTACATTAAATATTTCATAAATATAATTAAAACAAGCAAAACATCATTAGAGACATAATGTTCAATGAACAACTGAAATATACAGCAATGCAAAACGACTTTTTGTCAAACTTTGTCCTTACAAATCATAACTGAATGTGACCGTTCACCCAGAAATTAAAATTGTTAGAACAGTTGATAAAAACATCACTAATCCACACCACTCCAGTCCATCAGTTAATGTCTTGTGAAGCCAAAAGCTGTAACAAATCCCTCATGAAGACATTTGTAACTAAAATATGAGTCCATAATCCATAATAACTCTTCCTCCAGTGAATAAGTGCATCTGCTGTTGTCTCTCACATCAAAATCCAGACATATTTGTTTAGAGCTGTTTTGTCTTGGATTATGGACTCAGATTTGAGTTAAAAATGTCTTGATGGATTTGTTTCAGCTTTTGTCTTCTCCAGATGTTAACTGATGGACTGGAGTGGTGTGGATTATTGTGATGTTTTTATCAGCTGTTTAGACTCTCATTCTGACGGCACCCATTCACATCCATTGCTGAGACACTGATGCAGTGATATATTTCTCCAAATCTGATGAAGAAACAAACTCATCCTAATCTTGGATGGCCTGAAGGTGAACACATTTTCAGAAAACTTTAATTTCTGTGTGAACTGTTTTGAACTGAGCTGTTTTCTACATGTTAGGCATATGATTAAGAGTCAATGTGTGCATGTTATAAAATAAAATGAAGATTATTTGCAAATTGATCTTCTAGTTCTTTTACTGTTAGTTTAACATTTATTTTTTCAAATGCCACATATAGAGTTTATTAATCATTGACAGAAGAATTGTAGGTGCCTTAAGCTTCAGATATCAAGTCTTGATACCAATCTCGATGTAAATATGCTGTAAATGAAGCAGTGCTGTCCTCATCAAATTTTAATTTTATATATAATTTTATATTTTTTTATAATGAAATTATATAATTTTTAGTTTAACTCTTGATGCTTATTAATAAGAGGGATAAAAAGGAAAAGGATAGCAATTCATCTTTTGTTTTGATATGTTATCAGAGAGATGAGATCAGACAATCTTACTCTGAATCGATCACAAAATATTCTCACACTAAGAATAGAAATGCATATCTTTGTCTCAGGAGTGTGTGGAAGAGCCTGGGGACTTTCATTTCAAAGACGCGTCATGGCAGTATCTGACCTCTAGCACGTGTCCTCAGTAAGAATGAGTCTTCTGGGACATTCTGAAACGCTTAACGTACCTAAACACTGACCAGGGACACCCAAATTTCTGTCAAACCTTACTTGTAATAATCACTAACTACTGCCAAAAGAACGAGCTCTTATTCATCGTATAAAGGGAATAATATCACGTTAAGCGTTTTCTCCCCTATAGAATCCCTAGTGAAAAAAAAAGTATACTAAGTATACTTGCAGCCAGACTAATTGTCAGTATACTTCAAGTGTTTTAATGATTAGTTAACTTGAAGTCTGCTATTTTGAAACAACTTTTTTGTACTAAGTGTATTTTAATTGTAATTAAATTATACTAAAGTATAACTTATATGTGTGTATTTAGTGTACTTTTTGATGCTAAATTGGAACTACTTCAAGTATACTTAGTACACTTCAAGTACGTCTATTTACATGCTTGATTAGTGATCTTAAAGTGTACTTTTTTGTATTACGAGTACATTACAAATTAATTACGAGTGTCTTTGAAACACACAAGCAATATACTATAAATGTATTATTTTTGAGTAAAAATATGCTAATTTCCCCCCCATGCTGAATCCACTTTTTAAGGTCATAATAAATGCATAACTTCAGTGACAGACAGAGACAGATTATTAACAATTCAAACAGTTTATTTAAACCTCAAATGGTTCTAGCATTGCAAAACATAAAATGCACCAACCATGTTTTTAAATAAAAAGAACGCTGAAAGAAACAAACATAAAAAAAAAACATTTCGAACATGTAAAATAAATACAATAAAACAAAAAAATATTGGAATTCTATAAAGATTTGCTCTGTTACGTCTGCGCCTGATGGCCGCTCACACATCAGATGTACTTGTGTGTGGAAACTCCACAAGAACAGCATTTGTTAAAGTAAAAGAGGTCAGAGTGCATGTTCATACAACTTTTTCATTTTACTATATCAGACTGTAAATATCCTGAATTAAACCCTTACTACTTAATAGAATTAACATCATGATTAGCAGTGAGGAATTGTATCAGTATGTCACATCAGTATTGTTTCCAGTGTATTAGCCAAACATACAGCATACAACAGAAGTGAGTACACCCATGTAGCATCACTATAAAGCACATGATACAGCACTATTCAAGTTGAAAAGTATAGTATTTATAGTACAGATCAGGCTAAATTGTAATGTAGACACATGCCTTTTCTGTAAAGCTGCTTTGAGAAGTTAGTGTACTCTAAATAAGGGCATGAAGTGCAAAAACAGCAGCAGCGCACTGAGCCTAGACTTGGTTGGCATCACCACTTCGTCTTCAAAGACAATCAAAACATCCAGTTGGTTCTCTCGTGACATTTCCTCTTCCTCCTCAACAGCAATGATAGGGACTGCTGCCTTCTGCACCTGCTCAGGCTCCTTTTTCTAAATGCATTAAAAAAAGTGTTAGTATGAATAAAATAATTAGCATAAAATTAACCCTTGTGTGGAAAGACATTTAAATTTTCATAATTGAAAATAAAGTTGTGAAGGATCAGAGTAGTGTTTATTCAGTAGCGCGTGCACCCATTTAAAACCCTGTAGTACTTTTCAAAAACTTGTAGTAATTTAATTTGGAAAAACTTTCAGGGGTGTATCTGCTGAATGTTCTTGAGCTTGAATTGAGCCGAATTTTTATTAATAAAACAACGAAATAAATATAAATTAATAAATATAAATAATAAATCAACACACCTTTATACAAACCCAGAGCAACTTTCAGATAGGTACAAGTGGAAATATAATGCACAAGACCTTTTTTTGTAATTCATATTAAGAAAGCCTACTATAACTAGAACTTTGAAGACCCAACTCGTATTATTGTGAATCATAATGACTCTGAATCAAAGGCAAACTGAAATTTAATTTGTTATTCTTTCTGCTAATACAGTCCGAATCAAAAATGGTGGCACACTACATTAAACATCACTGATCCTTGGATATGATGATGTCCTTCATGTGGTGTGAAGAACCAGTGTTTGGGCTGTGTTTGCATGAGCTGATCAATGATTTCAATTTCAGTCTAAATATTGTACTGCTTCAGAAAACCCATTTGTGCTGCTACATTTGCAAAAAGAGCAATTCATCCAAAAATGAAGAAATATACTTTAAAAAAAAAAACCCTTTCAGAAAATGATGATTTTCATCTCGCATAACACTAAACCATCAATTAAATCAATGTGAATTCTACTTACTTCACTTTAGGCCCGTAGTATTGCAGCCATCTTGATGACTTTGACATCCAGCACTCCACACTGCCTTTGCTCTGAAAACACTGATTTCAAAAACATACACAAGTAACCTTATGAGTTTCAAATTATAAACCGTGAGGAGCAAATATCAGTCTGAAATGGTAAATAACGTTAGAAAAACAGCCATCATAAATGCTCCTCGAGCCGCTATGTTTACCGGGGCTTCGGCTGCATTAGTAAACTTAATTAGCATCACAGGGATATGCTAGATGAACTGACGAAGCGGATCATAAATAACGATTAACACTAAGTTTAAAACGACTGTATTATAGTGAATGGGTGGGTTTGTCTAAACTGTTAACTGTTGCTTTAGTTTCTGTGGCACGAGTGTCAGTTAGATCTGTCAGCCGTCTTCCTGCTTTAAAAGACAAAAATCACTTGTTTGTCTCTCCGACTGAGAAGAAAAACACAAAATACATATTTTTTATTTTTCCACTGACAAACTGTGGTGTAAAACACTGCATATTTAACACTTACCATTGATAACTTTGATGTAATGGCGTGTTAGTTCCTCTTTGCATTAGCGTTGCTGAGCTGGTTAAAATAATAAGATACGAAAATAAATCATAAACGTTTAAAAGTTTAACACTACTTGTTAAACATCCTTTAAAAAAAATCTTTACATTTACAATTTTCCATGGGAAACATCCTTAGAACTCAATTAGGGTACTATATTATATACTCCAGATTTTTTTTTTTTTTTGCTTTAACTATCAAACATACCAGAGCTGCATAGTATACACAAAAACAAACAATGCATTGATGCTTGAGAATGACAGCAAGATGGCTTTAATGCAGAAACAATCATGTTTATCGAGTTTACACTGAAGGAAGCAGAAGCAATTCTTAGCAATGCTGAATCCTACAAAGATTTTATTTCTACAGAACCACCACTGCATCCAAAAGGTGGCGATGTCTTTCTTTTTAAAAGTGTAAAGTCTGATGATTGTAGACTTTCGTTATGACCAAATGATGTGGAAACAAAAAGGTTCTAATTATCACAATATAAAAAAATATGGAGGAAAGGTTCTGAAACGATACTATCACATCAGAACTCCCCAATGTAATAAAGGGTCCCCAATTTTCAGAAAGAGCATTTACTCTCTAGTAAGGGATGACAAACAGTCGGCTGCAGATTTGTATTTAATACACTACACGGGGGATGAAACTGCATATGTTCCACATAAGCATGGAAATGCCAAAACAAATAGAACATTTATTCCCACCAATAAACAAGTGTTCTCTGACATACTCCTCCATGACCAAGGGCAAGCTCTTTCTAACATTTATAAGGCTGTCCTGGCTAAAGCAAGCACCAATGATCAGGAGCAAATGCCAGTAAACTGCCCACGGAACCTGAAGCAGGTCCAGAACACTGTGTATGCCCAGAGGTGTAAAGACAGAATTTCACACAATGAAATATTCAGTCTCCATGAATTGGCATACCAGCTGCCAGGTTTTGTTTGGCATATTACAACTTTTCCAGACCTTCTTGTGTATGCAGGAATGCCAGACATTGTTGATTTATCATGTGCCAATTTGGAAGAATCAGTGAAATTTGGATACCCTCAAATCATCAGCTATGACACAGCATTTGAGATGGGGGATTTTTATGTGTCTATTCTGGCCATGAGAAACACTGCACTGGTCAACAACCCAGTGTTTCCAGTTGGCTTCATGCTACTTGAACGAAAATTTATGCAAAATCATGAGCAGTTTTTGATTGATATTTTAGTAAAGCTTGGAATGGACTCAACAAAATTAAAAAAAAAAAATACCGGTTACAGTTGACAGGGAAAAGGGAATTGTGGCTGCTTTGAAAAAAAACTTTACCACACTAAGCGTAGTGTTTTGCCACATCCACATCTTGCGAGATGTTGAACACTGGGTAAAGGGACATGGGGGAAAAGGGATGATGTAAAAGTACTGAAAAACCATGTTGAACAGCTGATTGATTCCACCTCTCCAGGTGAATTTGAGGCCCATTACCATGGATTTGACCAAGGATGGTCAGAGGAATTCCTCTGCTACTTTGACCAGCTTCTAAAATCAGATATTTTTGAAAACACAGCTGCATTTTACACAAAACAGTTCATTGCATTCGAAGACAAAACCCCAACAAACAACTTAAGTGAGAGCATGAACAAAATGATTAAAAACCAAAATGAATGGTGGGGACTTCCAGTGGATGCCATGATTCTTTCACTGTATTACACGCAGTCTTACTTCCTCTTTGAATTTCAAAGAGCGAAATGTGGCTTGGGCAATTATGCAGACAAGCAAAATTTATGTTCAGCAGTGAAAGATTTACAAACGCCTTCTTTTCTTCCTTTGGAAGATATTATCAAGAGGGTCAAGTCCACCATAGAAAATGAGCCATGTAAAGTTGAAAGACCTAAACTCCTGTCATCGCAGACATCCTCAGCAAAAACAGTCACTGAAATGGGTCTTGTAAGCCTGAATACATCATTGAGAGTGTTTGTTGTAAAAAGTCCCTCAGATGAAACAGTTCATGTTGTTAGGAATACCACAAATAGTGCATTATGCTCTTTTCCCAGCACTGGAAAGTGCTACCACATACTTGCAGTAGAATTGGCTACTGGGCTTCATTTAGCTTCCAAGCAAACATACAGCCTCTCAGTGATGAGAAAGAGAGGGAGAGGCAATGAGAGGAAATCTGTACGGAAAAAAGCACGAACCAAAGACTATGATTATTTGGTCAATCCGGCACTAGATTCCTTCCTCTCCTCTATGCCTGACTCTTTGGTGGACAACATTCCATCACATTCTGTGGATCCTGAAAAGGGGGGAGATGAAGAGAACAGTGACAGCTATGATGTAATAGATCTGTCTAAGGTGCCACCACAGACTGACACTCACCTGGTTGGGTGTTCAAATAAATTTGACTATTCTGTTTGTAGCACTCTATCACTTTCTGTGGAACCTGAAAAGGAAGGGGACACAGAACACAATGACAGTAATGATGTAATTGATCTGTCTAAGCTTGGTGCTAGAAAAGAGGACTACACTCACCAGTTTTCAAATACAGGTAGCCTGTCTGAAACATCACCACAACTTTCTCAAGGATCCATGGCAAACAAAACAGAGGCTCCATTTGTTCCTTGGATGCATACCCAAAGTATTATCCATGACTGGTCCAAAGCCAGTGTCTGTCTCCAAAGATGTGGCTTGAAGGAGAAACAATTGAGCAGGCTATTGCAGCTTTCATTCAGCAAGAAAAATGTGAGACTCAATTTTATGTGTGCCCACATACCTTTACCAATTAGCTGCACTTGGGGACTTTGTTCCAGTTTTGCAGTTTTGTGCAGCAAACAGGGCTCTGAATTATGATGCACTCATAATTCCTTTTAACACAGATATTTCAGGCTCTGGTTGTCACTGGCTTCTAACCTTTGCAAATTATAGAGAGCAAGAGATCTCTGTATTTAATTCTAATCATAGTCTTTAAACTATAAAACTTGCTGCCCCAACACTAATGAAGTTCATATCATGTATATATGTCTCAGCAGGAGAAAACCTTCAGGCTTCTGGCTGGAGAGTTTCTGATTCGTCAATGCTCCACAGCAAGATAATGGACATGACTGTGGTGTGTTTGTTGTTGTGAATGCATGTGCAATCATTAGCCACTCTCCATTAGGTCCAGTCAACAGCTTAAAGGCAAGACTGTGGATTCATTCCCTTATTCAGAAATATGAGGAACCAAAAAGCAAAAGGTCAGGCCTTTCGCAGGAAAAACTGCTAAGTTATAATAAAAAAGTACAGACATATGAGACAATCATTCATATAGTACCTGTAAACGCAGCAGATTACACCACTATCCTGCAGCGGCTACAGATGATATGTAAACACAGCAAGGACTGGACACTCTGCTCCACAACTACATGTAAGGGTGACCCACAGCACAGGGATGAATATATCTTATGTGTTATTTGCAGGCGTTGGTTCCACCTTAAGTGCACAAAGTCAGCTGTTCGGTTAGTTATTGCTTGCACTGATTATCATAAATGCCAAATGTGTCCTCACCAATCCAGTTAATATGGAATTTGCTATTCTTTGGATGTCGCTAAAATCTATAGAAGTAACAATGAAATTAATGACAATTGACTTAAATCCCTAAATGAAAAAAGAAGCATTATTTTTAAGTATAAAGAAAAGGTGATTTTTTTTTTGTGATACAAGTTTATGTAAACTTGCAGACATCTGAAGGTCTGTTAAACCTTAAAAAAGACAAAAAGAAAGAAAATTCAAAAAAAAAAAAAAACTTTATATTTACTCGTTTTATCTGTCACTTGCTTAAAAATTTTTCTT
Source organism: Spinibarbus caldwelli (assembly GCA_039654775.1). Lineage (NCBI taxonomy): Eukaryota > Metazoa > Chordata > Actinopteri > Cypriniformes > Cyprinidae > Spinibarbus > Spinibarbus caldwelli. The sequence goes on along the minus strand of CM077241.1, from coordinate 760,235 downwards.
TCTTGCTTACTTAAATTTGAGTTGAGTCTTGGTTCATCCCAAGGCAAGATTTCTACTTACAGGTGCATCTCAATGAATTAGAATGTCGTGGAAAAGTTCATTTATTTCAGTAATTCAACTCAAATTGTGAAACTCATGTATTAAATAAATTTAGTGCACACAGACTGAATTAGTTTAAGTCTTTGGTTCTTTTAATTGTGATGATTTTGGCTCACATTTAACAAAAACCCAGTTAGTGTTTATTACAAGTAAGGTTTGACAGAAATTTGGGTGTCCCTGGTCTATGTTTAGGTACGTTAAGCCACGTTTCACGTTAAGCGTTTTAGAATGTCCCCTTCTTCTTCATGATGAGGATTGTGTGAGTTTATCTGCGGCTCATGGAGTGTTTCTTCAGGAGGAGCATCATGCTGCAGGTGCTTCAGTCTGACTGAGCTTCCAGCTGAACTCTGACACACAGCACTGGATCTGATCGCTGTACTTGTCTTGCAGCTCGCAGAGGTGTGTGTACTGTCTGAAGACGTGTTTGTTCCGCTCATCTCTGCAGTGCCAGTGTCCAAGAAACAGTGAGAGCAGCACTCAAACACTTGCTCACTATATAAACCACTACACTGACCAGAAGTGTTGGGGTAACGTGTTAGTTTTAAATTTACAACAAAATATCGGAGTTACTTTTTCAAGTAAGCAATGCAATTTACTTTGTTTTTCCATTTATTGGCTGACAGTTCTCCTGTCCCTGTGTTGAGAGAATCAGGAACTTCATTCACCCTGAGGCTTATTCATTTCACTTTTGGTGTAAAAGGGCCTTTACACTTGCCAAAAATATGACTTTGGGAAATTTTTGTTATTAAAATCAAATAAGAAAGCCCAGCCCAGGTGACAAACAGTAACGCAAAAGTAACATATTGCATGAATTTCCATAAAAAGTAATGCAGTAAGACAATTAGTAATTTTATAGAGTAACACAATATTGTAACACATTACTTTGAAAGTAACTTTCCACAACACTGTTTATTGTCACTAAGTTAAACGGCAGCGGATGATGATGATGATGATGATGATGATGATGATGATTGAGTACATGTGTGTGGGTCATCCGGAGCTCATACATGCTGTTCAGTCACATTCAGGAATGACTGACAGGGTTTCTGCTAGATTTAAAAAAGTATTCCACAAATGAAGACCTTAAAAATTATTAAATCAGTGCAGAAAGTCTTAAATTCATAAAGTTAATTTAATTTTGCATGTTGTGCAAAAAAATAAATAAAAAAATTAAAAAGTTTTTTTTTCATTAACAAGTAATGGAGATCAATTGGAAGTTGTATTTTTAAACTTTTAAGTGTTGCTAATACAACTCTTTTTCTGCTCTTCACAAAATTACATCTTTTTTTGCTAGGTTATTAAAAATCTTAAATGTACCTTCATAAAACCTGCAGAATCCCTGGTCTGAATTTCATTGCATTAAAAACAAAAAGCCAGCTCACTGTCAGACTGATGAGGAGTTTTTTGTCTCAGGTCTGCCGCTGATCTGCGTGTGTCTGTGAACAGTCTGGTGCAGAACGGAGCTGTTGCGGCTGATGGAGACCTGCAGACCAAAACACAAGCGCTGGCCAATCAGGTGAGTCTGAAGACAGTAGAGCGGGGCTCAGATATAAGACCTACTGAAGAATTCATTCTAGGAAAATAAGCGAACAAGTTCATAGGAGTATTTATTAAGCTCCCTGTTACAGATGTGACACTTTAAGCTGCATCTGTTTTGATGAGCTCAGTAAATGTTTCCGGGCTACGGTTGTGCATCAGATTGTCTTGACTCTTTGGATGTGTGTGTCTGTGACTGCTCTGCTCCAGATGAATCGGGATGCTGTAGTGGAGGAGGTCATCGCTGGTTGAGGAGTGATTCACTTCAGATTAAACAAGGTGAACACACACTCCTGAATCATTCTTCATGTGTATAATGACTTTAGCCTGGGCTGCAGGATACATTGTGTAGACATGTTACAGCAATATGTTTGTCTTTTTGTGGTTTGACAGCTTGAATGAAGCCAGTGCTACATATACTGTACAGCACTTTCTAAAACACTTCACATGACTTAATGTACCAAGACAGTGAATTTAAAAGATCAGTATCAGTGTGTGTGTGTGTATATATATATATATATATATATATATATATATATACAATTGCAATTGGAATGAAAATTATTCAGCCCCCAAGAGACTGTAATACATTACCTGTAAGCTTTTCTGAAGATCCAGAATGTTGGATAAAATTGCATCTATAACAGTTTAGTGGCATATTAAAAGTGATAATGTCAGTGTATAATGAGATATTTTGGAGTACAGTATTTTTTTTTTGTAATACAGCCATGCCATAATTATTCAACGCTGCTGTTTTTAAGTCACATATTTGCATGGTAAGGAAAAAAATTGTGTTGAAACAAAAACAAGTCTTTGGAAACTTTTCAACAAGATTTAATTTGCTTGAGCTGTTACACATACATAAATATGGCCAAGTCAAAAAAGACTACAGAGAATAAATAGTTTTGTGAAATTAGACAGTCTGTGATTGCAAGAAGACACTAAATGTTCCCAGAGACACAGCTGGCAGTTTTTTTCTGTGAAGCTGCTTTGCAACAATGTGTATCGTGAAAAGCATGTTACAAATAAACGTGAGTTGAACTGAATTGTACCAGAAAACCTTTGAGGGCATTGAAGAAAAAGCCCAATATCATCAAGAGGAATGAAGTGTTTGATCAGAGCAACTAGGAAAAGCAAGACGACCTGATGAAAGGAGGAAAAAAATTCAATGCAGAGAATAAGAACTCTGAATAAAACATGGTCTTCATGTCAAGATGAATGGCTCTCTTGACCAAAAATTGAACTTTTTGGGGTTGAATAATTTTGATCGCAACTGTAAATATAGTATTCATCATCAGTAAGGTGTATTTGAATTTGGTGTTTTAATATCTCCATCTTAATACATTAGTGCAGGTATAAATAACTGTCTTGCAGTGAAGGAAAGCCTTGTGTAGCCAATAGCACACCCATTAGCTTACAGCATGATTTGATGTAGCCTGCGGCTCTGTGGTGTTATCCGCTGAACTCTTTGTGCTTTAGTTCTCCAAACATCGCTAAGAAATTTCACGCCGGGCACCTGCGCTCCACTATAATCGGTAACTCATCACTCTGTTAAAATAATCAGCAGAGGGAGGACTGGTGTACGGGATATTCCTAGGTTGATTATTTGCAAAACAGATGTTCTCAGCTTAAATTATGAGCTCTGTTTCTTTTGTAGGAAACTTCTTCATTGCCAACCTGAAGAAGGCCTTGGGGAAAGAGGTCATTCGAGTCAATTATTTGGGCGACTGAGGAATGCAGTTTGGTAAGTTACCTGTTACCATTATTAACCTAGAGAAGTTACGTATGTGATCCTGGACCACAAAATCAGTCATAAGGGTCAATTTTTTTTTTTTTTTAATTGAGATTTATACATCATCTGAACAGCTGGAACCTGAATAAATAATCTTTCCATTGATAGGATAGGACAATATTTGGCCGAAATACAACTATTTGAAAATCTGGAATCTGAGGGTGCAAAAAATAAAAATACTGAGAAAATCGCCTTTAAATTTGTTCAAATGAAGTTCTTAGCAATGCATATTACCGTATTGACCCGAATATAAGACGATGTTTTTTTTCTTGGAAATACATCTGAAAAAACGCGGTCGTCTTATATTCGGGGTCTAGACTTTGACATATCAATAATACACACACAACAATAGCTGACGCCAAATACACATAAAACTAGTGTACCATGAACGTGATGTACTGTGTGTTGGTAAAGATCGCGAGTGAAAACAAAAGAAAAAGAAAAGCTTACAGCGTCATGAGTTGTGACTGTCATGTTAGTCTGATGGGACCAAACTTTCTCTGTAAGAGATTTTAAAACAGTACACAGATTTGAAGACTACAGAAAAGATTTCACTTCTACTGTTAATACAATTTTGGTAGGCTATTATGAGATGGATAGACTAAATGTTATATAATTGAGATGGGCTACCTTTTTATTTTTATGGTATATCAAAAAGTGTATATTTTTAAATGTGATTGTTGGTACATTTTAATAGTATTTGCCATACTTTCAAAACAAAAATTAAAACAGGAAAAATATGCAATATAAAAATAATTTAAGAAAAAAATTAAATTCTCAGTAAAACACAAGATTTTGTTTTCAAAAAGCCTTTTTCCAAAAGGTACATCTGGAAAAAGGGGGGTCTTCTTATAATCGGGGTCGTCTTATATTCGGGACAATATGGGGTAGGCTACTTTTTTTTTTTTTTTTCCAACACTGTCTTTATTGATTTTAGAACATGTAATAGGAAAAAAATGATTGTAAAACAAAACAAAACAAAAAATAAATAATAAAAAATACAAAAATATATAAATACATGTACATTTACATACAATACCCATACATAGGTGTCAAAACAATGGTACATTAATATCAGGTGATGCATGATATACTAAGTTACACAGAAAATAGATTTGGATCGGCTTCTTTCAAAAATCCTATAAAGGGATTCCATACTTTGAAAAACTTTTCAGGTTTTCATATGTGAGCTTTTCCAAGGCCAAGCAATGGGACAATTCTTGTAGCCATTGTTTAAAATGAGGGCTTTCTGTGTTTTTTGACGCACTACTATAAGTTTTGCTTGTAATAAACAGAATATCAACATTTTCTTATCAGAGCAAGTAAAAGTGCACGTTACAGGGAAAATATTTAGTATACATAGTTAAGGACATTTGGGAACATTTTGTTTCAATACCATGGATAAAAAGTTTCAAACTTTTTCCTAAAAACATTCAACTTGGGGACACTTCCATAAACAATGATATAAAGTTCCTATCTCTTGATTGCATTTTATACATAGCAGGGTTCCAGACTGCGACTAAAACGGAAATATATTAATTTGTGAGTGAAGTTTTTGCTGAGGTTGCCACTGGTGACTATTTACATGTTATGATTTAAATTTGCATGTAATGCCTTTTTTTCCTGATGGTTTTGCAATCACATCTTTTGTTATGTTCACGTATTAAACTGAGACGATGCGCATCAAAGTTTTAGCGGAAAAAAAAGAGTTTCAAACAGTCCTCTCTCTGCAGCACAGCAGCATTGATGCACACCTGCTAAACACAGCTCAGCCGTGCAGCGCGAGAGAGATCGAAATGACAGAGGCATGTGAGTATAAGTGCACAAAAGCAGAGTCTATTTCGTGCACAACTTGAACAAACTACAACAGGTAAAGCAGTCAGCTGTGTGGATATGGGCAATATCATTAAAGGTGCCATAGAATGGAAAACTGTATTTACCTTGGCATAGTTGAATAATAAGAGTTCTGTACATGGAAATGACATACCGTGAGCCTCAAACACCATTGTTTCCTCCTTCTTATGTAAATCTTGTGAATAAAAAAATAGACCACTGAAAAATAGGCGAATCAGAACATGACACCGACTGTGACGTAACAGTCGGGATCACTAATAGTTACGCCCCCAACATTTGCATATACCCGCCCATGTTCTAGACCAGCCGAACCATCAGAAGTTCTGCAGGTATTGTGAAGAAACAAGCGAGGACAACAGCAAAAATGGCAGATCATGGAAATAAATGTTATGTTCCAAGCTGTGCAGGGGATGTGAAGTGCAGGGATGGGTTGGTGTCTGTATTCAGAAAGGCACGGAAAGCAAATAACGCGTTCTAATAAAATAACGCGAGCCACTAAAGGGACATGGTTAGCTGTTTGCTAGCGGTAGCCTGTTACATTACAGTACATAAGATTTCACTTACCACATAAATAGAGTAAGAAGAGATGACTGAGGATGATGGCGAATGATTTACAGATCCTGAGCACCTCTGACAAGCATCTGATCTTGTAAAATGTGTGGTAAGTATTGCCGCTCCATAGAATAAACAGAGTTCGTGCGATCGTGAATTGCGAAAGTGAAAGTAAAAAGTGATCATCCATTCGAAAGCAGCTTCAGTGCCCTGCATATTAATAGTGGCTCCCTGAAGCCCGCATTTTATATACAGTATAATTACCCAACGATATAACTGCGAGAGAAAGTATTGAAATATATATTTTCCTCCCTGTGTTACTGAAATGAGCCGCGCTGTGAAACAGCCAATCAGAGCAGAGCTCAACATTATTATTCATGACTCTTCCAAATAAGGTAATAACAAATCATTTCATTCTAGGGACAAATCCTAGGGTTGTAAATGGACATGTAAAACCATTTCTGGAGATTTTTTGTCCTTACCTAAGCCATATACCTTCTATGTAGATATCAGAGAACAATTTAAAATATTGTATCAATGCATTCTATGGCACCTTTAACAATTCTCGTTTATAATCATTACTAATATGACTTCTTATCAAGATCCTAGTCTATATGCTGTGTTCTGTTAATGCATGAACTTCATATTATTTGAAGCGCACTTGCCGTCCAGTAGCCTGATCCCAAAAAGCTTTGTGCTTTGTTACTTTTAATAAACAAAGTAAGTTATCAGCTTTAAAATTATGCCAAATTCATAACAAAATTCAAACAATAAATGCGGTTTTGGTGCTCTTTAATGGGGCAGGCGCGATCACTTTAGCGCCTCAGTTAAATCGGCAAGTTAACCCATTATATCTTTCTCTTTACTACTATATTACATAATGAACATGAATTAACATCAAAAGGTAGGGTATTCTATAAGAGAACCTACAGTAAATCTTACTGAAATATCTCATGTAAAGCTCATTCAATGTTTCAAACTGCAGAAAATGTGTAAAGTTTGTAAACATTGCAACGTAAAAATACAGGTGCATCTCAAAAAATTAGAATGTCGTAGAAAAGTTAATTTCAGTAATTCAACTCAAATTGTGAAACTCGTGTATTAAATAAATTCAGTGCACACAGACTGAATTAGTTTAAGTCTTTGGTTATTTTAATTGTGATGATTTTGGCTCACATTTAACAAAAACCCACCAATTCACTCTCTCAACAAATTAGAATATGGTGACATGCCAATCAGCTAATCAGCTCAAAACACCTGCAAAGTTTTCTTGAGCCTTCAAAATGGTCTCTCAGTTTGGTTCACTAGGCTACACAATCATGGGGAAGACTGCTGATCTGACAGTTGTCCAGAAGACAATCATTGACACCCTTCACAAGGAGGGTAAGCCACAAACATTCATTGCCAAAGAAGCTGGCTGTTCACAGAGTGCTGTATCCAAGCATGTTAACAGAAAGTTGAGTGGAAGGAAAAAGTGTGGAAGAAAAAGATGCACAACCAACCGAGAGAACCGCAGCCTTATGAGGATTGTCAAGCAAAATCGATTCAAGAATTTGGGTGAACTTCACAAGGAATGGACTGAGGCTGGGGTCAAGGCATCAAGAGCCACCACACACAGACGTGTCAAGGAATTTGGCTACAGTTGTCGTATTCCTCTTGTGCGTCTTACCTGGGCTAAGGAGAAGAACTGGACTGTTGCCCAATGGTCCAAAGTCCTCTTTTCAGATGAGAGCAAGTTTTGTATTTCATTTGGAAACCAAGGTCCTAGAGTCTGGAGGAAGGGTGGAGAAGCTCATAGCCCAAGTTGCTTGAAGTCCAGTGTTAAGTTTCCACAGTCTGTGATGATTTGGGGTGCAATGTCATCTGCTGGTGTTGGTCCATTGTGTTTTTTGAAAACCAAAGTCACTGCACCCGTTTACCAAGAAATTTTGGAGCACTTCATGCTTCCTTCTGCCGACCAGCTTTTTAAAGATGCTGATTTCATTTTCCAGCAGGATTTGGCACCTGCCCACACTGCCAAAAGCACCAAAAGTTGGTTAAATGACCATGGTGTTGGTGTGCTTGACTGGCCAGCAAACTCACCAGACCTGAACCCCATAGAGAATCTATGGGGTATTGTCAAGAGGAAAATGAGAAACAAGAGACCAAAAAATGCAGATGAGCTGAAGGCCACTGTCAAAGAAACCTGGGCTTCCATACCACCTCATCAGTGCCACAAACTGATCACCTCCATGCCACGCCGAATTGAGGCAGTAATTAAAGCAAAAGGAGCCCCTACCAAGTATTGAGTACATTTACAGTAAATGAACATACTTTCCAGAAGACCAACAATTCACTAAAAATGTTTTTTTTTATTGGTCTTATGAACTATTCTAATTTGTTGAGATAGTGAATTGGTGGGTTTTTGTTAAATGTGAGCCAAAATCATCACAATTAAAAGAACCAAAGACTTAAACTACTTCAGTCTGTGTGCATTGAATTCATTTAATACACGAGTTTCACAATTTGAGTTGAATTACTGAAATAAATTAACTTTTCCATGACATTCTAATTTATTGAGATGCACCTGTACATAATAATTCATTTACATCAGAATAGCCACTCAGTGTCCATAAACTCATCAGTCAGCTAGAAAAAAAATACTATTTTACTTAACCTGTTGTCTGCATGATTCAACAACTCCTATTAAATTGCATTTCACTAATGAAGAAAAACAGACTGAATATGTGAAAGACATATGACGGTATTTATAAGATGCATTGAGGAGGAGCCCAAACTATACTCAGTGGCCAAGTGATGCTTATGGTCAATGATATTGGTACAGATTCTGTGTAATGAACAGTTCTTTGTGACTGTATATTTCAAGTTGGAAAAGACATTTAGTTCCCACTTTGTGAACCTTAGTTCCCAGGTCATCTACAAGATGGATTAAAATGCTGAAAGTCAAGAAAATATGAGACAGAAACACATGACAGTATGATTGAAATGTTAAAATGTAATAATAATAATAATAACAAATAAAACATTTATTCTGTGGCACCTAAAAAAATAATTTGGCGCCTAAGTTTTTTCTTATAGGAGCCAATGGCTCCTTACTCTATTTTTTTTTGTCTGGAGCCCTGCATAGATCAGGAATGTTGGGATTAAATTTGTGTATTAATTCCGGAGTAATGTATACTAGCAATGCATATTACTAATCAAAAATGAAGTTTTGATATATTTACGGTAGGAAATTTACAAAATATCTTCATGGAACATGATCTTTACTTAATATCCTAATGATTTTTGGCATAAAAGAAAAATTGATCATTTTGACCCATATAATGTATTGTTGGCTATTGCTACAAATATACCTGTGCTACTTATGACTGCTTTTGTGCTCCAGGGTCACATATTACTTGCATATACTGCTGAAAAAGGTCATGTTGTTTGTCAGTGAGCCTTGTTTGGGTGGAAGTGGCTGGTGTTTGCAGGTCTGCTGGGCGCAGGCTTTGAGCGCTTCAGCTCTCAGGAGAAGCTGAGGACGCAGCCGCTGGAGCACGTGTTTGAGGTCTGCTCTTAAACAGTCGTCTGTATGTGTTTGGTTTGCACTGGCCCAGGCTGGATAGAGCTGCACTTGCTCAGATCTGTGTGTTTTCTTGCTGTGGGCTGCAGGTGTATGTTCAGGTGAACCGCAAGGCAGAGCGCGATGAGAGCGTGCGTTCAGCAGCCGCAGAGTTCTTCAGGCGTCTGGAGCGGCGCGAGGATCAGGCCCCGGTGCTCTGGAGACAGTTTCGGGAGATCACAGTGGACTAATATAAACGCATCTATCAGGTAATATCAGTTCTCATCCATGAGGTATTTATGTGTTCATATCTGGAAGTGCCTGTGCTCAAAACTAGAGCTGCGTTAGAGGAACTGCGTGACATGGTTGAACGTTGGGTTATCCAGTTGATCTTTTATGCAAAAACACTGTTTAGGTCACTTTAATGTGCATTTTAACTAATGCAAGACTCTAGATATTCAACCTTTGTCTAATGCATTAAATTATGCCAATTTTATGCACATTTTTAAATCACATTTCAGGTGTTTCCATTCAGAATTTCTTATGCACACTTAAAAAGACCCATGCTCTCTGACTTCACATCATCTATGACTTCAGCAAGTTTTATGTTCTAATGAGCATTTGACTGTATATTTGATATTGATTCGTATTGAACATATTTCAGTTGCATGTCGATTTTTCTTAAATCTCTGTCAAATAATGCTGTAACTGTACAGGGAACCCTGTCAACTCATATGTTACTGTAATATTAAATGTTAAAATGAACAACAAACTCTTAAATTCAGTTTATATTCATTTATAATATTCAACATTCAAACAGCAAGGCAGGTTTCATGAAGCTGCATGTTAATTCCTTGAAAGAGTTAACAGAGACTTTAATCACCCTTTCTCAAATTAAGGCTTTAAAAAGAACATAAAGTCTTAAATTCACAGCAGAAAATGTTGCATGCATGGCAAAAATGAATATCTTTCTCAGTATATTTGTCATTTTCCAACATAAATATCCAGATGTTCTTAAATCAAGATGGGTCATTCCGTGTCAAATCAACCAAATTTCAGAAATTTCCCCGGCTCAAATTTTTGATTTTGCTAATATTGTTTTCTGAAGAAAGATAAACATGTATAGTGATGATAGCCCAGATATTAAATGTCATGGATTAATATTTACTAAGTAATCCACTATTTTGTAGAGGTGGGTCAAAATGGCAATTTTCACCTATGATTCAGAGCCAAGTTGCACAGAGATTGGAAGCTCTGTTAGTAAAATATGATGACTTTAGCAATCTTTGTTGCATTATGTGCCAATGGTGACCATTCAAAAATGGGGAAACAGCACTTTTCAAGTTTTTTTCTCCAAAGTTTGGATGCCTGTAACTCAAAAAGTATTAAAGATATCTTAACGCCCTTTTAGATATTGGGTCTTAACAAACTTTCCTTTTGGCATCTTCATTTTTAAGGCCCTATATGGTTTGGTTCCAGAGATATTGGAATTTAAATATGGTTCCAAGAGTAAATTTTTAAAATGTACATTTTCAGTGGTCAAAAACCAAATGTGGGTTAGTTTGCAAAAATATGATACTTCTTTTCTTTTAAAGAGGAATGTCTGAAGAACAAATAATGTTGAAACTAGAGATGTATCTTGTTTACTTCTCTCAAAGCAATTGCATTGAACATACCTGTCTGAGTGCCATAAATATTCTTTTTCCAAAGTTTGCATGCCTATAACTCAAGAAGTATTAAAGATATCGCAATATGATTTAAGATTCTAGTTCTTAATAAACTTTTCTTTTGGAATCTTCATTTTCAAGGTCCTACATCGTTCAGTCCCAGAGATATGGGGACCTCGATGAGGCTCCATATTCAGATTGTTGAATATTACATATTTTAGTGGCTGAAATCAAATATTTGTCACTTTGTATACAGCTGATACTTATTGTATTTAAAGCAGAATGTCTGAAGAATAAGTAATGTTGAAACTAGGAATGCATCTTGTTTCCCTCTATCAAAACAATATGCACAGAACATGTCGGAGTGCTAAAAATGCACTGAAATTGTCAAGTTGAGGGACATTACCTTTTTCTCAGTAGTCTATTCATAAGATTCTATATTTGAATCAGTTTCAGGGATATTTGGAAGAAGGGATTTTGTTCATTTTAACAGCTTCTGAAGCTACTAAGAGTTCAAACACACATAACATGTTTGAATCAAATCCCACACCTCATAGGGAAAAGTGGTTGCTTTTACCACACATTGCATTCACATTTGCCAAGATTTGCTTAACCTGGATTAATTAGAATTTCTTTTACTTTTTTATTGTTATGTAATGTGAGCATAGTCATAGTGCTAAAGGGCATATTTGGCATAATCACTGATAATACCTCAAACATTTAAGGTCTCTCACACTTGAAATAATTAACACTGGGTAAATCCAAACCCCGGGTAATCTTATTTTACATTTCACACTGTTCATACTTTACAGAGAGTTAACAATTAATCCTGATCATTCATAATCTGATGTGTCACACTGTACATTCCTAAACCCTGCGTTACTGCTATTATTTGCATTGTCAGCAGTGATGTCTAGATAAAAAAAAAAATTATAATAATAATAAAATAAAAAAAAACACATTTGGTGTGAAAATGGGTAGGATACAACAATTTGGACATGGAGCTGCACCAAGATGTAGGATTAAACCATACAGGGCCTTAAAAAAAAAATTCCCCCTTTTTTAGGAACAAGAATATAAAATCAAATTATGATAACTTTAATACATCGTGAGTTACAGGCACACACATTTTGGAAAAAGAATATTTATGACACTCAAACAGGTATGTCCTATACAATTGTTTTGATAGAGGGAAACAAGATGCATTCCTAGTTTCAACATTACTTATTCTACAGACATCTGCTTTAAATACAATAAGTATCAACTGTATACAAAGTGATCAACATTTTTTTTTTTTTAAACGCTGTATTGTAATATTCAACAATCTGAAAATGGAGCCTCATTGAGGTCCCCATATCTCTGGGACTGAACGATGTAGGGCCTTGAAAATGAAGATTCCAAAAGAAAAGTTTATTAAGAACTAGAATCTAAAATCATATTGCGATATCTTTAATATTTCTTGAGTTATAGGCATGCAAACTTTGGAAAAAGAATATTTATGGCACTCAGACAGGTATGTTCAATGCAGTTGTTCTGAGAGAACTAAATTAGATACATCTCTAGTTTCAACATTATTTGTTATTCAGACATTCCTCTTTAAAAGAAACAAAGTATCATATTTTTGCAAATTGACCCACATTTGGTTTTTGACCACTGAAAATATGTACATTTGAACAATTTACTCCTGAAGCCATATTAAAATTCCAATAGATCTGGAGCCAAAGCATGTAGGGGCTTAAAAATGAAGATGCCAAAAGGAAAGACCCAATATCTAAAAGGGCATCAAGATATATTTTATACTTCTTGAGTTACAGGCATGCAAACTTTGGAGGAAAAACTTGAAAAGTGCTGTTTCCCCATATTTGAATACATAATGAAACGAAGATTGCTAAAGTGAACAGATTTTACTAACAGACCTGCCAATCTCTGTGTAAAAATAACATTATGATGCTGCCATCTTTCTGAAGTAATTTTTACCCCCCTGTAATTTGGCTCTGAATCTCAGGTGAAAACTAGCATTTTGACCCCCCTCGACAAAATAGTGGATTACTCAGTAAATATTAATTCATGACATTTAATATTTAATATAACAACTTTAATATTTTTATTAAGATTTTGAATGATTATTGAAGCTTTAAGGGCTCACTGCAGTTTTTATCCAAAATAAAAGCTTGATGGTTTAACCCAGTATAATTTTAATATCATTGAGACACTATTACCGTTTTTATTAATATTTTGAATTGGTTTTTATTTTTATATTTTCCATTTTTATTTTAATTTTAGTTGAAGTTTTAATTCATTTTTATTCTTAACTTTTCAGGAACAAACTTAAACATACATCATATGTAATTGTTCTTACATGTGTGGCAGGTCAACATAGTTCACGAAACAAACAACGAACAAACTTGTTTAACAAACCATATACAAATAAATAATACAATAATGTCACCATAATAAAAACAATTGACAAAATTATATAAATAAATGAATACTTGAATCCAACAAAGGGGCATTTATTAACTTTTAAAAGATCAAATAATTCATCCAAAGTTTTCGTCAGCCAAACCTCTTAAATGTAAAATATTTTCTTGAGGTTCCCCTGAGATTTTAAGTTCATATTTCAACACTTTCACATGTTCACAGTTCTCTATTACTTATTCACCGTTCTTTATATTGGCTTAATCTTGTAGTTAAGTTTTTTTTTTTTTTAAGTAGTTATATTTAAATTTGTTTTTATTGTAAAATTATTCATATATAGGGCTGCACAACTTGGCCAAAAGATTATGTTGTGTATTATTTGGTCATATATTGTGATTTGGCATTTAATATGAAAATGTCTCCCTTTGAACAAAGAACAAAGACTGTACTGCTGATGGAAATGGTTGTAAGGATCTTCACACTTGTGTTCACTCTTCACAAGAACCAACACAACAATTACAAAACAAATATTGATGTCTTAAATTATTCACTATTAAATGTTCAAATGCTCAAGCTTTTAACGTCAAAACATCAAGCTTTTATTCTGGCAGATTACTGATGAAACTTCTGCACACAAAAATGTTGAAAATGATGTAAATGTGAATGTAAATGAAGTGTTTGTGAATGCACCTTGAACTCACAGCGGCAGGAGAGATGCAGCATTTACTGTGAACGGCAGACTATATACTCAATCTCCTGAAATCATCTCTGCTCTCTCGATTTGCTAATGGTCTTTTGAGTGTTATTGGAGAGGAGGTCTTTTTGCCACCACGTCCACATTATCAAAACACTGATCTCTACAGATGTTTGATGTGTAAAATGACGTGGTTTTCTTTCTAGGTTAATTTGATGATATTTAATAGATTATTCAGACATCAAACGTGATGGGGTTTGTGCCTTAATGCTCTAAAACAAAGTGTAGCATGGCAAAGATAACAGAGTTTCCGTCATAAACATGAGTTCTGCTGCTCAAACACAGATGCAGTGGGTATGTTTCACTTCAGGACAGAGACACACCTTTTCAAAATATTGAACTTAATGACCATAAAAGTAGTAATTCTCTGATCTGACACACCTACTGACTAAACATCTCGCAGTATTATGTGCATTAGATGCAGGATCTTTTGTGTTTTTGTTTTTTTAAAACATGAAACACTCTGGTGCCGGTCATCTGGCACTATTAGTTGACCACACATCATCCCACAGTCCACATCCAAAACACATGGGAATGAAGCTCCAGTCTGTAGACTTCAGATCATAGAGAAATTAAACATTGTTTCTGAATTCCAGATCATTTTATGAAATGTTGGCAGTCCTGTTCCTCTTGAGTGACAATACACAATTATTTTTCCAATTTTTTCATTCTGTTGAATCCATCCTTGAGCTGGTTATAGCCTGACCTTAGATACTGCTTTACTAGTGTTTTCATGCCTGAAACTGACATTGTTCCATGTGATTAAAATGCAGTTCAACCATAAATGATTTATCAAACTTTTATTTTGTCAAATTTTAAAAGCTTTCAGTTTTCATATTGCCATAATACCTAGTAAAGCCCAGTGCCTGCGTCTGGGATCAAACGGTTGGTTTCTCTATTTGTAACCCATTCACTAACATGCACTGATTTTGTTAGTTGATTTGTGTTCGTCTAAAACATAAGAGGTCATTATTGATAATGTTAGATCAAATCTCTACACCAGAAATATTGCATCAAAATAAATATTGCAGTGTCTTTACCAGATGCCGTCAGAAGACATCTGTTTCATCCGTATCCAAACCAGTTCACAAAACTGTATTAACTAAAAGTCTTCTGTCAGCCTGAGAGGTTGCCCAAGAAGACAGAGTAATGATTATAAAAACTGAGCAGAGTTTATTGAATAATCTTAGTTGTGTATGTTTTGATGATGTGTATGTATTTGATGATGTGATAGTTGTGTATGTATGTCTGAGCGACTTTGTCTGACTGGCACAAATCCAACAAGTGTTGTGATACCAAACTGATTCACATCAACATCCCAATAAACCTTGACATTGAGATGTTCCCTCTTATCTGTGAAAACAAATATTTCATGAAACCCCGCAAACAACAGTAGCAAGCACTGTAAGAGCAAGGAAAACAATTACCAATGTAACATATATTTAAAAAATCAAATGAAAATGATTATAAATGATAAATCAAACTTCAGAAAATAAAGCACAGCACAGCTGTATGGTTTATGCACACACAAGCTGCTACTGAAACACATGCTCAGGTCCTTCAATACATTCTCTTCTAGTTCACTTCACTGAAAACCATTTAACAGTTACAAATATGCAGTCATGTCAGATTTTAACAACTGTCTTTAATGTCTGTTTGGAAAATAAGAGAATACCAGACTCATGGAAAGGAGCATTAATTCATCGTATTCCAAAAAAAGACAACATCCCTGATGATCCATCGACATGGAGGGATATATCCCTTCTTCCTACCGTCTATAAGGTGTTCATGAAATGCATACTGGCCAGAGTTCTTCCGTGGTTGGTGGAGGCTGACATCTTATTCACCAAGCAGAAGGCATACATCAATAGGCAAGGTATGAATGAACATGTATTCTGTCTTAAAACAGGGATAGATGACTTTAAGCATGAGTCATGCAGACTGTATTCAGTCTTGCTGGACTTTAGAGATGCATTTGGAACTTTATCTCAGGATGTTATGATCAGATCATTAGAGGAAATACAGCTACCTCAGCTGTTCATCGACATAGTGAAAGATATATACAGAGGCTCCTTTATTGAAGTAATCTGTGGAGAACAACTCACTCATTCAATATCACTTCAGATACGCATTAAAACTGGCTGCCCATGGAGTGCAATTAATTTCATAGTTGCCATTAACCAATGGTTAAAGTGGATGTGTCAATGTGCCCCCGCTGGCGTGATGTCTCCTATCCCAGTACAGGGCTATGCAGATGATGTCCAGATGGCCTCCAGAGAAGAGAGCATAATTAAAAACGTGGAGGGAACAGGTGGTATCGTTCAAAATCTGATAAATGTCCAGTGTTTACAGTAGCAACAAAACCCTTACGGGTATATTCTCTTCATGAGACATACACTTATCTTGGACATAAAATTAATATTGCAGGAGAATGGAAAGAGCAAGTAAACATCATCTTGTCAGAGTTTACATCCAAGCTGGACTTGGTAAATTGATAAATGTCCACTGCCACTGACTATGAAGCTGGAGGCTATTAGACAGGTGGCACTGTCTAAAGTACAACATCTGTTCTCCAACGTTCATATCCAACAGAAAGTGCTGAGCGAAATGGATAATAAAACAGTGAGCTTAGTGCGAAAGTGGTTTGGACTTAATACACACAGCACTGGTGATGTTATTTTTCATCCCCAATGGGAAGGAGGGTTGGGGGTACCAAACGTGACATGGATTTATACCAGCATGCGGATTTCCCATCTTCTGAACATGCTGAATAATGATGATACAGACGTTAGGGAGCTGGCTCGATCCTCCCTGTTCTTGGATCTTAGGAGACCCAAGGTGCCGCTGGTCAGGGAGTCAGAGCCTCAATTCCTTGGCTTCAAAAGGAAACCCAGCGGGAAACTGGACACTCATTCTGCTGGTTTTGGTGTCTGGTCAGATTGGCTGGACCTGGAGTATCTCTGGAGTGGGTGAGGTCTGACTTTGAGAGTGTGAGAGTCTCGGAGGATATCATCACTGACCCCCTGACCTATGTCAGGGCAGCAGCCACATACGGTGGTGATAGCCACCCGCTAACATCTGCAGGTGCCCGGCGAACTATCCTGGAATTACATCAATTCCAGCAAAAACAACACTGGACTGGACTGAAACTTCAGGGAAAACTTGCATGTCTTCCCTCTGCTGATCATTCTGTTTCACATTCATTTCTGAAGAATACTGCACTCAGTGAGGACATCGTTATTTTTACAGTAAAAGCCAGATTACAAGTTCTCCCTACCAGACTCAACCTGTCTATCTGGTTTCCTACAACTCAGGTTCCTCACTGTTTGCATCACACTACAGAACAGATCACTGAAACACTGCCACATATCTTGAATGGCTGCCATGTTCACAAGGGAATGTACATAGCACGCCACGACAGAATAGTGGACCTGATAGTGAAAGCTATATCAAATCATTTATCACTTTTAGTAAGAATATACAAACATTCTTGTGTAACACCATATATGTTTCAGGATCTCAATAATAATTCTGGAATTTTTTCTCATCTGTCTGCTAATACAGCAGATGTTGTTGTGATTAATGAGGAGTGTAGAGAGGTGTTTGTTTTGGAGGTGGCATGCACCTTTGATTCTAGTATGGAGGAAGCTTTTATGACCAAAGTCATTAAATACCAACCACTCCTAAATATTATTTCAGAGATAGGTTATCAGAGTCGATTATTGGTTTTCATATTTGGCAGTTTAGGACACACACACAGGTTGGTTGTAAAAGGGCTTCAACAACTTGGGATGCCCAAAAAGAGGGCTAAATGGTTAGCAAAGTACTGTGCTCTGTCTGGTATCATAGGTAGCCGTCATATATGGCGGAGACGTTGTTATTTATACCCATAACAACTGAGTGATATGCTTAATATTGTGAAGATCTATTATATGCAACTGGTCCATGATTTTTTGTATATGAATTTAACTGCATCTGTAATATTTATGTCCCTGTAGAGTATTTCTTTTAAGTGGATTTAAATAAATTGTCAAAATGTGTGTGTCTGTGTCTGTGTGTGTGTGTGTGTGTGTGTGTGTGTGTGTGTGTGTATGTGTGTCAGGTGTGTTCATGTGGTGTTCGGGCTGGTGCAGGGCATGAGCACGCGCCGTGGGGAGGTGGTGTTCCTGGAGGACGTGGTGGAGGAGGCACGCAGCAGGATGCTCAACAACATGAGGCAGTCCAGCAGTGAGAGAATACACTTACTGTTTGCCCTAACCAGAACTGACCATCCCTAACCAGAACTGATCATCTCTACCATAAATGACCATCCCTAACCATAACCAATCACCTTTAACCATAACTGACCATCCCTACCTACCATAACTGACCATCCCTAACCATAACCAATCATCTTTAACCATAACTGACCATCCCTACCATAACTGACCATCCCTAACCATAACTGATTACCCTAACTGTACCTGACCATAACTGATCATCTCTAACCATAATAAGTCATCCCTAACCATAACCGATCATCTTTAACCATAACTGATCATCCCTGACCATAACTGATCATCCCTACCATAACTGACCATCCCTAACCATAACTAATTACCCTAACCGTAACTGACCATAACTGATCATCTCTACCATAACTGACCATTCCTAACCAGAACTGTCTATCCCTAATCATAACCATAACTGACCATCCCTAACCATAACTGTCCATCCCTAACCATAACTATAACTGACCATCCCTAACCAAAACTGACCATCTGTAACCATAACTTATTACCCTAACCATAACTGATCATCCCTAACTGCCTAACACAAGCTCCATTCATTAATTTTATTTATAAAGCACTTTAAGTAAACTAACATGACTAATAACACAAAGAAAAAGGATTAAACAGTAAAGACAATAAAATAAATCTAATGAATCGATGAAATCAGCTTCATGAAAATAAAATCTTTCAAATGGAATCCTGAGATCACAGCCTCTAGTCTATTCACTGCCACATTCTGGCATTAGTGGATAGTTTTGGGGTAACTGAGGCTCTTTCTGTGTGTTGTGTAGCTTCTAAAGTGCTGGAGGATCCAGAGCAGACTGCAGAGAGGGTTGGGATCAGTGCTTTAATCATACAGGTACACACACACACACACACACAGACCAGTTCCTCTGAGAACACAATCCTCACTGACTGCATTTCACTTCTAAACGGTGTGATTCATAATCATGCTGGATTTCCTATTGATATTGGTGAAGTTCAGCTGAGTGTTTTATAACCTGCTTGTTTATCAAATGTGTTTATCAAATTTGTTAGGACTTCAAAGGGCCGCTGATGTCTGACTATAAGTTTGATTGGGACAAAGTCCTGCAGGCACATGGGGACTTTCTCCAGTACACACACACACACACACACACACACACACATGAACAGGGTTGAACTACTGGCTCATTTTATGATGTTCAAACACATTTATAAACTGCCACTCTATGATTCGCATTGAACAATATCTGTCTTATGACTGCATCTTTGTGTTTGTGCATCTGTATCATATCACTCCATACTGTCACACTTAAAGAAATGGTTCATGCAAAACTAAAAGTGTGCTAAAAATTTACCCTCAGGCCATCTGAGATGTAGAGGAGTTTGTTTCTTCATCAGGTTTGGAGAAATGTAGCATTGCATAACTTTCTCTGCAATGCATCCTCTGCAGTGAATGGGTGCCGTCAGAATGAGAGTCCAAACAGCTGGAGTGTGTTGGGCAGCGGCTCAGACTGTGGCTGATCTGCTCAGGAGTTTGATGGAGTGTTTGTGTTCACAGTTTGCTGAGGAGACACTCGACTGAGACTCTCTCCTCTGCTGGACAGCAGAAGTGTCTTGGTTCTCCAGCACCTGCTCAGGTGAGCTTCACCTTCATCACCTTCGTCATTCACACAGCAGTGTTGGATGAGTCCGTCAGTACCAGATCACAGAGAACTGCTGATGTTTGTATTATATTGGACACTATCGGCCGTGTTTGTTTGAGGGCTTTAGGGTTTCCTTTATCTGTTCTGTTCTCATTGTGTAAATGATGTGAAACGTGCTGCTTGATTCTGATTGGTGGACAGACGTTCTGAAAGTAGTTCCAGGTCTGTTGACCGCAGTACTGTTCCACATCATTTCAGTTACTTCCTTACAGCTGACAACAGCAAAAGAACCGAAATCCACACAGACACTGGTAAAGCAAACAAATATGACTCAAAATGAAGTGTGACAAACAATTTCAGTGTTTTCACAACTACTTTTGTCTTGTCCAATCACACACTTCTCTCTCTCTGATAACGGCATGTAAAATGATGTTTTGGAATGAGCGATGGAGGCACAAGAAATGAGATGGCTTTAAGGACAGAAGCCTGACAAATATCATGAGATCTGGTAATGGTGGTATAAGTGGTCTGTTGAAAGCGGTTCTCTTTACTACCTCAGTTGTGTGATATTTTTCTATAATTCAGTGGTCAATTGTTAATTATTCGTCTCTAATCCCAGTGCAGAGCTGTTAGGAGTGGACGACCTAGAGACTGACCTGTTTTTATATGACAAATTGTTTAAATCTATGATAACCAGTAATGTAGTTTTGTTATGAATAAATAATCATGTCAACAGTTTACCTTAACATTTACCCAAGATAAATGAAAATATAACTTCACATTTTTAAAAATATGTGGTATTATTATTAGTAGTAGTAGGTTTTATTTAGTAACTCATTTAGCTGATGGTTTGCAGATACGATGAAGTTCTGCTTCAGTTGGTGAATGACTGCAGCCCAGACACCTGGTCAGCTTCCTCATGACCCTCACACAGCTGTAGACACACAGCTGTAGACTTACACTCCGTCTCACAGTCTGCAGAGAGTGACTCACGCTTCAGCAGGAGGACAGGTGTGCTGTGAAAGGTTATGTGTGCGTCAAACAGAGCCGTGTATCATCAAGTGCATTCAGCTCTGCTTGGGAAGTCATAATTACAACAACTGTTGGAGCAAGATGGAAATCTTCCTTTTCTACGTAAGATTCAACTCATTTTTTAAACTCTGCATCTACGAAATGATGAACAGATGATGCACATTGGGTATTCTGTTGAAATAGTTTTACTGTAAACCAAAAAAATCATTCATTTTAATAAATGTACCATTAATACAGATGCTGCATTTACTGCATCTGACAGATTTTCTCATTGACACACCCTCAAGTCTGAAAATAATGCAGTAGGATATCAGGGACTGAATCAGACAAATTTAAGATTCAATCAGAACATCGAAACATGACGAGCCGAAATTCCAGAGAGGCCCAAAACAACAGGACAAAGTCGTAAATTAGATCCCTCGGGCCAGCCCGTCTGAGGAAAGCCTAACCCGCAAGCCTCTTTCACAGAACAGCTTGCAACATTAAAACAAAAGAACACTCCAATGAAGGAAGGAAACTGTCAAATTTGGGGCAAGTAATCAAGACTGATGGTCAAAGAGATGGCCATCACGTGTTCCACGACAGAAATCACAAGCTTCTTTTCTCCACATAGAAGATGAAGACTGAGACTGAAATTCTTTAGTTGAAATTCTTTGTTTTTTTGTTCTACGCAGAACTACACACAGACTTTCTTTTTTATATGCACCAAAATCATCTTAAAAGGACTTATGAGCAACTAATGAACTCCATATTATGTATGTAACCCACACAATTGATGATCATGTTTAAATCACATATTATGTATGCCTTTTTAATAACTAGGGAAGAATTTAAGAGTTAATATTCATGTTTGGTTATGTATGAGTTTGAAAAATCATGCTTTAAATGTTTCTTCCAATCAATTCTTTGTCAAATGTATCATAGTCTTGTTAGAGAAATCATGTCCAAAATTATACTTTACAAGAGCGGGAAAATTCGGACCATGTGACTGATACAGGATTTATGATGGGGAAGAAACAGAGCAACACCCCTAGGCTAAGATCATTTCTAATTGATCAAAACGTCCAGATAGGACGGTCTGAAAGCCGAGTTTAAATACTCAGGACACCATCAAATTACGCTTTTTGCTGCTTTATGCTGCTTCTACTCTTCCCCTAAGATGTCTTCCTCTTCTTCTTCTTCTCTTTTGCCACCGCGTTTTGACGCTGCTCTTTGAGCGTGCTCTGGCCTACGTGCCAGCTGCCAACACAATGAGAAGAAAACCCACCTAGTCTCGTTACATCCTTTTATTCTTTTACTTTAATTTCTTGTCTTTCCGTGAGTTTCATTAAGTTAAGTTTGCTGCAAAGTCCAGCTCTGACTGCACCCGCCCAAACTTCAACCAGACCAACTCCGCATCAAGAGCCAACGCCCAAGACATCATTTCAATGACTACTGAACATCCAACCAATCAGCAAACTTGGGAAAACCCTTTTCTGCAAAGACAAGGATACAAGGGAATCCCTTAAGGCAACGCAAGCAAGTAACCTTCAGACTTCTAACTGAATTGGTGCATTTAATACAAATTTTAGCCTCATTGAGAAACTCAATGCAAGGGTTAATTAAGTGACTGATGGTTGTTCAGGTCTAGGCAATAACACATATTGCTGTAAACTTGGGATTTCACATTTTCATTCTTTAAACTCATTCTTTCATCTCTTTCTGCAACTTATGTGAATGTGTGAATGTGTGTGTTCATGTGTTAGATTAGATTACATGTCTTAGATTTATATAAATAAAGTCTTATTTATATTGAAAAGAAGTATCTTGTGTTTTGTGCTTACAAGTTAATGTCTTAATCTGCGGATCTTGTTACTGTGCTTATTAATAGTGTTTTCACTATATTTTGGATTGTAATATCCAGTGTAGAGTTGATGTTATACGGCTCGTTCAGTGACTCGCTGCCGACTCAGTGATCAGCCGTGAAACAGTGACTCTGTTCAAATTCCCTATAAAATCATAAATGATTCCCTTTGAGCTAAATTGACTTTTTCCCTTATTTACTTTATTACCCCTTACAATCCAGTTTCCCACTTCACTTTTGACATTCATGTACATTATATGATCTTTCTGGTCATATGGTTTAATACACAACTGTCATCATCTTTTGCCGCAGACCCAGGGTGAAAAAATGTGCACTTTCATAATGTACTTAAAGTATTTTCGCGCACTAATTTTGTACTTAATATACTAAACATGAATCTTTAGCACTTAAGATAATCTTAAGATCATCTAAGTGTACTCAATTGTGCTATTTTGAGACACCATGAATATGAACTAAAATGTGCTTTTAGCATACTTTCTCTGTATTTACTACTTGTAGTACACTTGAACCCATCTTTCATACACTAATACACTCAAATGTACTACAAGTGGTGACTAAATACATTTTTACATACAGAGACGGTATGTTAAAAGCACATTTTAGTTCATATTCACGGTGTCTCAAAATAGCACAATTGAGTACACTTAGATGTTCTTAATATATAAAAAATGATTCTTTAGTACTTCTTAAAGATAATCTTAAGTACAAAGTTAGTGTGTGAAAATAAAGCACTTTAAGAACATTAGCTTTTTTTCACCTGGGGAAGTGCAATTGTGAGTAAATTGTCATCTTTGCAAGAATGTAATACAAAGTAACATTTATCTTTTGAAACATGAACCGTACATAACAGGCACTGGAATAAACAGACCAAAACATGACCAAACACGATGAATCATTTTCAGATAACCTCCACTTTCACAGGCCAGTCTGCGGCACTTTCACATTTATCCATTTGGGAAAGCTTCTTCAAATCGCTTTTGGATGAAAAGGCCAAAACATAGAGCAAAAGATGTGTTTTCAAATGTGTATCTGGATTAATGCAGACGTATCCACACAGGCGATTTGTGGTCTGAACATTTGTTCTGATGGGGTTTTTCTGTGTTTTCAGTCACCTGGTGGCCTCGGCTCATCGAGAGCTGCCTGTGAAGGGAAGTTCAGCGGCTGTGGCTCAGGTAAACACACGATTAGATTTCAAGGCCTGTTTCAGATTGCGTGCATCCATCGTGCGCCATGATTCAGGCCTCAGCGAGTGTTATAGTGCCGTCGTGCTGGTCTGAGCAGCTGCGCTTGTGATGAAAGAGTGTTCATCATCTGAAGTCACGCTTGATGGTGTCTTTGTCTCCTCAGGCCCGACTCTGTCTGTTCAGCGCTGTCCGCTCAGTTCTGGCCAATGGCATAAAGATTTTGGGTATCACACCAGTGGAGAAAATGTGAATTTCCATTTGTTAATCTCTAAATAAAAGTCTCTTTTCATTGTGCGTGTTCATTTCCTGGTAAAGCACACATCATCATCAGATTTGATGTATTTATTGCCAGTCTTTAAATGACTTTACAGTAGATACGTTTACATGCAGCCCCATCATCCATTAATAGATGAATCATTCGGACTGCAGAGCCTTCATGTAAATCAATTCATCATAAACCACTGAATCCAATATTCTCAATTAGATAATAACTGCAGTGTTGTGACGCATATGTTTCTGCACGTATTATGAACTGATTAGTGGACAACAGTGCTGGGAAAGTTACTTTAAAAAGTAATGCATTACAATATTGTGTTACTCCAGAAAAAACTAACTAATTGCATTAGTTACTCTGCACGGAAAGTAATGCGTTCTCTTACTTTTGTGTTACTTTTGTCACCTGGGCTGGGCTTGCTTATGTTTTTTTAATAAAAAAATCCAAAAGTTATCTTTTTGGCAACTATTAAGGCCCTTTCACACCAAAAGTGAGATGAATAAGCCTCAGACTGAATGAAGTGCCTGTGCATTTACTCCCGATTTCTCTCAACACAGGAACAAATTGCAAAACAGTAACTTGTGTTACTTAATTGAAAAAAAAAAAAAAAGAAAGAAAAGATATTTTCTTGTAAATTTAAAAGTAATACATTACTTTTCTAGTTACTTGAAATTACTTGTTACTCACATTACTTGTAATGCATTACCCCCAACACTGGTGGATGAGATGAATCATGAATACTTTCTATTTTCTTAAGTTTTCAACATTTTTAGATTTTGAAATAGGGTGGCAAGTCTGCTGTCAGCAGCTCCAGTGACATTTTTATAGTATCTTTCTCCATTTCTAAATGCATCATATAAAGATTTGTACGGAATGCACATGTAAACGAATGAAGGATTTGGATTGGGACTGATGCATGTAAACTGACCTACTGTAGTACAGGAGCGGCAGCGCATCCGTCTTCACGTTTAATCACGTCTGTGGATTCAGACGCTGCGTGCAAACGCATCAGTCCATAAGAGTGAGCTGAAGCTCTGCCTCATAAACACACACAGAGCCTGTCCTGGATGACGAGGCGTACCCTAAACCCGATCCTTAATTTTCCTTACGTTCAGCTTACGTCAATATTTAAGAACACTTGAAGAAATAACATTGGCAATCTAAACAAAAAACCTGTCACGTACATTCAGTGTAGGGTTTTGGCATCAGTGTTCATTACTTGCAGCAGTGTCTCTGCATCAAGACCTAAAAATGAAATTAAAAAGAGAAAAAACAACAAAGCAAAGTACTGCAGACCACAGACGATCAGATGGCCTCTCCCTCCTCCTGCTGTAGTGTAGTCAGTTCATGTCCAGCAGTGTCTCTGTCAGATAGCGATGAGCTTCTGCGTGTCCTCTCGGTCTGTCCTGGGCTTCTGCACTCTGCTGGTGTCTTGTTTGGGCAGGCCGTACAGGTAGATGGACACGCACACCAGCAGCGCTCCGCTGAGGAAAGTCAACGCTGCAAAGAGCAAAGAATGAGTGAGCACAACATCTCACAGCACTCCTCTAAAACACTGCACCACGAGGTTACGCTTGACAACATCAGTTCACATGACTCATACTTATAAAGCATCCTAATTAATGATTACATTCAAAAGATGTATCTGTTAGCATTTAAGACCAGACACTACAGGCAAAAGCATGTTTTTTCATGCACTGGTCAATTCTGAGATTACATGTCTGATAACACGTCTTCTTTCAGAGTAGTGGAAAGAAAACATGCATGCAAGTGTTTATTACACTTCATCTATTTGTGTCTGTAGATTTCAGTTTCAATCCATATCTTTAAAGGCGGTGAGTTTTTTCTCCACTTCAGCAGCACTTACACACACCACAGAGTTTTACAGAGTTCACGTATCACTCACACTGATTTATACAGCGTTTTATTCCTAAAAACAGAAAATGTGTGTTTTCCGTCTGTTGACAATTTTTTCTGGTTTATGGAGTTATAAGGAGAAAAACATAATAATCATATTTAACTAGATGATACCTTACTTGCATAAGTAAACATGTTTCAACAGGGTTGTAATACAAATCAATTATCTTAATACACTGCATTTAATAAGGACAAAGGCATCCAGTTATCGCTGTAACTGAATAAAATAAGATAGAAATTCTTGGAATGATGAAGACAAACACTCGACTGCGACAATGTATAGTTTGTGTTCTTAAAACCACCTCAAGTATTTTCATAATAATGAAGTATATTTATAATCCATTGCTAATAGACACAGCCTTTATTACAGTATAGAATGTTTATTTCTGACGCATTCTGTGATAAGAAGCCACATAAGATCACAAAAGGAAGTTATTTCTAACATCTGACTGATGTTGTGGAGTATTGTAATGTTCTCTTTTGTTTGGCGTGTGTTGCTTTTTCAAATGCACGTTATAAGTGGGGAGCACGTGAACTAAACGGCACACAAACAGAGCCAGTTTGGAGAGAAATGAAAAGCATGGAAATTATTTAAACGCAAAACCGAGAAAAAAAAAAATGCTCTGATTGGTCGAACTCCTCATCCTTTTCTGTTGCTTTATTTGAGTGCTGTGCGTGGACGGAGGCATCACCAGGTTTTTGCGTAGTTTAGAGTGACAAATCGTACCAGTGTACTTTGAGGTCAAAATGCGTATCCACTACGCAAAATATGTACAGATTGGCAGGTCAGATATTAGTTAAAATGTTTACTCTGTTCATCTGTGCTGTCTTGCCTTAAACATAAACCCTACTCGAGGGACGCTCTAGGGTTAAAGATCTTAACTGACAATAAACAGATGTATTTATCATTAGCCACTGTTAACAAAAGATGAATAAATACTGTATAAATATTGCCCATTGTTAGTTAATGCACTAACTAATGGGACCTTATTGTAATGTTAACTCACAAGGAATATATTTATTATGGATAATCTGCTGTCTGGATACAGGGATCTGCATTTCATATTTACTGCTCATGGATCAGCATCATCATCAGCTACAGAATCTCTTCAGTGATGTTTCCTCTGAGCTGATGCTGTTATGTGTAATGAATGTTCATAATGAATGTTAAGGCTGTGAGTTATGTTAATGAAACAATTACAGCAGAAGCTAATGGAAACTTCACACTTCTGAGGTTGTGATTGTGATGCTGACTGAAAACACGACTCATTTAGCCATGCGGAGGAAAGATTTCCTATCATGACATGCAGATGAATCATTTGATCCATATTATGCACAACTGCTCTTTGATTTGGTGTGTTTGGTGCTTTTTTTGCGATCTCTCAAAGCCCACAGCACCTGATGCTAGCATTACTGCAGGAACACACTGGATGGACACACCATATAGAGATTAGTGGCTCATTTCTTAGCATTAATGTATATTACATGTGACCCTGGAGTCTTAAGTAGCACAGGTATATTTGCAGCAATAGCCAAAAATACATTGTATGGGTCAAAATGATCCATTTTTCTTTTATGCCATTATTCTTTTTTCTTTTTCGTTCATCTTCGGAACACAAATTAAGATATTTGTAATGAAATCTGAGAGCTCTCTGACCCTCCATAGACAGCAACGAACTGTAATGTTCCCAGGTCCAGAAAAGTAGTAAAGACATCGGTAAAACGGTCCATGTGACATCAGTGGCTCAACTTCAGTTTTGTGAAGCTACGAGAATACTTTTTTTGCACAAAGAAAACAATTTTCACAATACATACACACGCTTTCCCCTAAGCGTAAACAACGATGATTACATCAAATATGTTCTTGGGTACTGTGATGTCACAGACTGTTTTACCGATGTCTTTACTAACTTATGTTTCTGGATCTGGGAACATTACAGTTGCGTTGCTGTCTATGGAGGGTCAGAGAGCTCTCAGATTTCATCAAAAATATCTTAATTTGTGTTCAGAAGATGAACGAAGGTCTTACGGGTTTGGAATGACATGAGGGTGAGTAATTAATGACAGAATTCTTATTTTGGGTTGAACTAAACCTTTAAGTATAGATCATGTTCTATGAAGATATTTTGTAAATTTCCTACTGTAAACTTAATTTTTGATTAGTAATGTGCATTGCTAAGAACTTCATTTGGACAACTTTAAAGGCCATTTTCTCAGTATTTTGATTTTTTTCCACCCTCAGATTCCAGATTTTCAAATAGTTGCATCTCAGCCCAATATTGTCCTATCCTAACAAACCATACATCAATGGAAAGCGTATTCATTCAGCTTTCAGATGATGCATAAAAGTCAATTTAAAAAAAATTTACCCTTATGACCCTTATTTTGTGGTCCTGGGTCACATATATGCCAGCTGATCATTAGACAACATGACTGAACAATGCACTCACTGATCTGCAGGCCGAAGAGAACGACGGAGGCCACAGTGGACAGGACGATTGCAGCGGCCGCGGAGAAGCCCTTCATGATGTTATCGGTGTACTTCACCACCACAGACGTGTACATTCCTCCCACACTGGCCAGAACTGCAGGCAGAAAGCAGACAGAGAAACCCGTCAAACCCCTTCAGCAGCATTCAGGAGCTCTGCGCTCACAATGAGAGGTGTGACGCCCGCTGGGGGCTTTTTCAATACGCAGCACGTTCCTGCTCGATGAGCCAAATCCTCCAAACCCACAGGACTTCAGCGAGCAGGAGTAAAGGAGCTACTCACAGATGACAAAGCAGACCCAGGGCGTATAACCGTAGAAGAAGCCCTTCTCCACGACCTGGGCCCCGTCTGTCATGTAAACCCCTATGAGAGTCACCACGATTCCCGACAGGTACATCTGGATGTTTCTGACCCACAGAGACGTGTCCGAACTTTTCAGCACCTTCTCGAAGTACACACCTGATGCGAAACAGAGCATCAATAATGAGATCACCTTATGAGAAACCATCATAAACACGAGTGAACACATCGTACCTGCAAACCCAGAGCAGAGCACCGCCACCGCGATCGCCACGAAACCCAGGAACGGGTTCTGCTCCACCTGAAGCACAGACACAGATCAAACACTTTCAGCAGAGATGCTTATGACAACCCACATTAGAAATCTGCACTGCTGCTCAACCGTTTGAAAATATTAAGATGTTTCTGAAGGAAGTCTCTTCTGCTCACCAAGGCTGCATTTATTTGATCAAAAATACAGGAAAAACAGTGAAATATTATTACAATGTAAAACAGCAGTTTTCTATGTGAACATATTTGTTAAACTGTAATTTATTTCTGTGATGCGGAGCTGTATTTTCAGCATCATTACTCCAGTCTTCAGTGTCACATCATCCTTCAGAAATCATTCTAATATACTGATTCAAGAAACATTTCTGTTTATTATCAATGTTGAAAACAGTTGTGCTGCTTCATATTTTTGTGGAAACTGTGACACAGTGTGTGTCACAGTTTGTTTCTTTTATTCATCAAGGACGCATTAAATTGATCAAAAATGACATTTATAATGTTACAGTAGATTTCTATTTCAAATAAATGCTGTCCTTTTAAACTTTCTGTTCATCTGTGAATCCTAAAAAATTAAATGTATCAGTTTCCACAGAAATATTGGGCAGCACAACTGTTTTCAACATTGATAATAATCAGAAATGTGTCTTGAGCAGCAAATCAGCATATTAGAATGATTTCTGAAGGATCATGTGACACTGAAGACTGGAGTAATGATGCTGAAAATTCAGCTTTGATCACAGAAATAAATTACAATTTAAAAGATATTCACATAGAAAACAGCTAGTTTAAATTGTAATAATATTTCACAGTTTTTTTTGAAGGGGGCAGTAAACCGGCTCATACGTGTCCAGTGCTGATCTCTTGCTGCAGGTGGATGTACCTGGACTTTGGTGGCCTGCGGCGGCGTCCACTGCACCAGCGTGACTCCTCCACACAGCATGAAGATGGAGAACCACTGCAGGCGGCTCATAGAGCGGCTGAGCATCAGCACCGTACACAGCGCCGTGCAGGGGATCTTCAGCTGATACGTCACCTGGCACACACACAGCAGCAGTCTTCAGCTTCACAAACACCAAAGCACACTTTCCCCACTCTCTATGAGCCGAAGCCACGATTCATTCACATGAAAAATGCATTCGCCAACATCAAACACTGATCTCAGGTCTGCTATAATCTGAGTCAAACAGGATATTAAACAAGAAAAACAGGCAGAGCAAACTCTCCCTGTGACCGACAGCTGCGTGACAAATACGACATTGACGACTTACTTATGAAATAAGTTACTTCAGAGTTTACTGGCGAGCGATAACAACACAGAGTAATGATATCAATGCAATCACTTTTCCAGCTGATGGGCAATACAAACACTGACAGCCAATCAGGATCCACTGGACTTTAAAGAGCAGAAGACGAAACCACAGCGCACTCTTAGAAAAAACTTGTTAATGTGAACAGCCCTTTATTCTGGTAGAAAACCACGAGACTTTTTAAATCTAAGAATCCATTTCAAGGACATTCACGTTTTGTTTTATTTTCCTCAATTTGTTTTATAATCATTAGTCATTATTTTCTGGATTTTTAATCAATCATTTGTCAATTTTATTATGCTTTTAAATTTTAAATTACTATTTTCCTTGCTCTTGTTTAATCTTATGATTGTGGAGTTTCATTTTTGCCATTATGAATAAGAGAGAAGTTTTTAGGCTTTATGGGATGTTGATGAAGTAATTTAGTCTAATAAATCTGAGTTCTGAAACAAACGCAACTGAGATTCTTCAATAAAATCATTTTGATCATCATCTCTCGTCTGGTTTACTCAGTCAATGTCTCCGCTGACAGGAGAATGTGAATATGGTTCTTGGTTCCAAACAAGCCGGAGGCGAGGACATGATGATGGATTTTGTTCTTCTGGAAGCACAGAGCTCATGGTGTTCGTGATACCTGGTAGACGGCAGCATCCAGGTTACTTAAGGCCACGAAGGCCATGTTGTTCTGGATGGCGTAGACCACCGATGGCACGCTCAGCTTCAGCAGCTCCACAGGACTCTTGAAGATGTGGTTGACCAAAGTGCTTCTGCAGCGGCCCAGGTCTCCGCTCTCCCTGCAACACACACTCGATTTTATTTGGATCCAAAAGACAAGCAAAGAAAACAGAATCCAAATACACTGGGAAGTCATTTTGCAAGATAACCGGTACACATGGCTAACATACATTCACAAGTCCTTATATTAATGACATTTAACACTGTAGGATATCAGGGACCGAATCAGACAACTTTAAGATTCGATTAGAACCACCCAAAGAGCCAAATTACACAGAGGGGCCCCAAGGCTGCAACAGGATGCAATAAATCAGATTTCTAGCTCCAGCCCGTCTGAAGAAAACCTTACCAACAAGCCTCTTTCACAGAACAGCTTGCAACATTAAAACAAAAGGAACACTTATTGATAATTCCAATTCAGGAAGGAGATCCTCAAATTTGGGGCAAGTAATCAAGATTAATGGTGAAAAGATGCACCGCGTGACCATCACATGTGTTCCACAATGGAAATCATGAAAGACTGAGACTGAAATTCCTTAGGAGACCTTTTAACCTCTCTAGGCCTCACAGAACATGTCCTTATGTTCACAAAATGGTACAGAAACTGCCTTTTCACATATAGATGCACCAAAATCATCTTACAAGGACTTATGAGTCATAACTAATGAAGTCCATATTACGTATGTAACCCACACAATTGATGATCATGTTTTATTCACATATTATTGCTGATTCATTCATTCATATTATGTATGTCTTTTTAATAACTCTGGAATAGCTTAAGAGATAATATTCATGTTTGGTATGTATGAGTTTGAAAAATCATGCTTTGAATGTTTCTTCCAATCAATTCTTGGTCAAATGTATCATAGTCTTGTTAGAGAAATCATGTCCAAAATTATACTTTACAAGAGCGGGAAAATTCGGACCATGTGACTGATACAGGATTTATAATGGGGAAGAAACAGAGCAACACCCCTAGGCTAAGATCATTTCTAATTGATCAAAACGTCCAGATAGGACGGTCTGAAAGCCGAGTTTAAATACTCAGGACACCATCAAATTATGCTTTTTGTTGCTTTATGCTGCTTCTACTCTTCTTCAAATCTCTGCTCTTCTAACTTTTAGCCATGCTTTTTCGTCATTGCTCTTGCTTTGTACATTTAGCCATGCTTTTTAGCGCTCTTTGAGCGTGCTCTGGCCTACGTGCCAGCTGCCAACACAATGAGAAGAAAACCCACCTAGTCTCGTTACATCCTTTTATTCTTTTACTTTAATTTCTTGTCTTTCCGTGAGAGTTTCATTAAGTTAAGTTTGCCGCAAAGTCCAGCTCCGACTGCACCCGCCCAAACTTCAACCAGACCAACTCCGCATCAAGAGCCAACGCCCAAAACATCATTTCAATGACTACTGAACATCCAACCAATCAGCAAACTTGGGAAAACCCTTTTCTGCAAAGACAAGGACACAAGGGAATCCCTTAAGGCAACGCAAGCAAGTAACCTTCAGACTTCTAACTGAATTGGTGCATTTAATACAAATTTTAGCCTCATTGAGAAACTCAATGCAAGGGTTAAATAAGTGATTGATGGTTGTTCAGGTCTAGGCAATAACACATATTGCTGTAAACTTGAGATTTCACATTTTCATTCTTTAAACCCATTCTTTCATCTCTTTCTGCAACTTATGTGAATGTGTGAATGCGTGTGTTCATGTGTTAGATTAGATTACATGTCTTAGATTTATCAAATAAAGTCTTATTTATATTGAAAAGAGAAGTATCTTGTGTTTTGTGCTTACAAGTTAATGTCTTAATCTGCCGATCTTGTTACTGTGCTTATTAATAGTGTTTTCACTATATTTTGGATTGTAATATCCAGTGTAGAGTTGATGTTATACGGCTCGTTCAGTGACTCGCTGCCGACTCAGTGATCAGCCGTGAAACAGTGACTCTGTTCAAATTCCCTATAAAATCATAAATGATTCCCTTTGAGCTAAATTGACTTGTTTCCCTTATTTACCTT
Source organism: Spinibarbus caldwelli (assembly GCA_039654775.1). NCBI lineage: Eukaryota > Metazoa > Chordata > Actinopteri > Cypriniformes > Cyprinidae > Spinibarbus > Spinibarbus caldwelli. Next base: position 726,724 of record CM077241.1, on the reverse strand, counting down.
ATTACCCCTTACAACACTCAAGGATAGACAAAATATCTTCTGCACATGGCCTAAACTTCCAAATACTAGGGTGGTTAACTTACATGATGGATAGCTTCAATTAATGGCTGATATTTCAGCAGTTTGGAAAAATAGCAGATATCCAAATACAGATCAATACAACAGCCGACCTCAATGACAAATACAGAGTTCAAAGCCTCATTATAAAACAGATAGTTCCGTTCCTTGATTCTGATTGGTTGAGCCGTTGAAGCTGTTGTAAATTACTCTACAAACCTACACCTTTGTTTACTTTGTGTGTTGCTCGGCAACCTCTTTGTTCCAACCACACCTGTTTCTGAGGAACTAGATTGTTTGGTGGAAGAATACGTTTTTTATTAATATCATTACACTTATTTGCTCTGTTTCATTTTGTGAAACCTTACTAAGTATATGGAATAACCGTTTTATAAAAGCTTATTTTATAATAAGTCCCGTGAAGCTCTTGGGGCTTATTGCTTTATTTACAATGTCAGGTGTGTTTGGAATGTTTTTGAAATAATCACTGTCAAATGTGACCCTGGAGCACAAAAGCAGTCATAAGTAGCACAGGTATATTTGTAGCAATAGCCAACAATACATTGTTTGGGTCAAAATTATCCATTTGTCTTTTATGCCAAAAATCATTAGGATATTAAGTAAAGATCATGTTCTATGAAGATATTTTGTAAATATCCTACCTTAAATATTTCAGAGCTTAATTTTTGATTAGTAATATGCATTGCTAAGAACTTCATTTGGACAACTTTAAAGGAGATTTTCTCAATATTTTGATTGTTTTGCACCCTCAGATTCCAGATTTTCAAATGCTGTCCTATCCTAACAAACCACACATCAATGGAAAGCTTCTGTACTCACCTGAGCAGCATGAAGAGGCTCAGCAGCAGCTTGATGATCTCGGTCTCACACACACACACACACACACACACACACACACACACACACACTCACCTGAGCAGCATGAAGAGGCTCAGCAGCAGCTTGATGATCTCGGTCTCACACACACACACACACACACACACACACACACACACACACACACTCACCTGAGCAGCATGAAGAGGCTCAGCAGCAGCTTGATGATCTCGGTCTCACACACACACACACACACACACACACACACACACACACACACACTCACCTGAGCAGCATGAAGAGGCTCAGCAGCAGCTTGATGATCTCGGTCACACACACACACACACACACACACACACACACACACACACACACACAAACACACACACTCTCTCTCTCACCTGAGCAGCATGATGAGGCTCAGCAGCAGCTTGATGATCTCGGTCACACACACACACACACACACACACACACACACACACACACACTCTCTCACCTGAGCAGCATGATGAGGCTCAGCAGCAGCTTGATGATCTCGGTCACACACACACACACACACACACACACACACACACACACACACACACACACACACTCTCTCACCTGAGCAGCATGATGAGGCTCAGCAGCAGCTTGATGATCTCGGTCACACACACACACACACACACACACACACACACACACACACACACTCTCTCACCTGAGCAGCATGATGAGGCTCAGCAGCAGCTTGATGATCTCGGTCACACACACACACACACACACACACACACACACACACACACACACACACACACACACACACACACACACACACTCTCTCTCTCACCTGAGCAGCATGATGAGGCTCAGCAGCAGCTTGATGATCTCGGTCACACACACGGCGGTGGTGGAGAAGTAGAGGTCTGAGGACACGGTTCTGGTGAAGCGGAGAGCCACGGTGTATGTGGCCGCGATCAGAGTCATGACAGTCAGGCAGTAGATCTTGAAGATCACGCTCACCGACTCTGAGACACACACACACACACACACTCACGATCACTCAACAGCTTTATTATCAGAACCAGCCTGATTATGATTACTGTCACTCACCGCTCGCCATGATTGGTTTGTGTCGGTTGATCAGTGGTGATGATAATAATCGATCGACTGTCTTCTGTTCGCGTCTGTCTGCATTTCTGTTTCCAAAACAAATGAAGAAGAGTCCAAGCCGCCTTCAGCAGAGACTCACTGGCACTTCCGGGTGCACACGCACACAACATTTCAAAATAAAAGTCGGTTTGTTTTTAGGCCGATATTTCAGCTGTACCCAGTGTTGCCTACTAATGTTCAGTGGAAGTTCCTAAAGGAAGGTCGATTTGTTGCTAAAAGTTGCTAAATGTTTATTATTATTATTATTATTATTATTATTATTGCAAAACTTGTAGAAACATACAAGAACAGGGAAACGAGACAAGAATATATTCCTACAAAAAAAAAAATCATAAAAATAAGGACAGAAAAAAATATTCTGGATTTGCGTACATCAAATTACGGTATTATCTATACAGAAAAGGAAAAGTGCAAAAATAAAATTACATCATTCTAGAAAAGTTGTCAAAGTACATCAAAAATTTGGTACTCTTTTTGTTATTTGTAAGTCTAAGAGATGAAACAAGAGAATCAAATTCAGAAAGAAAAAGGGGGAAAGATAAAAGTTTTTTTTCAGTTCAATCAAAGATATACAATGCAAAAATCACAAAGTAAATATCAGGCATTGTGGCATAATTCAAATTAAGCAGAACATTAACAACATATTGAACATACTATATATATATATATATATATATATATATATATATATATATATATATATATATATATATATATATATAACACAGATAAATAAACAAACAAAACCAATAATGGAAATAAATAAATAAATAAATAAAAATATATATTAGAGCACAGAACATTGCATATTAGGGCAGTTAGGGCATGAATTTGAAAAGCTTTAAAATTTCTATTGTTTTTATAAGTTTTTTTTGTTCCATGATCTCATATTTAGAAGGGTTTTAAAGTATGTTGCTAAGTCAGTGTTGTAAAACGTAATATATGTGGGTTTCTTTTGAATGATTTTGGACTTGTGAATATAAAACTTTGCCAAAATAATTAAAAGATTAAGGATGTAAATCTATTTTCCTGAAAAATTTGGTTTTTAAAAACAAAGTAAAATATCATAGGATTCCAAATTAAAAGTTTTGTTTAATTTTTTTGTCATGTCTACTTTAAAGTCAGTCCAAAATGATATAGAAAAAGGGCAATAAAAAAATAAATGTTCAATATCCTCTGATGATGTTTTACAAAAACTATATTTATCACAAACAGTGTGAAGGGAAAGATAAAAGTTGCATTGTGATGTCATTGCACAATGACGTCATCGTGTAATCACGACGTAACATTGTATCACTGCATCAAAACTCAGCAACGAATATATTCTAGATAAGTTCATTTTTGATTTGCTCGTAAAATAATATGTGCATAATATAAAATTAAAATTTAAATAACTGTTTTTAAATACAACATTGAAATATTGAACTCTTATGCAATTTATTTTATTAGCTAATGTAGTAAACTATACATTCTCAATGATTATAGTTATAAGCAGTGTATTAGTAGTTAGTAGGCGCAATATGAAGGAATTTTCCGTATTGATTTTTCACAGGTTTTTCACCTGCATTTTAAATTACGCATTGCATTTTGTGTTTTACAGTCAAAAGAGGAGAAGGAGAGGATGATCTGAATGAGAATGAGAATGAGAGCTGGCTGATATGATGGAACGGAGAAAAGTAGACATACTGTGTGTGCAAGAGACAAAGTGTAAGGGGAGTAAGGCCAGGAGCATGAGAGGTGGATTCAAACTGTTCTACCATAGTGTGGATGGAAAGAGAAACGGTGTAGGGGTAATTCTGAAGGAAGAGTATGTAAATAGTGTATTGGAGGTGAAGAGAGTGTCTGACAGAATGATGAGTGTAAAGCTGGAAATTGAAGGGGTGGTGATAAACGTCATCAGTGCATATGCACTTTGGAGTAAGTTGGATGAAGTGGTGGTGAGGGTTCCCAAAGAAGAAAGAGTGGTGATTGGAGCGGACTTCAATGGACATGTTGGAGAAGGGAACAGAGGTGATGAGGGGGTTCGGTGTCAAGGAAAGGAATGTGGAAGAGCAGATGGTGGTAGATTTTGCATAAAGAAGGAGTTGCATTGCGTGTTTGTGGATTTAGAGAAAGCTTATTACGGTGCCGAGAGAAGAGTTGTGGTACTGTATGAGGAGTCGGGTGTAGCAGAGAAGTATGTGAGGGTGGTGCAGGATATGTATGAGGACAGTGTGACAGCGGTGAGGTGTGCAGTAGGAATGACAGACTGGCTCAAGGTGAAGGTGGGATTGCTTCAAGGATCTGCTCTTAGCCCTTTCTTGTTTGCAATGGTGATGGACAGGTTGAGGGATGGGATCAGGGAGGAACCTCCAGGGACTATGATGTTTGCAGATGATATTGTGATGTGTAGTGAGAGTAGGGAACAGGTGGAGGTGAGTTTGGAGAGGTGGAGGTATGCACTGGAGAGAAGGGGAATGAAAGTCAGTAGGAGCAAGACAAGAGTACATGTGCATAAATGGGAGAGAGGGAAGCAGAACGGTACAGTTACAAGGAACAGATGTGGTGAAGGTGGATGAGTTTAAATATGTGGGGTCAGTTGTCCAAAGTAATGGAGAGTGTGGTAGAGAAGTAAAGAAGAGAGTGCAGGCAGGGTGGAGTGGGTGGAGAAGAGTGTCAGGAGTGATTTGTGATAGAATGGTACCTGCAAGAGTGAAAGGTAAAGTTTACAAGACGGTAGTACGAGCAGCTATGTTGTATGGCTTGGAGACGGTGGCACTGACAAAAAGACAGGAGAAGGAGCTGGAGGAGGCAGAGTTAAAGATGCTGCGATTTTCTTTGGGAGTGACGAGGATGGACAGGATCAGAAATGAGCATATTAGAGGGACAGCGCAGGTAGAATAATTTATAGACAAAGTGAGAGAGGCGAGACTAAGATGGTTTGGGCATGTGCAGAGAAGTGATGCAGGGTATGTTGGGAGAAGAGTGCTGAGGATGGAGGAGCAGGAGGAGAAGAGGAAGACCAAAGAGGAGGTTCATGGATGTGGTGATGGAGGACATGCGGGTGGTTGGTGTGACAGAGGAAGACGCAGAGGACAGAGCAGAATGGAAACGGATGATCCGCTGTGGTGACCCCTAATCGGGAGAAGCCAAAGAAGAAGATTGTATTTTGTGTTTTTGGGTTACAATGGATAATGGGTAACGGATAATGTCCTGTAAAATTACTAGTGCCTTTTCCATTTTTCTAGATATTTTTTTTGCATGTACTAACTAATTAACAATCACAGCTACAAGCTACTAACTAGGTGTATCAAAAATGAACAATTAATTCAATTATTACTATTAAATTGAACAATTGTAAGTAGCAGCTATTTTAATTCACATGATATGTGTACTGCTAGGCATCTTTGGTTTCCTCTTTTTGTGTAATTTAGATGGAAAATGTGTGCCTTTTATTGTTTGAGTTTTATCAAAAGTTGCCAAATAAATTTTAAAAATAGCTAAATTTGTTGCTAGGTGCTTTTGTAAGAAAAAGTTGCTAAATTTAGCAACAAAATTGCTAAGTTGGCAACACTAACTGTACCTCAGTGAATGCATGACAACTCATATTTTAAGATCAGTGTTGGGAAGGTTACTTTGGAAATGTAATATATTACACATTACAAGTTACCCTATTCAAAATGTAATAAGTAGTGTAACTATTTCAATTACTTTATTAAAGTAATGAAACTGATTACATGTGATTTCTTTTTGATTAGCTCTCTAAATTTCTAACGAATGTTTTAAACTGTTAATCATTTTGACACATTTAAAGCAGACAGGGATAACCTTACAGTACTCAACTCTGATACTGCCAGACTTTCAAAATCCTTCATCACTTGAATTAAAATCATTTAATTTTACAGCACAGACACCATAAAATCTAATTTTTGCACTTCTTTTTACTTTGAGATTGTTCTGGAGTTAAATACAGATAAGCATGTGTTCTATTCTGTGTCCTAAAATCCTGAAACATTGGTGTCTCATATTTTATAGCAGTCAATGGAGTTTATGAAAGAAATCAATTAAATCTGTTTGTGTGTGAAAATATTCAGATGCAACCCCTTTGTAATTGTTAACATTTTTATAAGTAACTGTAATTTAATTACACATTTTTTTCTCAGTAACTGATTTCAGTTACATTTATTTTGTAACTAAACTGCATAATTCCGTTACATGTAACTAGTTACTCCTCAACACTGTTTAAGATACAATTAAAATCCAATTCATATTATTTATTCAATTTCCCTAATTATGAACCCTGTTTAGAGTGTTTTAAATTCACTTTGGTACTGTTTTCACAAGTAGTATGGAATGTGGACTTATTGTGAACTCCAAATAAAAGAATATTATAAAAAAAAAATAAAAAAAAAAACTGTACCCGCAGATAATATAATATTAATGAAATAAAAGGCACTTAAGTGTACTTAAAGAGCAAAATTTTCATGACTATGAACACACTTAAAGCATTTAAGAAGTGCACAAATGTCAAAGTTTTACTTTAAGTATATTTTAAATCATTGTTTCAATAATCTTTTGTCATGATTTAAAGAAGAGCACTATTTTGATGTGTTGACCAACATTTTATAGCACATGTAAAGTACTTGATTATGATTTTAACTGTAGTGTGTTATTTGATATTACAGTTAATATATGTAACTGTATCATTACAGATGTTTCATTAATACATGGCACACATTCCCATTTCAATCCAAATGGCATTAATTCATTAATAAAGTATTTAGCATAACTGATTGTACCACATTTCAAAGACAATAGACATAATTAAGAAAAAGTATGTCCTGAAGTGGGTCAAAAACAATGCTGTCATGCTTCTGAAAGTGCAGTTAGTGGCATTTATAATGTGCATCTGATTAATGTAGTGCATTCAGAGTTGCCAAGTCCACTTATTATACGCGACTTTTGGCTTATTTTTTGTTAAGTTGTGTGGAAAAGTCCCGGGTCACGTTGTTTTGGGCTTACTTTAAAAAATATGGTAGAAAATCTGACATATATTGGTATATTGTGGTCAATATAACATCCAGGCATTTCCAGTGATTTCACATTGTTTCCATAAGGGACAGCTGTTACTGTAATAGTCTTCTGCTATGTCAGTTTTCTCTTATTAATTGCAAAATTGCATATTTTCAAAGTACTACAGAAGAAGAACTGAAGAAGGGAATACAGATAGAACGGCACGGATCACTGAAGCAGCTCAGATGACAGATTTTAAAAAATGTTAGTTATGTTCAAGTTAATATTAGGTGACGTCCATTTTAGGCACAATTTGGAATTATTTTAAGCTGCTAAAACATCAATAAGCACCTCTAACTTCAGGCAGACATGTTCACCTCTATCTATCTGTAAAGCGTCAACCATAGTTTACACTACATATGGTTATGAAAAAAAACAACAAAAATAATTTAAAAAAATAAATAAATGGCAATATTTAAATATGGAAATAAATACATGTGAGAATAAATAAAGTATGCATAACAATAAATTTAAAGAATTATGATAAGATAATAAAGATAATAAAAATACAGTTTTTAAAAATGGGGGGGGGGGGGGGGGGGGGTAATTCAAAAACAAATTCAGGACTACGTTCAATTAAAAATCAACTGCATTTGTTTTATCAAGTTATTTATATCTTTATTTATTGTCCTATTATTACAGTTATTGAGTTATTATTATTATTTTTGCTGGTTTACGCATATTATTATTGCAGTTTAGACATAATACGTCCTATATTGGCATGTTTAAAAATATACTGTACACTGAATATCAGGTGTATAAACACAGAAAAGGGATTCAGTTGCTGAACACACACACAAACAGACCAATAAAAGACAGCTCACATTACTACTTCACTACTGTCAAACACTGTTTGTACTTTATGATCGACGTCTTATCTGTCCAATCGCAGGCCGCTTGTGCGAAGCTCTTAGCCAACCAGAGCATGGGGGCGGGGCACGAACCGCGGTTAATGTGACGCAAAGTTGTGTCGGGCTCTGATTGGCCTTTGAGCCTCATGCAGGATAATGATTGGCTAAGCGGTAAATTTGAAAACAATTCGTTGTTGCAAATATGCAGTTATCAGAGCGGGGTTAGTTGGTTAGCGATAAAAAGACAATATTTTCTATTGTAAGGGGTTAATAGTTTTATTAAAGAGTTTTAAATGAGTCTTGTTTAAGCGTAAACATTTATCCTCGGACTTTTTGAGTTCAACAAGAAGAAACGATGGACATTAACTCTTATTTTCAGTAAGTAGCATGTTACGCTAGCATGTCAGAGAGTGTATTAGCCAAGATAATGTTTATGATTCAGGTCACTTCGTTTATTGAGTTTCTCACTTTTTATTTTTTATAACGCCATGATGTTTTCATTCTCTCTAGCAGAGTTGTGTATTTTCCTTCTCTATGCTGGTCGCTTTCTAACCCTCTTGTAGAGTATGTCAATAGCTGTTGCTAGCGTTACTTCACACAGTGTTCAAATGTTTACTGTTCGCTCTGTGAAGATTTATTACATGAAGAGTGCACCAGCACACCAGAAATACAGTAAACCGGCTGAAATCTCAGTAAACTGCCATCGTCTGACTTCCAGGGCGTTTGAGGTGAGCGTGCGCGGCTATGCTGGAGACGACCCGCTGGATCCTTGGGATAAGTAAGAACATCTTTAATGCCTTTATTGTTATGGTTTTAAAGTGACCCACATTTCTGCCTGTTACACAAGCTTGGTTTGTGCTGTGGCAGGTTCGTGCAGTTTCTGGACAGCAAGCTGTCTCTGGAAGAGAGGGAGGGTCTGTCTGTGGTGCTGGAGCGGCTGGTGCAGACCTTCCTTCAGGATGAGCGATACCACAACGACCCGCGATACGTCGCTCACTGCGTCAGATGCGTAGGTTCTCTCGCAGTCACTGCGTTGAAGGCTTGCTCTTGCTCTTGGAGATGAACGCAGTGCTGCTTCTCTGTGCAGGCCGGTGTCTGCAGCGACCCCGTCGAGGTGTACAGCTGTCTGCACGGCCGGGGCGTGGGCACGCGGGCGGCGGCGCTCTATGTGGACTGGGCCCATCAGTTTGAGAAGAGAGGCCAGCTGTCCCAGGCTGAGATGGTGTACCAGAGAGCTCTGGAGAACAAGGCCCAGCCACAGGACCGTGTGCTGCAGCAGTACATGTGAGGCAGTGCAACATCAGCTATCGCTTTAAAGCTCCGTTAATGCATGCATCATTCAATAATAAAAAATACTGAGCCCCTTCAAATGTCTTATTGAGCTGTGTTGTATTTGCAGGCTCTTCCAGGGCCGGATGTCTGTGAATGCTCAGACAGCAGCATCAGGTAGAGTAACTTGTGCTTGTGGCCATCACTGGCAGTAGCTGATTACATGTAATCTGGATTACGTAATCGGATTCCAAAAATGAAGTACATTTAGTTATTTAGCAGACGCTTTTATCCAAAGCGACTTATAAATGAGGATAATGGAAGCAAACAAGATCAGCTAAAGAGCAATGATATGTAAGTGCTATGACAGTCTCAGTTAGCCTAACGCAGCATGCGTAGCAAAGTTGTTGTTTTTGTTATATAATTAATACAAATTAAACGCATAGAAAAAGAATAGAGAAAGGTAGTGTTAGAGGCCTTTTTCTTTTTTCTTTTTTTTTGAAGAGAACAAGTAGTTAGAAAACGAGTCTTAAGTAGCCTACTGCTTATATACAAAGTCTTCAGTTTTGTGGACATTCACACAGAGATCAGTCATTAGTCAGGAGGCGACACAGCATTTGACCACTAGATTTACAAAAATCATTTCAGGTTTAAGAAGTGTTTCAACATTGCATCAACTACTGATGAACACATTCATTTTTATTTGAATTATCACTCAGTCGGTTATTTAACCATGTATTACTTTGGAAGGCGTTTGTCTTTCAAATACATCAAATTCACCAACTTTTTTTGTCATCTGATCGTCTTTAATCTAACTGACGTACCCCTGAGATTTTAAAATAGATATTTTAAGTATCACATTTGCATGCTCATGATTCTCTGACATTGGTTATGGTCACATGACATGCAGGTAAACAAATAAAATCTCATTTTTTTCAGTAAGTGTTTTGTTTGATTCATTTTAAAATTAGTTGTTTTAATTTAACATTTTTATGATTTAACTATTTCATTAAATTCATAAACCCCCTGCAGTTTCTTTACAAACCCAGTTTGGGAAACCTTGATGTGATATAATGTTTAATGCACTTCATGTTGTTTATAACAACAAATGGAATGTATTTTGTATTTTTATATCAATATGGTAGAAGATTATCCTATTTAAATCAATGTGAAAAATGAGAGCAATCTAAAAGTAGTCTGATTATATTACCTAAAATGTGTAATGTAATTGATTACATTACTAACTACAATTTTTGTCATGTAATTTGTAATCAATAACGGATTACAATTTGTAAGTAATCTCCCCGGCTCTGATCACTGGTTATACTGAGCGAGGAGAGTAACCTGTGCACTGCTGTCTCTTGAACGCCTCAGATCATGTGCGGCAGCCTCTTCAGAACTCACAGCAGGTGAACCAGAACCCCAGACACCGAGACGCTGTTCAGCCCCAGTGCAAGGTACAGCTTACAAACCAGAAACATTAAGAAAAATCTGCTGTTTACTCATGTCGTTCAAAGCTGTGTGACTGACTGATGTGTGTGGAGAAAAGAAAAGGAAAATATGTTGTTCAGTGCTAGTCAGCTGTAGCAAAAAAGCAGGTCTTAATTTGCCCTTCTTAAATCAGAGCAGAAAGTTCATGAAGTCGTGGCATTAAATTATGCATGAACTACAAAAAAAGAAAGAAAATGAGTATCTTAATATCTTTGTCAGTATTTTTGTTTTGTTTTCCAGTGCAAATATGTAGCATCCTTAATTCAAGACACATTTACTTCAGGTTCAAACTGAACATATGCAGTCTTGTTTTCTGAGAACCTGAACAAAATTATATAGGTTTATGCTTAAAACAAGAACAAATATCTGTCAATGACATGAAAATTTCTTTAACTTTGATTTGCTTTATTTTTAACCCTTTTTTTTTTTTTGGTCAGTTTCTCATCAAACAGACATCTTATTTAATCATTTTGCTAAAAGTAAATTTCTCTTGATTTGAGAGTCTTATCTATAGAAAATATCTGAACTTCATGCATGTTGTTTTTTTTTTTTTATTTTTTTTTTTGGGTGCTTTTCCTTTTTATGCAGTCATGCAAAGGAAAGCAGCAGAAATTTGCTAATTGATAAATGACATTTTTAAATTTTTCACCAAATCAAGTGATATGCCTTCAAAACATGCAGCAGAAGTTGCATTGGCTTATTTTATGAGAATTGTTTTCCATCCTTCTTAAAGCGTTTACATTTTAACCACAGTGTTCAGGGTTTTTTCTTCGGTTGCAGGATCCAGAAGTGCCCTCTCCTGCTCCCAGAATGGTGCGCATGTAAGTGTTTGACGCTGGATTCATGTTCAGTACTGAATGTCAAACCCCTGCACTGTCACTACTGACGTTCAGTAGAGGTTTGTGCAGTGGTCATGATGATGATCGTGTTGTAAATGATCCCCATTCTCAGAATCTCACGCTCGGAGAATAACCCGGTCCGGACGGGCAGCAGTAACAGTGTGGAGTGTGTGTCCATGTACTGTGTGAATGAGCTGCAGTGTGAGGGGTCGGAGCTCTCTTTTGAGGAGCTCAGAGCCAGACGCTACTTTGCTAAATGTAGACAACAAGAGGAACAGCGCAGACTGGGTGAGAAGACCTTCCTACTCTACACATGCACCGATCAAACACATGCATGGACAAATGTGTCACTGCATCAGTGTCTCAGCAATGGATGCTCTGCAGTGAATGGGTGCCGTCAGAATGAGAGTCCAAACAGCTGATAAAAACATCACAATAATCCACAGCACTCCAGTCCATCAGTTAACATCTGGAGAAGACAAAAGCTGAAACAAATCCATCATGAAGACGTTTTTAACTAAAATCTGAGTCTATAATCCATAATAACGCTTCCTCCAGTGAAAAAGTGTTCTGGTCTGAATCAGGAGAGAAATCTGCACAGATCAAGCTCCATTTACAAGCCAAAACAGCTCTAAACAAATATGTGAGAGACAACAGGAGATGGACTTTTTCACTGGAGGAAGCGTTATAGATTATGGACTTGGTTTGAAGTTAAATATCTTGATGGATTTGTTTCTTGCAAACACATGAAGCATTTGTCTTCACAAGATGTTAATTGATGTGTGGTTTATTGTAATTTTGATGGGTACTTTATTGATAGGTTGTGTGAAATACGCTGCCAATGTGTCAAATCTGAATGGTGTTTAGTCTCCTACTCTAGGGTCCGTTTCCTGAAAGCAACTATGGTCGCAAGTTCTGTCGTTACAAATGGAGATCAATGGAACTTATGACCATAGTTAGCTAATGGAAACACACTCCTGAGTGGCACAGAAGACACACTATGAATCTGTGGCTCAGATGAACCTCACATGAACTGACTAGTGTCTGTATCTGTGCAGAGCTTTTCTTCCACCTCTTATTTTGTTGCTGTAATGAGTGTTGTTTTATCAGCTGAGGAGCAGCGCAGGCTTTGGGGAGAGGAAGAGGAGGTGAGGAAGATGAAGCAGCTTTTGGATGATCTGGAAAAGAACGTGACTCTACAGCCAGCAGAGCAGAGAAATCCAGTGACGGCCTCTCTTACGGTAGATATCTCCTTCTGACTAACACACCCTGCTGAAGAGATTAATAGCACAGTGTTATCAATTACATCACACTTTTTTTTTTCTCCATGTTGTGCACAGCTCATGAATGAATAAAACTGAAAAATCTTTATATTTCCCCTTACTTTATAATGAATGGTTAGTTTGTCCATTATTATTTCTAATGACAAACACAACAACAATAAACACAAAAAACAAAACAAAAAGACAAGCTCACTTACATAAACTGTTTTACTTCTGGCTACTTTCAGTCGTCTCTTACTCTATTCACATGAGAGTGAAATCTGACTGTATGGAGATTTCCCTATGTGTGTATATATATATATATATATACACACACACAAATTAAGCCAACAGCTGATAAAAACATCACAATAATGCACACCACTCCAGTCCATCAGTTAACATCTGGAGAAGACAAAAGCTGAAACAAATCCAGCATTATTTTTAACTAAAACACAAGTCCATAATAACTCTTCCTCCAGTGAAAAATTGTTCTGGTCTGAATCAGGAGAGAAATCTGCACAGATAAAGCAGCGTTTACAAGCCAAAACAGCTCTAAACAAACACATGTGGCTGGATTTTGATGTGAGAGACAACAGGAGATGGGCTTTTATACTGGAGGAAGAGTTACTATGGATTATGGACTCAGTTTTAAAGTTAAAAATGTCTTGATGGATTTGTTTCTTACAAACACGTGCAGCTTTTGTCTTTGCAAGACCTTAATTGATGTGTGGATTATTGTAATGTTGATGGGTACTTTATTGACAGGTTGTGTGAAATTGCACTGAATACACTGTCAATGAGAGTTGACACTTGAGTGAAATCTGACTGTATGGAGATTTCCATACGAGTTAAGTTGAGTCGACTAATTTTTCCTCCACATGCATTGCTCTTGGTTTCATTAGCCAAAGTTGTTTCAGACAGCGAGTGAGTAATTACACTCTGAACGTTGATTTGTCTTTAGGATGATGTGCAGGGAGCGGCGTCAGACCGAGTTGAAGCCCCTGAGCCGGTGTGGTCCTCCAGGCCTCAGACAGGACTGCAGCTCCAGACGGAGCGCTCCGCAGGGCATGCTGGGACACGGGACAACAGTGTGACCGAAAAAAACCATCCACTGACGGCTCCGTTACCCGAGAGTCTACTGGGACAGACAGAGAGAGCGCCAGTGAGCACAGCAGTGCCGTGAGTGCCAGCCACACAACATCATCTGACCCACTACAGCTGCACTTACTCATCTTCTACATGTTCTTCATGTCTGTCATGTTCTACATTAGCAAGGTGTACAATATGAACCTTACATTATAAAACAAGTGTTTGTTCACAGTTTGACAACAGAAGGACTGTTTAAATTACAAAATTATAAATGATGCTAAAGATAAACACAAGCTGTGTTCGCTGCTCAGAGTTTTGCAGAAACTCATTCACTCTGGATCATGGTGACACATTACTGTCATTGTGTTTTGTTACCTTGTAGAGCTCTATCTTTTTAAATAGAAAAATAAGCTTGTTTGGCTGTACTGCTCTGTAACTTAGACTCAAAATAGTCTTAAGGCCCGTTCACACCAAGAACGATAACAATATTAGTGTCCACACCAGCGAACGATATTATCTGTTTATTCCAATCACACTCTTGTCTGCCGCTTTAAATTCTCAAGCTCGTTATAGTAGGATCGATTCTGATCGGGTGTCAATGTTCTTCTCGTTCATCAGCTGGAAAAAAATCATTCTGAAAGTGATTGCAACGATATTGTTTTTCTGTGCCTTTATCGTGATAGCTGTGATGTGGACTCTGTTATTCTTTAATATTGAGAACGATTTTTAGAACTATATCTTTATTATCTTTATAGTTATCTTCCTTGGTGTGAACGGGCCTTTAAAACCCAAACATTAAAAAGAGTCATTAGAATCCTCATTAGTATCCATCCTAATTTATCCTGTTAGTTACTGTTCTCATGAACATCATTACTTGCGCTACATAGAATTTTAAAATCAAAATCATATTAAAACATCTTTCAAGGTGATTATTATAGTCATGATTGCATTGTTTCTGATGTTCTTCACCTTTTTCCACACACACACCGTATGAACTCTTCTAGTCAGGGTGCAAAATGCAAGTGTTTGTGTGTTGTGTAAAACCACTAAATGTGCTGAAATATTATATTAATATAAACATTTTGACATGTTTGTTTCTGTACCGAGAAACTGAAAGCGCTTTATGTGAAAGTATAAGAATGCTTGGCAAAGATGAGACTGAAGCTCAAACTGTTGTGATGGTAATCATGATTATGTGATGCACAGAAGCTGTTGGAGCTGTAACATGTTTGTCTGTCTGTAGTGACGCGTGTGATCACGGAGACGCGGATGTGATCGCAGACAGTGAGTATGTCTCCTCATGTACACACTGGGACATAGAGCTGCTGTAAGTGCACTCACTCTCTCTCTCTCTCTCTCTCTCTCTCTCTCTCTCTCAGCATCATGTGGCGGGTTCAATCACTCTCATGTCACTCCAAACACATCTCTGGGTTTCGCTCACGCCACACCGTCCCGCGCTCTGCCTTCTCCCACTGTCAACACACGCGAGGCTTTGGGTAAGAACACACACTCACTCACTCACTCTCTCACACACTCTCTCACACTCTCTCTCTCGCTCACACACTCGCTCGCTCACTCACTCTCGCTCACACTCGCTCGCTCACTCACTCTCTCTCACACACTCGCTTGCTCACTCACTCTCTCACACACTCACTCATTCTCTCACACACTCGCTCACTCACTCACACTCACTCACACACACACACGCTCACTCACGCACACACACACACACACACACACACACTCGTGCACACACTCACACACTCACTCGCTCGCTCTCTCTCTCACTCACTCGCTCGCTCTCTCTCTCACTCACTCACTCGCTCACTCTCTCACACACACACACACACTCACTCTCTCACACTCTCACACACACTCGCTCACTCACACATGCGCGCACACTCACTCACTCACTCATTCACTCACTCTCACTCACACACACACACTCACACACACTCACTCACTCTCTCTCACACTCGCTTGCTCACTCACTCTCTCTCACACTCACTCACTCTCACACACACTCACTCACTCTCTCTCACACTCACTCTCTCTCTCACACTCGTTCACTCACACGCACACACACTCACTCACTCATTCACACTTACTCACTCATTCACACACTCACACTCTCACACACACACTCTCACACGCTCGCTCGCTCACTCTCTCACACACTCGCTCACTCACTCTCTCACACACTCGCTCACTTACTCACTCTCTCACACTCACTCACTCTCTCACACTCGTTCACTCACACGCGCACACACACACACTCACTCACTCACTCACTCTCACACACACACTCTCTCACATACGCTCACTCTCTCACACTCGTTCACTCACTCACACACTCACACGCACTCACACACTCATTCACTCACTCACACTCACACACTCGCGCACACTTTCACACACTCTCACTCACACACTCACTCTCTCTCACCCACTCACACACTTGCTTGCTCACGCTCACGCGCACACACTCACTCACTCATCTCTGGGTTTTGCTCACGCCACACCGTCCCGCGCTCTGCCTTCTCCCACTGTCAACACACGCGAGCCTTTGGGTAAGAACACTCACTCACTCGCTCACTCACTCTCTCACACACTCGCTTGCTCGCTCACTCACTCTCTCTCACACACTCACTCTCTCTCACACTCGTTCACTCACACGCACACACGCGCACACTCACTCACTCACTCATTCACACTTACTCACTCATTCACACACTCTCTCACACACACACTCACACACACTCACTCGCTCACTCACTCTCTCTCTCACACTCGCTCACTCACTCTCTCTCTCACACTCACTCACTCACTCTCTCTCTCACACTCGCTCACTCACACACTCTCTCACACACTCACACACTCACTCGTTCACTCTCTCTCACATACTCGCTCACTCACACACACACACTCACACGCACTCTCACACACTCATTCACTCACTCACACGCGCGCACACTTTCACACACTCTCACTCACACACTCACACTCACTCTCTCTCACGCACTTGCTCACTTACACGCACACACTCACTCACTCACTCACTCTCACACACTCACTCACACGCACACACACTCTCTCTCACACACGCTCACTCACTCACTCACGCACACACACATACTCTCACTCACTCACTCTAGGGCTGCTCGATTATGACAAAGATCATAATCACTATTATTTTGGTCAATATTGTAATCACGATTATTTAACACGATTATTAGGGGGCCATATAACCAAAAAAAAAATTTAATGCAAGTCTCAAGTATTCAATTAACAACCTACTATAGAAATTGAATAATCAAATGTAAAATAAAACAGCATAGTCTTCACTGTAAGAATTAAACTTCCTTTTTCTTATTAAAGCTACAAACGACCTTCTGTGAAGAGCAGTGAGTGGTTTTGTCTTTGTCTTTTGTTGTTTGATTAATATTAAGCACACAGTCAGCAGCAGGAATATTAGCCTACTGTCACTTTAAGAGCCACACGCATCCAATTTATTGTTACACACGTATTTTCATTCTCATCTGTTTACATTCATCTATTACATAACCGACGAGAGTTTACGTCAATCCCCAAGCGCCACATTTTGACACATTTTTGCGTGTATTTGACCGTTTAGGTGCATATGTTCAGCTAAAAGATGACTTTACATGTCTATGCTCTGCTCCGTCTCGGAGCGCATACACAGATATCTTCCTGGGGAACAGCACAAGTTCTTTCGCGCTTATAAAAACGTTAATATATCTAATCAACTTTAATAACTCAAGCACGTCCTATTTTGTAAAAGTCACTTTACAACATGATTTTACTGATTTACACGTGAAAATTGGCTTTCATGGAGGAGTAAAAGCGCACTGCTGGAAAGGGGCGCAATAATCGTTTTATCTTGATTATTGTATTTTCATATATGTTGGAGGCCCAAATCGATACTGAATTTCGATTAATTGCACAGCCCTCACTCTCTCACACACACATGCCTGAGATCACACTGTGTTTGGCTGGTGTGCTTGATGTGTGTTTTTCTGCAGGTGTGATCATGGACATGTTTCAGGCTCCCACCCTCCTCCAGGAGTCCATGTTCAACAGCACTGTTCTGCCAAAGGACAGTTTTGAGAAGAGCTGCAGAATCAGTACGTCCTGCTCACACACATTCATCTCATTAGAGCTGCACGATTCAGTGTTAAAAGATTGTGTTCTCGATTCAAACACCACACGACTTTATTTCTCAGTGACAACAATCATGCTGCATCTATTAAATAGAGTTCGACCGATAGTGGATTTTGCCAAAACCGATACCTAGGTTGGACCACACTGGCTAATACGATTAATCAACCGATAGTTTTTAAAATGGATAGTGATCAAAAAACTAAAATAGTGCTTTACTATTTATTAAAAAAACAAACAAAAAAAACCAACAACTGAACCATACTTTGTAAATGAATAAAAGTATTAATATTAATTATTATATTGATCATTAAAGTTCATAGGCCTGGTTTCCCAGACAGGGCTTAAGTTAAACCAAGATTAGGTCAAAGTTCAAGTAGAACATTGAAGTATCTTTTATAAATGTGCCTTAGAAAAAACATTACTGGTGTGCATCTTGAGACAAATCAATAGTACTAACAAATTTTAAGATCAGTCGTGCAAGTTTCTTTCAGTTGAAACTGCCCAAACATACATTTTAGTCTGGGACTAGGCTTAAGCCTTGTCTGTGAAACCGGGGAATAGTTTATTAACAAACTTTTAACATTTTAAAAATGTATTCTTAATAGTAAGGAAATGTTGAATTAACACATTCTAACAAGGAACATTACAGCTTTCACTAATCTTAATGTTACAAATGGAGTCTTATTGTAAAGTGTTACCATTTCATTTCAACAGTCATGCTTAAAGATGGCCGTCTTTAAATATTCACACAAAGGCCATAGCATTGAAATTACATACATATGGATATTGTATGTATACTCTCACACTATAACTGCTTCTATTCTAGAACACTTGATGATTATTTAATCAAAATAAAATATGACAGTCACACACTGGGCAAAAGCGCAGCTCTGCATCTTGGAAAAATTCGCAGGTTATCACACACAGACACACACACACCGGATGCATCACATTCAATTCAAGCAGCGGTCTAAAACGGTTTATTTAATCACCAAACGGGAAAGAGTTTACTTCAGGAATGAACAAAGCAGCATAGATGAGTTTGAAGTTCAGTGTTTTTAAAAAAAAAAAACGGAGCAAATGGAAAGAGAAAGCGTGATCTATATTATAGCTCTCTAAATGAAGTATATTTATTAGAGCAACATAGAAAAACATTTTGCTGGAAAATGTTCAATACACATTTTTACAGCCTAGGGTGAAGTCATTATGTATATTAACTACGATTTGGGACAACTATAATGTAATTGAATGGAAAATTGGCGCTCTGTTGCGCAGCAGGATTTCCTGTCGGCTGCATTTAAATGTGCGTTTGAAGTTTCCCGCTCTGTGCAGCGTGCAGTGTTGTAATAACTTTAGGAACTTAGCTATGATTTAATCTTTATTTTGAATTTTTGGCTTTACGAAATTGCATCGTAAAGATAGATATTGATTTGATTAATTTCTATTAATCAAAACGTATAATTTATACCTTTTAACGTCTCGTCCAGCGAGACATTAAAGTCAGTATAGGTTAACAATTTTGTTTATCTTGCTTTGTGGCCAACAATAAAACAAACAAAATAGTAATTTATCAAATTTGAGCAAGGTAGCAAGGGGTCGACAGCGCAAGGCAGTAACTGAATCAAATATAAAACACAGACAATGCTCTATACAATGAGATAAGTTTATTGAACTACTTCTAAGATTACATGAGACTAAATCATCTAAACACACACATACGACCACACACACACACACACACACACACACAAATGATGGAGTTATGCAGAATTATGAGTTATGAAGGAAGTCTCAACTTCGGTGGTTATCAGAAAGTCAACATAGCAGAGCTTAGTTCTATCTTTCCATTAACAACAACTTTGCGCCGTTTTCAGCCAATAGATAAGAGATTTGTTTTACTTGTTAGAAGGTTTGCTGTAGAGTCTCGTTCTCGTCTCTTTGAGGGAATCCCCGGGCTTGGCTGATTGGCTGGCGAACCGTTGTTTGTCTGACGTCTCTTAGGGAATTCCGCCTGTGATTGGCGGGTTGCCTTGCTGGATGAGACGCGCTCAAAGTTCTTCTTTTCCTTTCTTGGTTGCAGAAGTTTTCTTGAAGAGCTTGAAGTTTGGAATGAGGTGATGGTTTGATGCGGCGTATGAGCGCACGAGTTGAAGCAGTTTTCAAACCATGGCAAAGAGCGTTGATTTTAGTTGAACATTAGAATTTAAGCAGGCCACTTTAGGCCCGCCCCGGAGCTGGGGTACCAATCCGCTTGTTGCAAGGTGGAGCTCAGCTTCCTAGGCTCCATTTCTCTGCATAAATTAACGAGCTGCCCGTGTAATCACGTGACAGAAAATCCTTGCAGGGTTTTGTTAAGAATCTTGATAAACGTTATAACGTTACGGGATTTACCTAATTTCTACATTTCATCCACACAGAGTTGTTGCAAATAAAATATACTTTCGTTTAACACCAAACATGACACACACACATTCATACCCTCATAATACATAGGTTCAAATGGTACCGACCTTATAATGGATAGATTAATATAGCGTATGTTTTACTAACATATCAAGCATATCTAAGGCATAACACACATAATTTGGGAATATATTTTCATTTCTTAAAAGTCCTGAATATTGTCTTTTGGAGTTTTGGCGCACTTTTGCGTGTTTCCTTTGTTCGTCTGAAAAAGGAATGCACTCGAGGAGGGGCGCGAGTACTCCTGAGGTCAGAAGGTGTCCGGGAGAGGAGTTCTGGCATATGTTTAAGTCAGGCCTACGACTGTAAATCCATCGCGCGTTTATTGATAAGTTTGTCAATTTATACGTTGGCTGGTCAAAGTTCATTTACCATCTGGATCTGGTATCTTTCCCGCCAGAAGTTTCCTTTGTTATGCGTTGGTGAAGTTGATTCTCTAGCTCGTTCTGATCTCAAGGGGGGATAGGGATTAGCAAGACAGGACCGAGGTCTAGACACTCAGGCACCGACTAAGGTACTTAGTTACTTTTATGACTTCCAGAGGTGAAACCAGAGATTTACTCATTCCTCTGGCAGGAGTCTGCATTTATGTATGTGTGTGTCCGTTCAAGGATCTCCTACAGTGTCACGCTTCAAAACAAACAACACGTGCTGTCAGTGATTTCCACCTCTAGAAGCTGCTCTTGCACTGTATAATGGCAGTGGACTCTTCTCAGCCACTCCAGCAACGGACGCAATCCGGAAAACAATCGGCATGAATTATTGCCGATAACCGATAGTTCCAGCAATCAACTAACGGTGCTGATTAATCGGCAAAACCGATATATCGGTCGACCTCTACTATTAAGCCTTTAACAAGTATGGTCCAGTGCATTTTGCAACCTTTTTCCTGCTGGCGCAACTAAATTTTGTGAGCAGCTAATTTTTTCCCGCTGGTTATAATGTGCTCTGATTGTGTTGTGTTGTGTTGTGTTGTGTTGTGTTGTGTTGTTCAGGTAGCGCCCCCTCATGTGTTAAAGCTCCCAGCACGACTCCATTCATGATTTACCAGGACAAAGATGAGCAGGAGAACGCAGGGTGAGACGAGGCTTCCGTTCATGCAGTGATGTGAATAGTTTCTGTAAGCTCTGACCGTGTTCTCTCCATCTGTCCTTCAGTTCTGGTCAGGACAGAAGCAAACCGCCGGCGAGCCGAGCGCTGATGGAGATCCCAGTGTCCAAAGCCAATGTAAGTACTGTTCGCAGCTGTAGTGATCAAGCTAATATTTGCCAGACTGTTGACGTTGTTCGTCTTCATTAGGATGCTCCGGTCAGCACAGAGTCTATGACGGATGAGAGCACCATGTGGGGAGCGCGTAATGTCTCTGTAGGCCCATGTCCCAACCACACCCGTGACTTCGCCCTGTCCGCTCATCTGGTGTCCACACCGCTCCACCCTCTTGCGCCGCACTCATGGGACATGGAGCAGGGCCAAGGTATTCAGCTGGAAGATATCATGCATCCTTATTTACCTGCTGCTCTTGAATGAACTGTGTTGATCTGGGTGTGATTTGTGACTGTTCTGTCTCAGAGGAAAACGCAGGAGTCAGCGGCTCAGAGGAAAACCCGTACATACGACAGCCCACTAAACTCAGGTAACATCCTCACTGAACACAACGTCATTACTCTCAAGCCTTTCTTCTGCTGATTTCATGCATGTGGTCCATAGTGTGACATACTTCATCCTCCTCATTTTGCAACTAGGAAGGAAGCTATTTCTTGTCAGTTTGCATGATTCATTAGCTTCTGTAGGTAAATAACAAAAAAAATATGGATACACTGAACAAGTATGTTACCGATACTTTTTTTTTTTTTTTTTTTTTTTTTGTACTTGCTGATACTGATTACAGATGCCTGTATTTTCATAGCATTTGTAATTTTTAGTGCTGTCAAACAATTAATCGCATCCAAACTAAAAGTATTTGTTTACATAATAAATGTGTGTATGCTGTGTATATTTATGTGTATATATAAATACACACACATGCATTTATATATTTAAGAAAAATGTTGTTTATATTAAATATTTATATATTTTTAATTATATGAATATAAATATATACATGTACACATTTTCTAAATATATATTGTACGGGTGTATTTGATTTTTATATATATATATATATATATATATATATATATATATATATATATATATATATATATATATATATATATATATATATATATATATATATACATAGTACACACATTATGTAAACAAAAACTTTTATTTTGCATCTGATTGATTGCAATTAATCGTTTGACAGTAATTTTTAAAACTACTGGATAGAGAAATCAAAAGAATATGAATCATATTAGTTGGCTTAATTTAGCAAAAAGATAATAATAGCAAAACTGTTTGTGCTACAAACCAGTGTGTTTGATAATAAATTAAAATATGGCAAGAAATAGTAGTTCAAAATATCAAGCAGCATAAAGGACTGTTTGGCAGAAGCCTTACAAATGTCCATTTTTGGCCAGACTGCAGAACGTTGATCTAGTATGCTATGCTAAGTATTTTTGCATAGAATTAGAATAAAAAAAGTAAACAATTTTTTTTCTGATACTATGATAATGACTACATCCGACTCGTTGAATTAAGGCGCGGTCACACTAGACTTTGAGCATGCAAAATCATTTAGCATGCTGTAACAGTCGTGATATGACGTCACGCTGTGCAGCGTCTTTTCAAAAACTTAAATTCAACCCAAAACATACAATCTACTCCACTTTCCTGCAACGCTGCAGTTTTAAATTTGTTCTTTTAATTCAGATAGAAGGTCATGCTGTGACGTATCGATCTGCCGTTGGTCACACGGTATCACGTGATGCGAATTCGCAGGCCAGAGTTCACAGAGTTTGAACTTTGGAACGCAGCGAAATGCGAAACTTTTCGCACGGGCTTGCGTTTCCGGTCTGACGCATTCGGATGCATATGAATGGAAGTCAATGGAGCGAAAAGTGCAGTGTGATCACCCCTTTAACAACATATATGACGCAACAAAATGAAAATTCTGGTCTGAAAGTGAAGGCAAAAATACATTTTATTTATTAATCAATTCATTAAACAAATCTATTTAATAATAAATGCTGTAATGAAAAGTTCAGTTGAGCGGACATTTAAATTGCACATAAGGCACACAGTTTTTATATAAACTTTTTAATAACAATATAAGTACGTTTCTACTTCAGTTTGTTGTTGAAATACAAATATTTAAATAGTGGTTGTAATAACTTGTTTTCATGACAGATTTATTCAAACATTAAATAATGAACAAGTGAAGTGAAAACATAATGAATATGTAATAGTGTATATATTTATCAAAATCGTCTCTGAGTTATTATTTTTTTTCTAGCAAACTATTGTGTTTATGGTCATTGAGGTAAATATGATGTTAAGTGACTATTGATCTCAGGTTGTTTTATTGATGTGTTTCGGGGGTTGAAACACTGAGAGATGATTTATTTCAATAAGTTATGTTTCTTTGAATGAATCCATGTCATGATTCCATTAAAAATGAGAAATCAAGATTGTTAATCCAGCACTAGCGTCACACAGCGGACATGTTTGCCTGTTGTAGTTTATTCATGTTGTGTGCACAAAATAGACACTGACAGCCAAAATACACCATTGGAGAAATGCTAATAAAACGTCACTGTTTCTATTATTGATTTCAGCCTTCAAAACTTTGCTAACCATTTCAGATGAAAATTTCTGTGCGTCACTACTAGCGTACTGCTGTTTGAAGTGTTTAGTTTTTGTATAGTGCTAGTGTTGAGTTCTCTAGCTGATGGAGCAGTGTCTGGTCTTCCTGCAGTCCGATCATGGAGCAGAGTCCGGCGGAGGAGAAGCCGTCAGAGCTGGCAGAGTGCAGCATGCGCGCTCAGGGCACTATTGTTGGGGAAGGAGTGTCTTTAGCTCAGCAGAGCCAAGGGCTTTCTCTGGCCCAGCACAGCCAGAGCACCTGCAGCAGCAGCAGACATCCACTAGCAGCCCTGTCCTTCCCCGAGCATACGGCCCTGAGGACTCATGATGAGTCCAGACCGAGCTGGAGCATTCACCAGAGCTCAGAGACACACACAGACGCTCCGCTGGATCCAGACGCAGCTGGTGTTCTCCTGCCCAAGAGCTCCTTTCACAGGCGCAGGTCAGGGAAGAAGCCACTGTTGGAGAGCCAGGATCTGCTCATGAGTCCAGAAGCTGCTCCTGGACTGCACTGGTTCCAGAGGAACAGCTCCACACTTGCAGCAGAGGCAGATCTGGATGTCATGAAGAGTCCTGCTGCGGTCTCTGGAGTCGCCCAGCCCGCCTGGACCATCTACCAGAGCCCAGAGAAACCTGAAGCGGACTTCCTGTGGGCGATGGGCCCTGAGCTGGCCGCAGAGCAGGATTTAGACGTGCTCTCAGTGCTGGAGGAAGTAGATGTTCTACTTCCCAAAAAATCATTCCAGCGGCGCAAATCAGGGGTGAAAGCGCTGCATGAGTCTCTCCTAATGAGTCCAAAGCAAGCCCCTAAACCCATCAGTCCAGACTGGTTCTGCACCGACAGCCCACAGCAGCCGATTGAACCGGATCTGGATCTGATGGCCAGCCCAGCGCAGAGCTCCAGGACCCTGAATGCTCCCATGAGCCCCATGGACACGTCCAGAGCAGGTATGAGACTCACCTCTGAGCCTGTTCAGATGTGTTTGGCGTGTGTCATGCGTAGTGGTCGACCGATATTGGTTTTTTTGACAACCGATGCCGATATCTTGGAAAGCAGGGTGGGTGATGTAATTTTATTTATTTTAATTAATATATAAGAAATTTGAAAATGGATTAAAAAATAAATGTGTAAAATAAACATAATTATACTTTGGATGACAAAGTATTTTTCACAAATAAATAGATATTTAATATATAAAATATAATTAAAAAGGAAGTAAACTCTGTAACCACAACAGGGCACTCAGTAATCTGGAAATTTTGTGTGCATTGGGAATCATATTTTTCAAATAAAGCTAAGGTAAAACTCATTTTACATACAGCACACAGTGAAAATGACACGAATAAAGCACAGCATAATTTGAAATCACAAGTTTAAAGTTTGTCGATCGCGCGTCTCCAGTGAAGCTGAACTTTCCTCCTGTCCGCATTCAATTCACACGGATCGATCATCACGCAGAGAACACGCAGTCACAAATGCACACTTCACAAGATCTCACAGCTGGATCCGACTAAATCTGCAAGGTCTGTGAAATGAAATGTTCATTAGTTATTCAAAGCTTTGTTTAAATGATATAAATGCGTATTTGCTGAATGCTGACGGCAAATGAGAAAGTTTAATGTTTGCCTTTCTATTACTAATAATATAAAAGCAATTGTTATAACACTTTTTGTATAGATTTTAATTTAACCATTCTATCTGATTATTAGACAGACTTCTATCCATATTAGACAGAACTGTTAACAAGTGGGAGAATGCTCAGGCGCTGCCGTTCTCAGCGCCGTTAAAATAAAAGTCCCGCCTCGAACGCATCGGCCAAACAGAAGAACTTATCGGCCAGTGCCGATATTTGAAAAGTGGCAAATTTGGGCCGATATATGGGTGGAGCACTAGTCCTGTGCGGGGCTCATTGTGTGGTTGTTTTTGCAGGCTGTGCCCCGCTGCTGTCGGACCCCTGGAATGAGGAGCTGATCGTGTCTCTGCTCTCCGGCCTGCAGCCTCCTCTCTCCTCACACACCAACCTCACTGTCTGGAGCTGCTGCCTGCCCACCATCACGCCCAAAATGACCGTCCAGATCGGTGCGTCTCGCTAATCTAGCCAGCGCTCCTCACATTTCAATGCTGGTTACTTGCACAGATCACTTCTATAAGCAGCTTCATGTTGTTCAAGTCTTTGGGGTAAATTGCAGCATTCTTGGGGAATTAAAGGAATTTTTGATGTTTTTTTTTTTAAGAAGTTTCTTATGCTCATCAAGGCTGTATCTATTTGATCAGAAATACAGAAAGAATCTGAGATTTTGTGAAATATTATTGCAATTTAAAATTTCTGTTTTAATATACTTTAAAATATAATCTATACCTGCGAAGCAAAGCTGAATTTTCAGTATAATTACTCCAGTCTTCAGTGTCACATGATCCTTCAAAAATCATTATAATATGCTGATTTATAATGAATGTTGGAAACAGTCAGTGTTGGGTGTAACGCATTACTGTAATTAAATTACTTATCCACTGAAAAAGTGAAGTAAGGGATTACTGTTCATTTTTAGGTAATTTAATTAGTTACTTATAAAGTACTTGCGTTACATACAGTAAATAATTTAAAATCTAAATTTACCGTCTAAAGATAAAATTGAATGCATCCGCTTTAACCCTCCGTGCGCCGGCTCGTTCACTTTCAGATTTTCCTGATTCACAGAGAAACCTTAAATACTCAGATACATAGAAGACTAAAATCAATAGAATCAAAAAAAGCTTGAAGTGTCTACTTTTAAATGAACGAATTCAAATCAAAAACTAATATTTCTGATTATGTAATCCATATGAAACTGAGGTACAGTCTTTCCTGTATCTGAGCTCATTATATGCAGTCACCTGCGCACAAACGGCCTCACCTAGATACAAAAAAAAAAACAATAAAAAAAGATAAAAAAAAAAAAAAATCAAGATTCATCTAATTTTCATCATTTTTGAAAGAAGACCTACTATGAGGAATTTACCTCATAAGAACAGCGCGATCTGACATGGCTTTATTCAGCAAAGAAGATCATTTCTGTCATTTATTCTTACCTTTAGTTAAGTGTTATTTTTACATAAACCTGTACAGTTTTTTCTAGTTGGGCTTTTCCTGAACATCTTGCCAAACTGAAATGTATTGTTTAACTTTTAAGCTTTTTTGTTATTCAGATATTTTGCAGAGTATTTCTGTTTGTTAACCAAAGAAGGTTACATTTTTTTTATAAAAAAGTTTAAGTATTACAGTTGTTTTAAAGCTAAAAGGCTAAACTATTCTATGTTTGACTCAAATTGAAAGAATAAAGAATTTAATTTCTATTAAGGTTTATAGGGATTTTAAGATGTAGCCTAATTAGCGATTTGAATAATTAAGTTACTCATTGAGTAACTAAGTTACTTTTCAGACAGAGTAATTAGTAAAGTAATTTAAATACAATATTGCTGAAGTAATTAGTAACTGTAATTAATTATTTTTTGAAAGTAACTTACTCAACACTGGAAACAGTTGTGCTGCTTAATATTTTTGGGGACATACTTTTTTCAGGATTCTTTGATAAATAAAAAGTTAAAGAATAATACAATACAGTGTTACAATATACACTACTATTCAAAAGTTTGGGGTAAGTTTCTTTTTTTTTTTTTTTTGAAGAAATTAATCATTTTATTCAGCAAGGATGTGTTAAATGGATAAAAATTGATAAAGACTTGTGTTGTTAGAAAAGATTTCTATTTTGAATAAATGCTGTTCTTTTTAATGTTATATTCATCAGAGAATCAAAGAAAAAAAAAATGATCACAGGTTCCAAAAAATTAAGCTGGACAACAGTTTCAACATTGATAATAAATCAGCATATTAGAATGATTTCTGAAGGATCATGTGACACTGAAGACTGGAGTAACGGCTGATGAAAATTCAGAGCTGCGTCATAAAAATAAATTGTTTTAAAGTATATTAAAATAGGAAACAAATATTAGAAATTGCAATCTTATTTCACAATATTACAATTTTTTTTTTTCTGTATTTGATCAAATAAATACAGCCTTGACGAGCATAAGAGACTCCATTAAAACAACATTAAAATGTTACTGATCCCAAACTTTTGAACGGCAGTGTTCAGTTCCAGCATCAGAAGTGTATGTAAATGTACAATGTTTCTTTCTCCACATTTATTTGTGAGGAATGCATCATTCAATTTTGGCAAAAGTGAACACAAGGAGTTAATCGGAACGCATTCGGCATGCATGTGATTCATGGATTAATTGCAAAATTTAACCATCATAGAGTGAAAGTTTATCATTTGTACGCGTTTTGTCTTGCAGTTTTACACATTCAAATAATTTTAAACCATTCTGGCACAAGAAGCTATGAAAGAGAACTCAATTCAGCACTCAAATTCAGATTTGATTCCTCTTTCGCATCTTCTTGCCTTTGAACAGACACATACACATTGTCAAACTACCCGTCTCGACAGTCATTCTCATAAACACAGCTGGTTAATGAAAACAGTGGAGAAAGAAATCAGATATGGATCATTATATTAGATTCGTGTATTTGGTCTTAAATGACAGCAGGCCATAAATACCTGTTGCTGTCTGTCATTAATGCTAATTAAACAACAAATCACAGCTTTGACAAGGATTAACCTATTTATACATGGAACAGTATGCAGTGTTACACTTAATTATTTCTGTACCTGAAAAGTTATGTTAGACATTTTATTTTTAACTTTGTTATATTGTTATTTATCTATGCTGGTAATTTGTTCTATATTTTTTTTTAGGCTAGTAGTTTTTGCTGTGGCATTGAAGCAATACTTCAGGTGACAGCTAGGTTTTATTAAAGCCCATCCTGCCAGTGGTGAATTACCCCTTTAAATCTTTATCCACCATTGAAGAAGTTAATTAAATATAGTAAGATATAGATCAATTAAATACATTTCTATCAGTCATTTATTATATAATGTTTTTGAGTAATTTATACTGAAACACAATCAATTATTAAACCCTACACTGACAGTGTATTCAATTGTATGTCTTTTGATTTGACTTACGTACAACGATTGTAAGTAAACGTGAGCATTTGAATGTGTTCCGTTTGCTTTCATGTGTCTCTGTCCAGTCAGATCTGAGTACTGCACATCCCTGATATACAGATTAATGCTTCACTTGCTGCTGTTACTGTGCTGAATGAGCTGCATGTGTCTCTCCTCTCAGCTGGAGAGTCGCTGCGAGTGGACTTTGTTCTCGGACAGGGAGCGTTTGCCACAGTGTACCAGGCCACCAACCTTATGAGCACACAGAAACTCATCCTGAAGGTAATGAGAGAGCACACACATCTGATCTGCAGATATTAGTGACGTCACACTAGTTCTGCCTCCAGAAGTGCTTCACATTTTGTAAATTACTTGTAGTGGCTCTGCAAATGAGAAGGTACAAACATCACATGTAAACTGAATGATGTACTACGCTGGTACAAATAAAGAAAATAGCGGCCTTTTCTCATTTTTTCTTGTGATCAGATAGGAGCTAGCTTGTGTTTGTTCTTTCTCTGCTGCCCTCGTAGGTGCAGAAGCCAGCAAACCCGTGGGAGTTTTACATTGACAGCCAGCTGAACGCCCGACTGCAGCCCGGTGTGCGGCATCTGTTCAACACCATATACTCCGGCCACCTCTTCACCAACGGCAGCGTCCTGATCGGAGAGCTGCACAACTGTGGCACACTGCTGGTGAGGACAGCACATCACAGCCCACTTACACTCTCCTCAAAGATCAATCTCTAGTTTGACTGGCCAGAAAATAACACAGGTTTTTAAACAAAACGGTGTATTCTAGTGATGTCCCGAGCAGATCTCAAGGATCGTAATCAGGGCCGATCAAGTCTGTTTTTTTTTTTTTCTTTTTTTTTTTCTTTACTGGTCGGTATCGGCTCTCCTCAGCCCAATCCTTATTTTACGTCAGCTGTCATGCCGATGTCGTGCAGTAGGTGGCAGTATTTGCCTTCAGTAGATTTGCCAACCACCATTAAATGTAAAAGACGCTCAAATGTACATTAAGCCGCCATTAAAACCAAAAGAAATAAAATGTGCATGAGACACACGAGAACCAGTGGTTTGTTCTAGCGCCTCACACGTTTGAGCATCTGTGTTCAGTGTATTCAGTGTGCACTTTTGTAACCATCACTAATTCATTTGTTTAATTTTATCTGCCGTAAGACTATCTGAGACGTCATTGTCATAACACATTGTCATGGGTTGCATCTTGCTTAGGATTTTATTGACAGACTGGCATTCTGACACCAAGCTTCATGCTTTCTAAAACTTATCTCCACTTTTTTACCTTTGTGTTGCAATTATTCTGCTTATTGTTAAGATAAAATACAAGTTTGCATCAGTAGTCCCATATTCTACCAATGCCTTTATACAGTATGTGCACATATATATATATATATATATATATATACACACACACACACACACACACACACACACACACACACACACACACACACAGTGGGTACGGAAAGTATTCAGACCCCCTTAAATTTTTCACTCTTTGTTATATTGCAGTCATTTGCTAAAATCATTTGTTCATTTTTTTTTTCCTCATTAATGTACACACAGCACCCCATATTGACAGAAAGACACAGAATTGTTGACATTTTTGCAGATTTATTAAAAAAGAAAAACTGAAAAATCACATGGTCCTAAGTATTCAGACCCTTTGCTGTGACACTCATATATTTAACTCAGGTGCTGTCCATTTCTTCTGATCATCCTTGAGATGGTTCTACACCTTCATTTGAGTCCAGCTGTGTTTGATTATACTGATTGGACTTGATTAGGAAAGCCACACACCTGTCTATATAAGACCTTACAGCTCACAGTGCATGTCAGAGCAAATGAGAATCATGAGGTTAAAGGAACTGCCTGAAGAGCTCAGAGACAGAATTGTGGCAAGGCACAGATCTGGCCAAGGTTACAAAAAAATTTCTGCTGCACTTCAGGTTCCTAAGAGCACAGTGGCCTCCATAATCCTTAAATGGAAGACGTTTGGGATGACCAGAACCCTTCCTAGAGGTGGCCGTCCGGCCAAACTGAGCTATAGGGGGAGAAGAGCCCAAAGATCACTGTGGCTGAGCTCCAGAGATGCAGTCGGGAGATGGGAGAAAGTTGTAGAAAGTCAACCATCACTGCAGCCCTCCACCAGTCGGGGCTTTATGGCAGAGTGGCCCGACGGAAGCCTCTCCTCAGTGCAAGACACATGAAAGCCCGCATGAAGGACTCCAAGATGGTGAGAAATAAGATTCTCTGGTCTGATGAGACCAAGAGAACTTTTTGGCCTTAATTCTAAGCGGTATGTGTGGAGAAAACCAGGCACTGCTCATCACCTGTCCAACAGAGTCCCAACAGTGAAGCATGGTGGTGGCAGCATCATGCTGTGGGGGTGTTTTTCAGCTGCAGGGACAGGACGACTGGTTGCAATCGAGGGAAAGATGAATACGGCCAAGTACAGGGATATCCTGGACGAAAACCTTCTCCAGAGTGCTCAGGACCTCAGACTGGGCCGAAGGTTTACCTTCCAACAAGACAATGACCCTAAGCACACAGCTAAAATAACGAAGGAGTGGCTTCACAACAACTCCGTGACTGTTCTTGAATGGCCCAGCCAGAGCCCTGACTTAAACCCAATTGAGCATCTCTGGAGAGACCTAAAAAAATGGCTGTCCACCAACGTTTACCATCCAACCTGACAGAACTGGAGAGGGTCTGCAAGGAGGAATGGCAGAGGATCCCCAAATCCAGGTGTGAAAAACTTGTTGCATCTTTCCCAAAAAGACTCATGGCTGTATTAGATCAAAAGGGTGCTTCTACTAAATACTGAGCAAAGGGTCTGAATACTTAGGACCATGTGATATTTCAGTTTTTCTTTTTTAATAAATCTGCAAAAATGTCAACAATTCTGTGTTTTTCTGTCAATATGGGGTGCTGTGTGTACATTGAGGAAAAAAAATGAACTTAAATGATTTTAGCAAATGGCTGCAATATAACAAAGACTGAAAAATTTAAGGGGGTCTGAATACTTTCCGTACCCACTGTGTGTGTGTGTGTGTGTATATATATATATATATATATATATATATATATATATATATATATAATACACACACACACACACACATACATATATATATATATATATATATATATATATATATATATATATATATATATATATATATATATACTGTATCTTATGTATACACACATATATAACTTACTCTCTGCACAACTCTGTATACATTGGATTGATTTTAATATCTTTAATGAACTTGAATTGTGCATCAAACACTAGGAATATACAAGTATCGGACCGGGACTCGGTATCGGCAGATACTCAATATTCAATTACTCTGATCGGATCGGGGGCACGAAAAACCTGATTGGGACATCCCCAGTGTATTCATGTAATGCTTTGATGTAGCCAAAGAGGTTTTGTTTTGACATTTAACTGCTCATGAATGCATGTACTCTTTATGGGATGGTTCACCACTAAATCAGTGAGTACTGTAGATCAGCGGTTCTCAACCAGGGGGCCTCAAGATGATTTAAAATTATTTAAATTTAGACAAAACAAGAATTAAAATAAGCTAAACAACCAAAAATCAAGACATTTCTCATTTTATTTCATCTTCTAAACAACTGCTTTAAGAGCCAATAGTCTTAAAAACTTGGATGTATGAGAGAGCCTGATTTTTATAAGTGATTTCTAGACAGTGTGATTTTTCTTGAAATCAGTTCATGTCAGTTAGCCCCATGTCTGTGGATCAGTGAGATCAGTGCGTGCAGGGCTGCCCATCACCACACCAGGAAAGTAGAAGCCAAACAGTCTCCCTGTTAGGACGAACACAAGTGAATGTACCTGACCGATGGTGTTGTCCTGTCTCGTCCTCCAGAGCGCTATCAACCTGTACAAGAGCCGCAGTGAGAAGGTGATGCCGCAGCCGCTGGTGCTCTACTTCAGTGTCTGCATCTTGCACATGGTAGAGCAGCTGCATCAGGCCAAGATCATACATGCCGACATCAAGCCCGACAACTTCCTCCTGGGAGAGAGGTATGTGCTCGCGCTGCGTTAGGGTTGGGTATCGTTTGAATTTCATTGATTCTGCTTATCGATTCCTAATTCCGATTCCAATAAGATAAACAAATCCATTAAAAAAAAAATTTAAGTCAAACATTTAGATGTCAATCATATTTATTCTGTCTTTTGCCTATGGTTTTACCAAAAAATACCACAGGAAAAAAAAAATAACTAGACTAATATAAATTTCAAACATTAAATTGTTAAAGACAAGTAAACAGTAAGTAAGAAAATATGAACAAACAAATCAATTAGCAACAGCATAAATAAAACTTAAGTTTCTAGGGCTGGACCAAAATATTCGATTATTTGAATATTTATTCGGTGGATTGGCATTCGATTTTTCAGTTTTGAGATTCGAATATCCCTTTTTTCTCTCCAACACTTGGCATCCCCCACGAAACAGTTCTCAACTCGTCCGCCTGGCTGAACATCTGCACCAGCAACAGACCGTTCACCAATGAAAGATGTTCGTGCTGACCTGCATGCATATATTTCATGAAAAATCTTCTATTATGAGCGCGCTTGCCGCACATTTACATTTGAAATAACGAACTTAAGTGCGTAAAAGACGCGACGTGAACGGACCCTCTGCTATCACAAGACCGAATGCGATGCATGCGTTTTCTTTGTCAACTGTCCCGAGATGCGAGAGAAAGTCTTGGATCAGCGTGCAGTAGCTCTTGTAGTGCAGACGAGATGCACCGATGTGAAGCCGCTTTGAGAGAGTGAACGAGAGAAGACGCGGTACAGCTGAATCACTCATGCTGTTTTCAAATGACTGATTTAAT
This sequence comes from Spinibarbus caldwelli, assembly GCA_039654775.1. Lineage (NCBI taxonomy): Eukaryota > Metazoa > Chordata > Actinopteri > Cypriniformes > Cyprinidae > Spinibarbus > Spinibarbus caldwelli. Next base: position 692,486 of record CM077241.1, on the reverse strand, counting down.
CTGATATTTTGTGTGGATTTATTTACTCATCTAACCTACATGCTATATTCAATAAATGTTTGCAGGAATTTCCCTCATTATAAACTTGAAAGCTGCGGGAATGAGTAAAACCGTGATATACACGCAAATTCAGGACCTGATTAAATATAACTCTATTTTAAACAGAGATATGTGAAATAAAATTCCATGACTTTTACAAAACTTTTCCAGACCTTGAAATTGCTGTTTTAAAATTTCATAACTTTTCCAGGTTTTTCATGACCATACGAACCCTATAAAAACAACTGATGCACGCTTTCAATCACTAAAGATTGGTCTTCGCAATTTACAAATTAAGCACTGGGCTACCTTATTAAAAGTGTTGCTCTTAACAGACCTGTGTGTTTTGTATCACTAGTGCAGTGTCCGTTCTCGGAGCATATAAGCCCTGCCCGCGTGAGGCATGCCGCTTCCGGCTCACGCTGTTCAGTTTATTAAAAGTCTATTAATTCTGAATGTGTCCATATTGTACCAAAATGTGACACTGCACTCCCTTGGGTCCGCAGCAACACACCTGCCACGCGTGAAGTCGATTGGATGAACGGTTCTCAACATAATAAAAATGCAAACAGACAGACAGACGCACAGAGATTCCTGCCTTTATTAGAGAGAACAATATGTTCAGCCCCTCCCTCCGAACCTTTGAAAATTCGGTGTTGATTACTACCGAAGCTTCGAAGCTCAAAAAATGGTATTCGGACCAGCTCTAGAAATTTCAGAGACAGGAATTGAAATCAAAATTTTAAAAAAACTGCACCGTTTTCTTTTCATAAATAAAATATAGATTAATCCTCATTAAAGTTATGAAAGATATTCAGTCAAGAGCAGTTAATGATTTCTTTTGTTCTTTGATTAACATTAATGACAGGCAGCACGTTTATTAGGCGGCTGTCTCTTTAACACCGAATGCATGCAGACATAAAAATACTGTTACATGTGCGTTTTCTTTCTCATCTCTTTATGTTCACTTAAGAGAAAAACGGCTGTGTTTATGATGATATACTGACATGCATACTGGTCGATAAATGTGAAAGAGCTTTCGTTCACATTTCATAAAATCACATTAAATTGCGAACACAGGAATCGTTAAGCGGAATCGAAATGCACGTGTTTTATCGAATACCTGCTTCTTGAAAATTTGGAACCGGTTCTCGATACCCAACCCGGTGTGCAGCGGTCAGGCCGAATGACGTGTGCTGTCACTCCCGCTCAGGTTTCTGGAGAATGACTGCTTTGAGCAGGGTCACCTGGAGCATGGCCTCGCTTTGATTGATCTGGGGCAGAGCATCGACATGACGCTCTTCCCAGAGGGCACCGCGTTCACTGCCAAGTGCATGACTTCAGGCTTCCAGTGTACAGAGATGCTGAGTGGCCGACCCTGGACCTACCAGGTGAGCATCATTACCTGTGATGTGCTGGTGTAATAGTGAGCTGTGGTGTAAATCAGCTGTTTGTGTTCTCAGTGTGCAGCATGAGAGAGAGACTGTTATGATACTTCACCAGGGCTGGATAGATTTGCAAACTGTAGTCCATTAGTGATGAAAAATTACATGATAAAGTGAAATGTAATCTATTACATTACCAATTTTAGGTAATGCATACTTACTACATACTTTGAGGTTACTTTTGAGCTAACTTGTTAATCACGTAGATTTAAATAAGATTTTGTACCGTATTGATGTAAAATCTGGGTTCCTACACATTTTCCATTTCAAAATTCCATACTTTTCCAGACTCAGATTTCCAAATCTCTCAATAGATTTTCAGACCATATTTAACACAAATGGTTCACAGAGCATTATTTTTAGTTTTATATTTGGTAAATAGAGGAGTCGTCTGTAAATATTTTTCTCAGGTTTTTTTTTTTTTTTTTTCATTGATTTTCTCAAAGTGACAACATACAAAGCCCCTAAAATAATAAATAATAAAAAAAAGACTTTTACATGCACACAAGAAATGTTTTTTGTGCCCTCAAGAAACTATTCACATGTGCGTGGGAATTTTTTTGCATGCTTACGCATTACAATTTCTAGTTCTCTTTCAAACATTCATTCGGTATCTCACTATAGGCATTGCCTCGTGTGTGACCAATCCTGGAAGCACCAGTTACACCACGTCTGTCAGTTGACAGACTTATCACGACAGTGATGCGGGAGTCCCGCCTCCCCAATATACATCACTGCATGATGGTCCCTACCTCATTCTTGTTCTCTTCCCCGTGAAGATCTCTTGGAAGCTATATTTTCTGCACCCCTTTCCAGGATTAGCTGCTTAACTGTTCTTAGACGAGCCGTCAAGGTACGTCGCCGAATGCAGCTATTTCTGAAAGCGGTGGTTTTTCTCTTCACTGTCACGGTGAAAGTTATTGTTAAGGGACAAACGAGCGAATTAACGTGTTGACGAATTCTCTTGTCTGTCTTTTCTAAGCGACACGTTGTGGTGAGCTTAGCGGCTTGATGGCGAGTGTTAGTTCTGCAAGCGAGGGTGTGAAGAGGAAAGACACCCCGCGCCCTTGTGCTTGTGGAGCTGTGATATCAGGCAAAGATTCTCATCCCCTGTGTATTGGATGCCTGGGGGTGAGACACGCTCAGGCAGCGCTCGCGAACCCCGAGTGCTGTCCGCACTGTTCCCTTTTCCCATCAAGGGTTCTGGAGAGAAGAGTGCAGGTGGCGGCCGCTAATAACGGTGAACCCCTCCCTTTCTCCTTCGACCTCGGTGGAGACCAAACAGCTGCCTGTGTCATGCAGCTAGGGCGAGTTTATGGATGAAGTCTCGCTCAAGCTTCCTCCTCTTTTCCCGATCCTGGCAGAGGAAAGGGAGGAGGAGGAGGAGGATGATGACGAAGCAATCGCCTGTCTGTTAGAGGAGGACGGGGAGGAGGATGATAACGACGCGATTCTGCCATTGACTCCCTCCCGGCCGGGAAGCGTGTTAAACGAAGGGTCCCCGGCCTCAGCTCAGGTGGAGCTCGACCTGCTCGAAATGTGCAGGAGAGCAGCGGTGAAATTTTCTATCGATTGGCCGGCCAGGGTAAGGAGAGAGACCTATATGATGGCAAGTGACTGCCGTCATGTGCCCCGGCTGTTAACTGCTGTCCTTGTGTGCGTTTCAGAAATGAAGCGTTTCTGGTACAAACCCTTTTCACACAGGGTTCCTGTGAAAGGGTTTTCCAGATTGGATGTGCACAACATGGAGGAGCTAGGGATGTCAAATCCCCCTCCTGTTGAGCTGTCAGTGGCACATCATCTCAACCCTAATCGCAGAGCAGCTTTTTCTTCTGCCTCAGCTTCACTGCCAGGACGTACTGAGCACCTAACAGCCTCAGTTTTCCAGAAGATTTACCATTCCTCTGCTCTGGCAGTGAGGGCTCTGAATGCCACCTCTCTCCTCACTGCTTATTTTTAGATTAGATTAGATTCAACTTTGTCACTCTGCAGAGTACAAGTACAGAGCCAATGAAATGCAGTTAGCATCTAACCAGAAGTGCAAATAACAAAGTATATAAATTAGGGCTGTCAATCGATTAAAATATTTAATCGCGATTAATCACACATTTTTATCTGTTCTAAATGTACCTTAAATTAATACTTTTCATATTTTAAATACTCTAATCAACATGGGCAGTGACAAATGAATTCTTTATGCAATATGTTTATTATTAGTGAAACCATAGTTAACAGAGCCTGAAGACTAGACATGTTTCAAAGATCATAGATGTTTCAAAGAACTTGCTCATGTCTATTAGACACATGAAAAAAGAAATACCAGGTTCCCATTACTTCTTTCTTTGCACTGAGCAATTTACTTACACAAACCTGTTTACATTTCCGCATGACAGGGCAGCTCACTTCTTCTGAACATGCAAAATGTACATTTATTTATTACGTTTATTTGCCTCTCTGTGCCCACATACTGTATTTTGATGCAGCTAAATTCTCAATAAAACTGTTTTCATTTATATATTTTACTGTTTCTATTGTCAGACAACAGAATGAATATGAAATAGTGACTGAAACGCGACCCATAGGACTAAATAACCAGCTCTCCCTTCCAAAATGTTAATCTGCACAAAAATCCTCATTTATAATCCAGCCATCGTCTGATTAAAATCAAATAGGATATACATAAGATAAAGACAATAGCTGTGCTGTGATTTCGGCTATACTTGCATGTTAAATTCAGGGTTCCCGCGGGTCCTTAAAGTCTTAAGTCTTAAATTTACTTGTATCAAATTTAAGGTCATAAGTCTTAAATTGTACAAGAAAGTCTTAATTATGATTTCAAGAGGTCTTAAATTTGAGTACAGACCAGAATTGCGATACAGCTTAATGTGACGATTAAACTTCCAAAGGCTATGATTTTATTAAATAAACATGAGCGCTGCAGGTTTCAAAGTCCGGTGCTGCGCTGCTTTGTGTTCTGCCGTTTGCGCCGAAACTATTATAGCTCTGCAGTTTGAAAGCGCCTCCTGCTGGCAGAAAATGAATGTGCATTTTCAATAAGGCAGTTGTTGTGAGTAGGGTATTCCTGCAAACTGAGGCTGCAGTTTCAGGACCACATTTCTAGGACCCTATAGTTTTTTTTTTTTTTAGTTTTTTTTTTTAATTATTTTATTTTTTGCATGTGTGTATTAGCGGCTCATACTATTTTATAGCACTTGCTATTCAATTTTGTATATTATTATTTTTAAGGAGTTATGTAGTTGGTTAATTGTATACACTTAATTGTCCTAACCAGCTCCTAACCCTAAACATACCCGTTGGTAACCCTCTTGAAATATTTAACCTAATTTATTTAAATATATTCTATATATATATTCTGGTTTTAAATTCAGTTTTCTTGGAAAGAAAGATGTGCGAGACAGTGCTTCCGCAGTGCTTCACGTCTGATGTGTGACACACTTAAAGTGCAGTAAACGGTAAAACAATTGCGCTACAAATTAGTATGATTATTAGTACTTTAATAAATGTAAAATAATTTTAATACAAATACTAATTTACAACATCCAGCAGCACAATGAACTGTTTAGCACAGCTAAATGGAGATTGCTGACACCCTCTCAAACACTCAAGTTCACGCTAGCTCTTACATTAAAAATAAGATGGAAAGATAAAAAATGACTAGCTTCCATGGATCTAGTCTTTGCATATGTTTGTTTGATGTTTGAATCAGGTCTCCTCTTTTGGAATAGAATTGGCTAGATGGCGCTGTCCCAAAAAATAAAGTCCTAGAACTGCAGCCTCCGGTATTGCAGGAACACTGGGTTGTTTTTGTTCTGACCAATGCGAAAATCAACCCATGTTTTTACCCGGCAAACACACAGATAATTCATTATAAAAATCTAAACAGTAAAATGTGTTTGTATGTTTTTTACTTAATATAATAATTTATTGATAATTGTTTAAATTAATATAATACTTTTGACTCATCCATTTTCTTAAAAATGGTTTAAAGGCTGAAATGTTAAGTGTATCATTTTATAAAACTTTACGTTTTTGTGAAAACTTGTATCTGAATTGTAAATGATGCTTTTTACAGTCATTTTACAGTTTAATAGTTTACCAAAGACATTGCCGTACCCTGCTCATATGGTATTAATTTTATTTGTCCAGGTCTTAAAAAATGTCTTAAGTCTTAAATTTGAGCTTAAAAATCCTGCAGCAACCCTGTAAATTAGAGAAGCAACATATGTTTTAACTGAAAGCGTTGTTCCTCTCATCCGCGCGCTGAACAGAGCAGACGCTTAGGGAGAGAGAAAAAGGTGTGCGCGCAGCTGGAAAGAGAGACCTCGCGCTTGCGCTGCAGTACAGGCGAGTCTCAGAAACTAAATAAGGTTTGGGCAAACCCTATAAAGATTGCTCGCTAGGCACTTTTTGAAAAAAATAAAAAAAAAATTGCTAAAGTGGTCTGAAAAGTTGCCAAATTGGCAACACTGTCAGTATCTCCTTCTATTTCCATTTCTCCAACTATAGTAGTACGGGTTAGGCCCCGGGTCAAACAGAAAATGCGCTCTGCGTTAATAAAATTAGTGCCGTTAAAATGAATTTGCGTTAACTTTGACAGCACTAATATAAATAGATGTGTATATACATTAAGCTTTATGACATATAGTGCAAGTTATGAGGTAGAAGGGCAGAGACCAGCTCAATGCAGATGACTGTACATACAACATAGGGTATAAGGAAGTATAAACAGAAGGTGCAAAGGAAGTATAACAGAAGGTGCATTATACAGTGAGGTATGCAAGTAGTATATGTTAGTTATGGCCAATGACCATACAGTGCAAATGGCATCCGGAGGTAGAAATGTGCAAAATATCAGAGAAATGTGCAAAAACAGAGGGAATAATAAGAACATTGTGAGTGATGAGTGCAGACAGTTTATTGTACCGGGGGAATTTTTATTTATTTATTTATTTTTTAAGCATTAGGTTTACCATCTAGGATGTGGTATTCAGCGCCTGAGATTGGAGTTCAGTAGGCTGACAGCTGAGGGAAAGAAACTGTTCCTGAGTCTGCTGGTACGACAGCGAAGACTCCTATAATGTCTTCCCGATGGGAGAGGAGTAAACGGTCTGTGGTTTGGGTGAGAGGAGTCTTTGATGATACTTCTCACTCTCCTTAGGCACCGTTTGTGGTAAACGTCTTTGATGGAGGGTAGCCCGACACCAGTGATGTATTGGGCAGTTTTCACCACCCGCTGGACGCCTTTCTGGTCCGAAACAGTGCAGTTGCCATACCACACTGTGATGCAGTTTGTGAGAATGCTTTCAATAGTGCAACGGTAAAAGTTCAGCAGTATGTGGGGGGGCAGGTGAGCTTCCCTTAGTTTCCTAAGGAAGTAAAGGCGCTGTTGTGCCTTTTTGATCATTATGGAGGTATTGAGGGTCCAAGAAAGATCCTCAGAGAGATGGACACCAAGGAACTTGAAGTTCGCCACATGCTCCACTTCAGCCCCATCAATGTAGATGGGAGTGTGTGTGTGGTCCTTCTTAGTCCGCTGGTGGTGTACGATCAACTCTTTGGTCTTCTGGGTGTTGAGTGCAAGGTTGTTGTTAGCACACCATGTTGCTAGATGCTTAACCTCGTCCCTGTAGGCTGTCTCGTCGTCGCCACTGATCAGGCCTACCACCGTGGTGTCATCTGCAAACTTGATTATGGAGTTAGAGCCATGCACAGGTATACAGTCGTGGGTGAAGAGGGAGTAGAGGATTGGGCTCAGCACACAGCCCTGTGGTACCCCAGTGTTTAGAGTGAGGACGGAGGAGGTGTGGTTACTGATCCTAACAGACTGTGGTCTGTTGGTGAGAAAGTCCAGGGTCCAGTTACAGAGGAAAGGGCTGATGCCAAGATTACAGAGCTTGGAGATCAGCTTGGATGGAAACACTGTATTGAAGGCGGAACTGAAATCAATGAATAGCATCCTGACATGTGTTGGTTCTGTCCAGGTGTGTCAGGGCAGAGTGGAGAGCTGAGGCGATGGCATCCTCAGTTGACCTGTTGGATTTGTAGGCGAACTGGTATGGGTCCAGTGTTGGGGGTAAGCATGATTTCAGGTGGGAGAGGACAAGTCTCTCAAAACACTTTGCAATAATGGGAGTAAGAGCAACTGGGTGGAAGTCATTGAGGGCCACTGCACCAGCATGTTTTGGTACAGGTACAATGGTGGCTGTTTTGAAGCAGTTGGGAACAATGGCTTGGGCCAAAGAGAGGTTGAAAATGTTGAAGACTTTAGCCAGCTGTTTGCACAGGCCCTAAGCACTCGGCCAGGGATCCCGTCAGGGCCGGCAGCTTTATGTGCATTCACCTTGCTCAAGGTGGAGCACACATCAATGGTGGAAAGTGTGAGCGGCAGGTTGCCAGGTTGTCAGGTTTGAGCACAGCTTTTGATAGGTGGTTCTGTGTTTCCACGATCAAAGAGAGCATAAAAGTTGTTCAGTTCGTCAGGGAGGGTGGCATTGCTGGTTGGGGGTGTGCTGTTTGCTGGTTTATAGTCTGTGAGGGCATGGATGCCTGTCCACATGCTCCGAGGGTTGTTGTTTTTAAATCTGTTCTCGATGCGCAGTTTGTAATTGTATTTAGCAGACTGAATTCCCCTCTTCAGATTGGACCTGGATAAGCTGTAGGCTTCACAGTTGCCAGATTTGAAAGCAGCGTCACGTGCCTTCAGCAGGAGCCGGACTTCCTTGTTCATCCAGGGTTTCTGATTGGGGTACATTTTAATTAATTTATGAGTGGTTACCTTGTCAACACATCTGTTGATCTGATGCAGAACAGAGCTGGTGTAGGTATTAACATCTGTGTGGGAGTCCAGCGTGGCCCTAGAAGCGAACAAATTCCTGTCTGTGTTCTGGAACTCCTGCTGTAGTGAAGAGTCTGCTTCTTCCAGCCACACTTTAACAGTCCTTACGGTGGGTTTCACACGTTTGATGATGGGGGTGTATTTGGGTAGCAGGAACAGGGAGAGGTGATCAGATTGTCCAACGTGGGGAAGGGGAGTTGCTTTGTAAGCATCAAGGATGTTTGTATAAACATGATCAAGAGTATTGTCTCCTCTTGTGGGGCAAGAAACATTTTGATAAAATTTGGGGAGAGTTGTTCTGAGATTGGCATGATTGAAATCACCAGCAATAATAAAGACTCCATCCGGATATGTTGTTTGCAGCTTACTAACAACAGAAGATAGTTCATTCATGGCTAGTTTAGCATTAGCATCCGGGGGTACATAGACTGCAGCGATTATGGCAGTTGTAAATTCACAGGGCAGGTAAAAGGGTCTGCACTTGATAAAGATGTATTCAATATCAGCAGAACAGTGGGATTTAGTAATAACAGCATCGGAGCACCAGGATCTGTTTACATAGAGGCAAACACCCCCACCTTTTTTTTTACCGGAGTCCACACCCGTTCTGTCAGCCCAGTAGATATTGCGCCCCTCTAGCTCAATCGAGCTATTTGGAATGGTGCTATTGATCCAAGTTTCTGTGAAAAACATAATGTTGCAGTCTATAAACATTCGCTGAGTGATCCAAAGTCGTAGCTCGTCGATCTTGTTTGCCAGAGATCGTACGTTAGTGAGGAAGATGCTTGGTAGCGCTGGACAATGCGGGTTGAGCTTTAGCTCAGCCCACAGGCCGCTTCGCTTACCCCGTCTTTGTTTACGTTCTCAGCGCCGACGACAGGCACTTCCTGTCGGACTGGCAGATTCACTCGAACCCGGGGACCGGAGTAATTCGGGAGGTAGTAGATGAAGATCTAATGTTGTATCCACATCTGTGTTTGTGTAGCGAAGTTTGATATCCAATAGTGTGTAACGGTTGTAAGAGGTTAATGCAAAGCTATGGCGGACAAATGAGCTGAAAATAACTAGCAAAATAATAAGTAATTTGCAAAAACTGGAGACGCTGAGCCTCGCGTTGTTCACACGCCACCATCTTGAGTTGAAAAAGCAGAGCTCATGAAGGAGATGGGGAGACAAATGGATGCTGGGTCACCAAACCCAGCCCTCTGGGAAGAGATCTGCGTTATTGCAGATCTCAACTTGAGAACCTCCAGAGGTGCAGTCCAGAGCTGCGGCCACCATCTCCTATCCTGAAAAGTCTGTCTTGCAGAGATTGACTAATATGAGCTCCTAAAACTTACTGCCAGATTCTGGAAGATCAATTCTTCAAACAGTGGTACAAGAGGATGTGGTGCTGGTCCTTCAAGAGTCATTCAAAACTTATGTCTGTAAAGCCTATGAAAAATGTATTTCACAACACTTCAGCATGCTATTCTTATTAAGTGAGGGTCATTTTTTAGGATTTTTTTACCCAAGCAAACCTGAACACAAGCGAACCCAAGCACTTGTGGAGACACATTGTGACACATTGCACTTGTGGAGACTCCAGGAAGGTTGCAGTTCTGGACAGTGGCAGCGCTAGGGCAGGGCTTGACGGGGCTATAGACCCATCAGAAAATTGCTTGGCCCCGGCACAGCCCCCCTAAGGATTTCCAAATGATTTTCCTGTTTTTTAACTCTCGGTGTCACTTTCATTAACATTGAAAAATAAACATTAAAAACCTAAAAAAAAAAAAAAAAAGTGCCTAAAATGTGGCCTATAAACAATTGATATTGGGGGGGAGGGGTTAAGCAACTCAGGCAAGCAACGCACAAACTTTGCGCAAGAGTTATGCCGGTGAACGTCAGTCAATTCACTATAGAGATAGTTTTTTTTTTTTTTTTTTACTTTCACTATCGGCTAACGCTGCATTAAAGGCGTATATTCTCTCTGAGACGATGAGAGACGAATCTACTTTAACATGCTGATAACAGTATATGTCTTAAATTATTCCCTTAATATTTCTCTTGGCTCGTAAAGTGAAAAACATGAGAAGAAACGTATTTCGGGTTAAAGAGATTGTTTTTGAAAATTGGTACATGAAATAAAGCTGCTCTGAATTTTCATTATTGACTGCAGTGTTAATAATTTTAATTATAGGCCTATAATTCATTGTATAAATTAACACACTCAAAAAAATGCTGGGCTACATACAACCCAGTGCTGGTTAAATATTGGACAGAACACATGCTGGGTTGTTTTCAACCAACAATTGGGTTAAATGTTTAATCCAACCTTCTGGGCAGTAACCCAACCGCTGGGTCTAAATTATACTTTTTAAAAACATTTTCAATGAGGAGTAAGCTAATAGCCTAATCTTTTATAATCCAGCGCATCATGCGGTGATGCGCTATGAAATTATTGCGGGGCAATAATTTCATGTAATTTAATAATAAAAGTAATCTAATAATAATAATAGGCCTAATAATAAGAATGTAACAGGCCTACATTAAATGGAAATGCTAAATCCTCTTAATATTGCCAATTTTTGATGCTTTTGACAATACCTCTTGTCTATCATCAACACATGATACGATGCAACTCGGCACTGGGAGGTTATCGCTCGCAATGTCTGCCTGTATGCCACTGTGTGGAAATAGTTTTATGAATTGTCGGCACTATCTATTGTAAGTGGTTATAATTTACTATGTCTTCCTAACAGTTGGCATTCAGAGTGACTGACACTTGATGGTCAGAAAAAATTAATAGATATGTGTAAATAAATAAATACATAAAATAAGATAAAACAATGAAAAAAAAATCCCTACTTTCTCTCTTTTCTATATGCGTTCATAAATTATATTACTTTGTAAGTGTCATATTTGGCAGTTGGCATTAGAAGTTATATTACTAATAACAGAGGCATATGAGAAGTTTAATGCCACAGGGGAAAAAAGTAAAATATCCCTTTTTCGAAGCTACTATATAAATAACAAAACTGATATCTAAAGTTTAGGCGTTCATTACTTTCTCTCAGCTTAATTAGTTTTTTAGCACCACTCCTGAACTGTTAAGCCCCCCTTAGCACCCCCCAAAAAAAATCCTGGAGCCGTCACTGGTTCTGGAAAATGGTGGTGCTGGAGACTAAATGGTTCCTGATGGTTTCTCACCTAATTCTTCACATTAATTCTTCATTCTTTTGCAGTTAACAGGTGTCTTTTCTTCTCCACCTGTTTTTTCTGACTCTGCTGACCAAATGAGCATTTCGCTGCCCAGTGGTCATGCCCTAACTTTTCAGATTCTAAAACACACGGAAACCAGCGTTTGTGAGCGTAGCTCTGCTTTTTGTACAGCGTTACCGGGGAAACCTTGATCTTTACCACTCCAACAGCGCCTCCCGCTGGCAGAGAATTAATCTGCATATATATGCCGCCACAAATAGTGCAACTCTGTGGGACTATGGTATAAATAAATTCAACTGTATAACAGTTTCACTGCAATTCATGTTATAATGTTAGAATTAAAGAACAATAAAAATAATACATATTACCGTTGCATTTATCTGTACATAGTAAATGCAGTTATTTTTAAGCTGTTGTTGACATCCTATCTAAAACGTGATTTAGACAAAAACAAAAAACAATATCGTTACCTAACCCTAACCCTTGAAATATGCGTGCATGCACAGGTTCTGCGCGATCCTCTTGTTCAATATTCTGGGGGTCTGAATTGATATGACAATATTGACGAACTTGCTGTTTTGGAAAGGGGCGTGGCAGTATTGAAACACCGTCTAAGCTGTTCGCTAATCACAATGCACTGGGACAGCTAACCAATCACAACACGTTTAGTTTTTCGGAAGGCGGGCCTTCATCAAACCCGGAACTAATCGAGCTGTTTGTGTCAGGCTGGGGAGGAAGGTATTGTAATAATGTAAATTATGTGAAAAATAATGCGATTTCCGAACCACCAACCATGAAAGCATGTTCTAGTACACCACCAAAACAAAATCAAGACTTTGTAAAAGAGCATAATAGGACTCCTTTAATCACTTATGAATGTTTTGTAAATGATTAGTTCATTAACTAATCACTTATAAATGACTTACAAATGAACGTTATTATAAAGTGTTATCACACTTTTTTACAGTACCAGTCTTTTTTATAGTCCCTTGAACTTGGCAAATGTTATGCCATCAGCCCATTTCGTGTCATGGTTTCTCTGCCGCCACAGACGATGTGTTAAACTGGACATTAGGCCTTGATATTAGGGGTACTACCATAAGAACAGCAAAATTTTGATCAGGTAGATCTTTAATTCATGTGCATCCATGCTCTCGTTTTATTCATAGTAAGATGGCAGTGATACACAAAGGAATTAAAACTAGAAATTGTAATGCGTAAGCATGCAAAACATTCCCATGCGCATGTGAATAGTTTCTCGAAGGTACTAAAAAAGTTTCTTGTGTGCATGTAAAAGTCTGTATCTTTTATTTATTATTTTTTCTATTAGGGACTCTGATTTTCTCGAAGTGACAACATACAATGAAAAAAAAAACATAAAAATATTTACAAATGACTACTATATACCAAATATAAAGCTGAAAATAATGCTGTATGAACCATTTATGTTAAATATGGTCTGAAAATCTACCGAAAGGTTTGGAAATTTGAGTCTGGAAAAGTATGGAATTTTGTACATTAATAATAATGAAATAACATTAGCGCGTATGTTTCCGTGTGTGTAAACTGTGTGTCTGTAAGGGAAAGAGAGCGGGAGAAATAGAGTATGTGCTTTGCGTACGTACATAACGTAATTTTGTGGCAAAACATGGAAATGATCTGTTGTTTTTATCCCATTGCTTACTATATTTTTGTATATGGCCAGTGTCTTTGTGGGTTTTGGTTATTTTGCTTTTGTAAGACCTTTGAAATAACTGAAATCATTTGGCGAAGTGATACGGAACTGTAATGCGGTCGAGAGCTGCCTGGAACTACGTTCACCGTGCGTTTCCCTGAAAATAATTGCATACCTTAGAATGTTCGTCAGCCAATCAGATTCAAGCATTCAACGGCCCCGTAGTATAAATGGTTTTAATGCACATCTGCCAGCCAATCAGAATCCAGTATTCAGACAGACCATGGTATAATGTGATTTATGAGATTCGCACACTGATTTTCTGTCCAGTTGGTTTAGTGTTCTGTTTGACAAGCGCTGTTATCCTGCTTTTCTATCAGACTGATTATTTCGGCATTGCGGGGACGGTGTACTGCATGATGTTTGGGACGTACATGCAAGTTAAACAGGAAGGTGGCATTTGGAGAACCAATGGCGTTTTCAAAAGGTAACGAATGCATGCTGGATCGTGTGCCGTCTAGTGATGAAGCGCAGTTTTGAGGTGACTGTAATGTTCATTTTCTCTCTTTCTGTCAGGAACGTTCACGCTGATCTGTGGCAGGACTTCTTCCAGACGCTGCTGAATGTGCGGGACTGTAGCTCTTTGCCGTGTCTGCACAGCCTTCGCCTGCGACTCGACGCCGTCCTGCAGGAGAACTACAGCAGCAAACTGCGCAGCCTGAAGAACAGGCTGGTGGTGCAGATCCTGGAGGCTCGCTCCTCACGTAGATGATTCTCCGGCTCTGACAGCTTCAGTCTGGTGTGAACACTGAGACTTCAGTCAGCCGCATTCAAACACTGTCACTTTCCGTAGGCGAGACGCTTGTTGTCTGTGTAGAAGTGTAGATACAGACTGCTTACTGTTTTTCATTGCTACTTTCATTTTACCTGACAATTTTAAATTGTAAAAAAAACTCCTTGAAGCATTTTGTATATTTCAATAAATCTTTCTTTACAAACTCCTTTGTGTTTTTTGACGTTCATCTGTGTCCACCATTGGACAGCCTTATTTGTTAAAAACAAATGAAGTGTAGATCATTTTGTAATTACATAATTAATTATACAAGATAATTATCTAAAAGCACACTCCCATCTAAGGTGGCCTGTTGACTGATGGTCAAATAAATGAAATTATATAAAAAAAAAAAAAATGTACCTGCAAGCAGCGATTACCAGGGTTCAAGCGCTTAAAGCATTAGGCTTTAAAGCACACAAGGAAAAAGACATTACATTTCATTGCATATTACAATCACCTGTCGCATGTGCTCACCAGGTTTTGTGAAGTGTTGAGTTCCTTTAGGCTTTATAAGATTTGGGGTAAATTTGGACACGCTCCTTTTCTAAACGACCCCGTTATAGCCTCCCAAAGAGTAAATGTCAACATTTTTTGATAATTATTGACCTAGAGAGTCCAGAGAATTGTACTGCAGTGGTTTGATTAGTGGGAACAATTTGATTGACAGCAGTGGTTCTAGAGGTAAAGTTGTCTGGAATGAGGAGTTCTATCATGGGATAGGAATATCGTGTGTATGTGCAAGAAACTGTGCAACGTACAATCGTTTAAGCCCTTAAAAATGCGATATAAAAAAATACAACATGCCAGAAACATATTAATCGCTGCAACAATTATTCAATCCTAAAATCTTAAGTAATTGCTTATTTGAATCCAGAAGTGACCTTTTTTGGCCAGGCAGTGTAGTGTTCACTCAAAAACATCACACCTCCCAGATTTGATGGCATTTTTTCCAGCACAGAATTTTGACATTTTGCCTAAAACAAAGTAGAACTACAGCACACAGGTTATTTCAGTGTTTTTTGTTCCACTTGGGCAAACAGTCCAGTTCATTACATTGGTTAAATATAAATGGCCTAACCATGACAATCTTGCTATGAATATATTCAACGTATCTGGAGAAATGTGAGACCATTTGTCAAAAATAGGCAAATAGGCAGTCAGAAGAACTAAAGTTAAAAGCATATATTGAAATGCTTTTTTTTTTTTTTTCATTAGGTGATGTTAGCCCCAGACTTCTTAGGCCAGGGGTGTCCAGTCCTGCTCCTGAAGGGCCACTGTCTTGTAGAGTTCAGCTCCAACCCCAATTAAACACACCTGAACCAGTTAATCAGGGTCTTACAATGCATACTAGAAACATCCAGGCAGATGTGTTGAGGCAAGTTGGAGCTAAACTCTGCAGGACAGTGCCCCTCCAGGACCGAGTTTGGACACCCCTGCTAGGCTGGCCGCATACTAGAAGGCCGATTTTAAGCTCGATTTGCACCCCCAAACAATCGGGGGGTGTGGCCCGATTCAAGGCTTGTCGCAAACTATTTTTTGTCCAAAAAATCCTCTATTCTGTGGTGTCATTATGATTATTTATCTGCTCCCGATCGAGACTGAGCGTCACCGAACTCAAATCGTAAATATCAAACATGTAGGCCATTATGAATTCTATTTGTTTTTCTTCTCAAGTCATGTTTGATCTCGCGAGTGTCTGTGAAATCGTTCCTACAATCAACAAGTGTGTGGTCTCGCGGTCTGGTCAGATCGTCTAGTGTGTACGTTCAGAGGATTTATAGAGATAAAAATCGGTTGAACTGTCTTCATGTCTGTGGTCTCCTATGGTTTTAAAATCATTTAAGATTTGAAAATCGTCTAGTGTGCGGCCAGCCTTAGGTACCTTCAGGACACTGGGGCAATAACATGAAAGCCAAAGCATTCATAAAATATAGCAGTTTACATGAAAATTCATAATGGCCTACATGTGAATTGGGCATCACTCAACTCCATATTGTTGAACTGAATCCAAAGAGACCAATCTCGTGATTAGGTAACACTTTATTTTAAGGCGTTCTTGTTACACGTTATATGTACTTACTATTATAATAGCAATTAAGTATGCATAATTACATGCAAGTAACTCTTAGCCAAACCCTAATCCTAATCATATAGTAAGTGCATGTAGTTAATTAATATTGCTCCATACTTAAATGTATAATTACACTGTAACAAGGACACCTTAAAATAAAGTGTAAACTGTTGATTTTTGTTAAACTATTCAGAAGTTGTACTTATAAAAAAAAAAAAAAAATTATTTACTTTTTGCCAGTAGGTGGCACTTACTGAAGCTGTACGTGTACCATCTTAATACATTTAAAGCATTAGAGAAATATAGCCTCACGTCTACTTTAGCATACTTCTTGTGAAATTAATGGAAACATCTCAGAAACCATTTTGATTATGAAAAAAATAGGATTGAGATTTGAAGTATTTGGAGGCCAAGGCAATACTTCTTTGTCATGTTTCTCAAACCATTCCTGAACAATTTTTTTTTTCAGTATGGCATGGTGCATTAACCTGCTGAAAGAGACCACTGCCAACAGGGAACGCCATTGCCATGAAGGGGTGTACATGGTCTGCAACAATCTTTAGGTAGGTGGTATGTGTCAAAGTAACATCCACATGAACGCCAGGACTCAAAGTTTCCCAGCAGAACATTACCTGGAGCATAACACTGCCTCCGCCGGACTGCCTTCTTCCCATAGTGCATCCTGCATGGCCACTTCATCCAATACTCTTTATGTTCTCAGTTTTCTTAAATTTCCCGTAACGAGTAAGAAGCTGCTTCAGATGATTCAGTGCATGCAGGGACCTGAACAAATCATTCGAACTGATTCGCAAACCAATGCAGACCATCTTGCTAACTTGTTTGATCAAGTCTTTGAACTGAATTGACTCAAAAGAGTGATTCAGTCATGAGTGGGGCATTATTCATGCCCAAGAAAAAAGAAAACAGCATGTGTGCAATAATCTATGCATTTCTTAACGTATTGCATTCAAATTGAAGTGCCTCTATTATACCATTTTGAACATTGCCTTTTATGCAGTGTGTAATGTAAATGCAAATGACCTGCAAAGTTGTAAAGCCGAAAGTGCACGATAAATAAAGTTATTGTCTCCCAAAAAAAAAAAAGAATTGACTCTGAACAGTGTAAACGAGTCGTTTGTAATTCTAATCCCACTTCCGTGATGGCTACATGTCACAGGGTAACATATTTACTCAATGCCTGCCTATGTTCAACACTGGCCGCCCAACTTGGACAGTGTACTCCTATATTTACGAATGTTTCATGAATGAGGCCCAATGACTGAGTGTGAGGTGTGCTTATGTATATAGGGCGCTGATGCGTGTGGTTAATAAGAGTAGGGTGCAGGTGATTAGTATTTAGGAGACGCTGATCGTGGAGCCTCTTCCAAGGGGAGCAGGACAAACTGCAGGGCTTGACAAATTATACATACAAGTTATATATTAACTACAATATACTACAAACTACAAATGATATATTAACAGATTTCTTTTATTTGAAAACCCCAATCAACACAAAATCATGAATGCGATGCACTGAGCTGATGATACTTTAAGTACAGGCTTTACAGTGAATGCAGTGCATAGAGCCATTTTCATAGCGGAGCCACTCAAAGTCTTTCAACCACTCTCTCTGACAACCATGCCCACTTTTCACTTGGTGGATCGATATTCACCACATGATCGCTATCACCAGCACCATTATTTGTAACTTTAGGTGGTTTACAAAAGAAATCTGTCAGTGTTCTTTTCATTTTCTCTCCTCTTCAGCCCTTTACATTTCCCGCAGTAGTTAGCTCCCAGTCACCTGACAGCAGAAAGCAGTGACTGACAGCTAATATTAACCAATCTAAAATCTGCATAAAATTTAAGAATGTCACCATATCAGCACACAGAAGACACATACTGTGAACATTTTTAGAGAAATGAAAACAGGTCACACGACAACAATTATATGCACTCGCACAAATGCTCCCAAATATATTTTGAGGTTGCACAGATTTCGGGAGCATATGCGACCAAAATGGAATTTCAAGCCTTGAACTGGTGAGTAAAGTGGTATCTAGGATGTCCTCTATAGGAACCCATGAACATTCTTCAGGTCCATATCCCTCCAAGTCGGTAGTACTCTAGGTACTCTAGATGACCACCACGACATTGGGAGTCCCATTCATAACGGGGGTTCCTCCATGGCACCAGGCTCTGTAGATGGAGACACAGGTGAGTGATATGTAGGGTATCAGAGCGAATCAGACAATTTAAGATTCGATCAAGAACATGGTTGAAACACGAGGAGCTGAATTCCATGAAGAGGCCCAAGACAACAGGATGTTCGTAAATCAGGTCCTAGCGCCAGCCAATCTAAAGCAAGCCTAACCAACCAACTCTTTCACAGAACAGCTTGCAATATTAACACAAAAGAACGCACTGATAATCCCAACTCAGGAAGGAGATTGTCAAATTTGGGGCAAGTAACCAAGATTAGTGGTCAAAACACAGCAAATCATGACCATCACATGAGGAAAATCATTAGCAGAGACCTCATTTGGTGGGTTCCCCCACCCAGGACAAGGACCAGACTGAAATTCCTTCTAAAACCTTTTGACCTTTGTTCACAGAACATGTCCTTATGTTCACAGAATGGCACAGAGACTTTTACATGTAGATGCGACAAAAATCATCTTAAAAGGACTTCTAAACGAATATCAGTCATAACTTCATAGCATGTATGTGACCCACACATTTGTCTATAATGTTCTAATCACTCATTGTGTATGTCTTTTTAATAACTATTGAATAGTTTATAGGATCATATTCATGTTGGGTATATATGAGTCATGCTTTAAACGTTTCTGTCAATCAAGTCTTTATAAAATGTATTATATTCTTGTATTATGTGTTATATTCTTGTATTCTATGTATTAAATTATGTCCAAATTATACTCTGCAAGAGCAGGAAAATTGGGACCATGTGACTGATAAGATAACATGTTGATTTATGTATTGGGAGGAGAAACATAGTAACACCCCGAGTTAACACCATGTCTAATTGGTCAAGACACCATTTGAGATGTGTCCAATAGCCCAGTTTAAATACTCAGAACAACATCAAAATATTGCTTTTTGCCTTTTCAGCTTTTTCACCATTCCTTTTCGCCACTGCTTTTTAGCGCTTTTTGAGCGTGCTCTGGCTTACATGCCAGTTGCTCTTCCAAAACCATGAGGAGGAACGGCATCTAGTCTCTTCAAGCTTCTTTCTTTTGCTTTAGTTTCTTTTCTTTCCGTTGAGAGTTTTGTGTTCTGAGTTAAGTTTTGCCGCAACGTCGTGTCTCCGAACCCAACTCTGACTGGGCCTGCCTCAAAACTTCAACCAGCTCTCTGACTCCGCACCATTCGTCAGCCAACGCCCAAGATGTCACTTCCAACAACTACTGAACCTCCAGCCAATCAGCAACCTCAGGGGACCCCTTTCTGCAATGACACTATACAAAGGAATTCCCTTAACACAAAGGCAACGCAAGTACAACCTTCAGATTCTAGCTGATCTGGTGCATTTAATCTTTAGTTAATAGCCTCATTGAGAAACTCAATGTGACGGTTACTTAAATGATTGATAGTTGTTCAGGTCTAAGCTACTGGATATTGCTGTAAACTTGGGATTTCACATTTTCACTCTCCTAAACACGTTCTTTCCTGACTTTCTCCCTTTCTGCAACTTGTGTGAATGTATGAGTGCGTATGTGTTAGATTAATTTGTATGTCTTAGGTTTTTCCCATTAAAGTCTTATTTATATTGAAAAGAGAAGTATCTTGTGTTTTGTGCCTACAAGTTAATGTCTTAAACTGCCGATCTTGTTACTGTGCTGATAAATAGTGTTTTCACTATATTTTTATCCATGCAGAGTTGATGTTATACGGCTTGTTCAGTGAATCGCTGGCCAACTCAGTGATCAGCCGTAAAGAAGTGATTCTGTCCAAATTCCCTATAAAATCTTAAATGATTCCCTTTGAGCTAAATTGACCTGTCTGTCTTCCCTTACAGATACTATTTAAGAAGTGACGCGTGAAAATTGGGGTGAATTCTGTAGTGTTAGGAGTTCATATGTGACAGAGGATGGTAAAGGGTCAATGTACCAGGGCTTTTTGCAGAGTATACATGGCCTGATGTCCCTAGTACAGAGCCATACCTTTTCCCCAGGTTGGTAGGTGGAAGCATTGGTCTGTTGGGCTTTGGCATGGCTCTTTTAGTGTCTGACTGCACACTGGAGATGATGGTGAGCTGGGTCCCAGACTCTCTCACTCTCCTGGAATGAGTGATAAACTGCTGGAACATCATAGGATTCCCTGGACCATGGGAACAGAGGGCTGGAAGCTGAGCAATGGAATGGAGTCAGGCCGGTGGTGGGTTGTTTGAGGGAGTTCTGGGTAGGGCTGCCTATTAGTCGACTAGAAGAGGCTTGGTCGACCAAAATTTTATTAGTCGCTTAGTGGTAGAATTATTTTTTTTAATCCACACGTGAAGTCACGCAGTGCGTGACAGACAGATCGTTAACGGCTGGTCTATGTGGTAATACAGTACATCGGGCAGGACATCCAAACGCTCGCCTATACCATTTATCAGCCTCAAATATGGCTTATCAACTGAAATATGTTAGTAGCAGTAACTTTACATGGCAGCTCAATCTAATGTTAACCTAGAAAAATGTGCACTGTTCAAGTGTCTGTGCGGAGTGTGGAAGCTGAACAATAGTGCGCTCACTGCATGACAGATGGAGACACTGGTGCAGTCACTTACTCTGAAAATACTAATTTTCAGTCATTTTTGGTCATACAGATAAAAGTAATACATCTTTCGAATCTGTGAAGACTCTACATTTATTTGTGTGCACTCAGAATAACAACAAAACATTGCGCTTTTGTAAAATAATGAAAGCAAACAGGATGCGCTTTCTGCCGTCTCGATCTCTGTGAACTTCAGCGCGAAACTCCAAAACTCTGTGTAGCCTATACTTCCCTTATATACATGAAAAATATGTCTATAGAGAGTGAAATATCTGTTTTCAAATGAACCAATTTAAATGGAAAACAAATATTCCCAGATTGTTATCCATATGAAACATGCATACAGGCACGCATCACTATTGCGGAGATGACGAATCAGTGTCGCCAACTTCATCTCTTAAGCCAAAAACAAAGAAAGCACTAGTTTATCAATAAATTATTAAAGTGTTAATACAGCCTCCTTATTGTTTTTACATGACATTCATAATCATTAGCTACTTCTGCTGGTGTGCTGTGGCATGTGTGTGTTTGAGCGCTTATTAGGCTATGTAGGCAATTAAAGGCTCATTATAATGATTTAAATGGTTTATTAATAAACATGCTATTATTCAACTAATGCTTAAAATGAACGACTACTAGACGACCAGAAAAATCTTTAATCGAGGGCAGCTCTAGTTCTGGGCAGACCTGACACAGGTGAGGAACTGGCTCCAGAAGTTCTGATGGCAATGACAGAAGGTTTGAAGGAAGCAACCAATCTCATGTATTTTCCTCTCAGTCTGCCCATTGGTCTGCGGGTGGTATCCAGATGAGAGGCACGGTCACACCTAGGAGAGAGGTTTTCTAGATGTGAAATAAATTGTGGACCACGGTCAGATACTATATCTTCAGGGAAACCAAAGTTACGGAAGGCATACATGGCTTATTCTTGATAGCCTTGCATGAAACGTCTGACATCGCTGGCCATCCCTGGCCACCAGAAGCAATCCTTGAGCACTGAGAGAGTTTGATTGGCCCCTGGGTGGTCAGTGCACATGAAGGAGTGACCTGAAGAGATTATGATGAGTTTTAGAGAGAATCGTACAGTTGAGTGGACATCCTGGCTGAGTGGCTTCATAGGCATTAGACTCAGCAAGTTGTCACCTAGAGTCCACTGGAGAGGGTTGACTATGAGGTCAGAGGGAACTATGGGTTCAGGAGACTCTGGAGCAGGGCTGGGCAACTTCAGTCCTGGAGGGCCATTGTCCTGCAGAGTTTAGCTCCAACCTTAATTAAATACACCTGCCTGTAGCTTTCCAGTGTTCTTGAAGACACTGATTAGCTTGTTCAGGTGTGTTTGATTAGGGTTGGAGCTAAACTCTGCACCACAGTGCCCCTCCAGGACCGAAGTTGACCAGCCCTGCTCTGGAGTATCCTATAGGGCAGGGGTGTCAAACTGCAGGGAGCCCTGCAGAGTTTAGTTCCAACCCTGCTCCAGTACACATACTATGCAGTTTTCAATTAAGCCTGAAGGACCTGATTAGTTGGATCAGGTGTGTTTAATTAGGGTTGCTTCTAAACTCTGCAGGGCTCTGGCCCTCCAGGAATTGAGTTTGACACCCCTGCTATAGGGTATACATTTAAGAGCGTCAGCCTTGGTATTATTAGATCGAGGTTGGTAGGAGATGGAGAAATTAAATCTTGTTGAAGAACAAGGCCCATCGTGCTTGACGGGGATTGAGGTGCTTGGCTTCACAAAGGTATTCCAGGTTCTTGTGGTCAATCAGAAATGTGAAAGGATGACATGCTCCCTCTAACCTAGGTCTCCATTCTTCTAATGCCATCTTGATTGCCAGAAGCTCTCAATTTCCAATGTTATAAATCTTTTTCATCAAGGTGAGTTTCTTAGAAAAGGAGACACATGGATGATGTTTAGATGGTGCTCCTTGCTGCTGAGAAAGCACCACTCCAACTTCAGGAGTCCAGATGGACACCATACCCTCGTCCATCTGGATGCCATCTTTACTGATGTTATATCCTAGGAATAGCAAAGAAGATTAATGAAATATGTTCTGAGGCATTTCTCAGCTTTGAGAAAAAGATGGAACTCACATAGGCATTGGAGGTCCTCTGAAACATAACTCCTGGAGCACCTCATGCATAAATTCCTGGAATATGAAGGGAGCAATGATGAGGCCATACGGCAGCGGTTCCCAATTCAAGTCCTCGCGCCCCCCGCTCTGCATATTTTGCATGTCTCTCTTGTTTAGCTCACCTGATTCAGATCATTAGCTTGTTAGAAGAATGCTCCATGCATGAACTGTGCTCCGATTGACATGGTCCCTACACAGTGTTCATTGCTCCCTACTCCCTAAGCACGGGAAATCCGTTGAAGTTTACTTCACTTTAGAACATTCATTCACGGATTTGCGCTACACCACCACCTGCAGCGTCTTCACACACAGACGAAACTTACAACCCCAATTCCAGAAATGATGGGATGTTTTGTAAAATGCAATAAAAGCAAGAATATGTGGTTTGTTAACTGTCTTTAACCTTCATTTAAATGACAAAGTTACAGTTAAAAGATATCCAATGTTTTCACTGACCAACTTAAATGTATTTTATAAATAGAAACTATTTTTTAATTTTGATGGCTGCAACACACTCCACAAAAGTTGGGACAGAGGCATAATAAAAGTGAAAAAGTTATAGAAAATCCAAATTAAACTGTTTTGAAACAGTCCATAATAAGCAGGTGAATTGGTAATAGGTCAGGGTATCATGACTGAGTTTATACAGAGCATACTGTCTTTACCAGCAAACCTGGATCGTGGCTCACCACTTTGTGCCAAATTTCATGAGAAAATTGTCAGACAAATCAAAAATCCAATTTCTCAATGCAAAATTGCAAAGAATTTAGGTCTTTCACCAACTACCATACATCAGTTTGTGAAAAGATTCAGGGAATCCAGAGAAATCTCAGTATGTGTAGGGCAAGGCAGGAAAACTCAGTTGAATGCCTGTCACCTTTGAGCCCTCAGATGGCATTGCAAGAGAACCCGTCTTGCTGCTGTGTGAAATATAGCCACATGGGCTTGGGACTACTATGAAAACTGTTGTCATTTAACAGAGTCTGCAGCTGCATCAAGAAATGAAATGTGAATCTCTGTTACACAAGGAGAAATCTATACATCAATTCTAGGCAGAGATGCCAGCGAGTTCTCTGGGCCAGAGCTCATCTTAGATTGTCCAAAAGACAGATGGTCAGATGAGTCCACATTTCAGCTTGTTTTTGGGGAAAACGGACATCAAATTGTCAGTCCCAAAGATGAAAGAGACCATCCAGATTTCAATCAGTGACAGGTGCAAAAGCAAACATTTGTCATGTTATGGGGGTGCATCAGTGCAAAGGCATGGGTGACTGGCATATGTGTGAAGGTACCATTAATGTGGAGGCATATATTGGGATTGTACAGAGATATATACTGCCATCAAGATGACATCTTTCATGGAAGTCCATGGTTATTAGATCAAGACAATACCAAGTCTCATTCTGCATGTGCTACAACAGCGTGGTTTCGTAGACACATGTGGATGTGACTGTCTGGCCAGTAGATCTGTCCCCTATTGAAAATGTATGGCCTATCATGAAAATGAGAATCAGACAACAATGACTATGGACTGTTGAGCAGCTGAAGTCTTGTATTAAGTGTGCCTGGGGAAAAATTTTGCTTGCAAAACTTTAAAAATTAGCATCCTTAATTCCCAGATGATTAAATATAGTTAAAAGGAAAGGTGATTTAACACAGTGGTAAACATGCCTCTGTTCCAACTTTTTTGGAGTGTGTTGTAGCCATCAAAATAAAAATTTGTTTATATTTACAAAATAAAATTAAGTTGGCCAGTGAAAACATTGGAAATGTTTTCTTTGTACTTTAATCAATTAAATAAAGGTTAAAGAGAATGAACAAATAACATATTCTTGATTTTATGGCATTTCTCAAAATGTCCCAACTTTTCTGGAATTGGGGTTGTACTAGAGAAGTGTGAAGTGTGACATAATATACCTCTGTAAATAAATACAATTTAAATTCACATCTCGCACACTTTAATGCCCTTTGAATGGAACATATATGCTCGCTTCGAACTGGAATCATGGCGGAATATCCTGTGAATATCGCAGGACACTTACGGTCGAATAGAACAAAGGTCTGAAGTGACAAAAGGACCACTGCCATTCAGCATAGCAAGATATTACATACAGTGGTGTGAAAAATTGTTTGCCCCCTTCCTGATTTTTTATTTTTTTTGCATGTTTGTCACGCTTTAATGTTTCAGATCATCAAACAAATTTAAATATTAATTAAAGATAACACAAGTAAACACAACATGCAGTTTTTAAATGAAGTTTTTTATTATGAAGGGAAAACAAAATCCAAACCCACATGGCCCTGTGTGAAAAAGTGCTTGCCCCCTAAACCTAATAACTGGTTGGGCCACCCTTAGCAGCAACAACTGCAATCAAGCGTTTGCGATAACTTGCAATGAGTCTGGCTTTTTGTATCACTGCTATGCTGATGACACTCAGCTCTACCTCTCATTCCATCCTGATGATCCAACGATAGCTGCTCACATCTCAGCATGTTTAACAGAAGAACCATCATCTTCGACTCAACCTTGCCAAGACAGAACTGCTTGTGATTTCAGCAAACCCATCACTTCATCACAATTTCACCATCCAGTTAGGTGCATCAACCATAACTCCTTCAAAAACAGCCAGAAATCTTGGAGTTGTGATTGATGATCAGCTGAATTTCTCAGACCACATTGCTAAAACTGCCTGGTCCTGCAGATTTGCTTTATACAACATCAGGAAGATCAGGCCCTTTCTTTTGGAACACAACTACAAAACTACAAAACTCCATTTTCAAGCTCTTGTTCTGTCCAGGCTGGACTATTAAACCACTATCAAACCTCTACAATTAATCTAGAATGCGGCTGCAAGATTAGTCTTTAACGAGCCGAAAAGAACACATATCACACCTCTGTTCATTCATTTGCACTTGCTACCAGTAGCTCTTCACATAAAATTCAAAGCATTGATGTTTGCCTACAAAACAACCACTGGCTAAAACACTGGTTTTGTTATCTCCTGTCACGATTCGCTGTGGGAGGAATGATGGAGACACAGAGATACGTTAAACAGTCTTTAATACTTGAATCACAGGGGATAATTCACAACAGGAACATGGAAAACACACGACATCCAACAAGTAGACCCAACAAA
Organism: Spinibarbus caldwelli; assembly: GCA_039654775.1. Classification (NCBI taxonomy): domain Eukaryota; kingdom Metazoa; phylum Chordata; class Actinopteri; order Cypriniformes; family Cyprinidae; genus Spinibarbus; species Spinibarbus caldwelli. The sequence continues at coordinate 666,316 of CM077241.1, read as the reverse complement.
CATGAACTGAACAGACAGGGCTTTAAACTCAGGATAACGAGGGACAGACAGGTGTGGGGAATCAACTAATAATCAAACTAAACAAGGACAGGAACAAGACCAAATAAGGCAAAACAGGAACTGAAACACATGACAAAACGTCCAATCCTGACATTACTCCCTCTCCCGGAAGGTGCGTCCTCGCACCGTAGCTACAACAGAGAGAGGGATGGGTGGGAACTTGGGAGGAGGCTCAGGTGGAGGACAGACACCCGGGAGGGGGCCGGCTGACAGAGATCAGGGAGGTGACGAAGGAGGAAGGAGCCAGGGAGGAGACAGGAGGGAGCTGGAATAGGAGGAGCTAAGTTGGACCCAGGCCGCAGCCATGATGACGGCCCATGGTGGAGTTGACGGAGGGAGGAGCCATGGAGGAAGAATGGCCACTGACTCCAGGAGGCTGATCAACGGCGGAGCAGGTGGTGGAGGAGCCCGAGGCGGAGACGGAGAGCCAACGAGCCAGGGGGATGCCGAGGATCTGGGGGGCCAGGGTGTTATTTTGGAGACAAAAGTGAGCTAAACCTGGCAAAATCTCCAAAATCCTCCCTTTGGGGACGTCCTCATTTGTAAAAATTTTTGTGTTTTTCTTTTACTATTTTTGTTTGTTTGTCCTGTCTTAAGCAACGTTTTTCCAATCAGTTTTACTAGAAACTAACTCCTGGACATCAGAAATAACACACCAAATAACTTTTTGTCGACGTTTGAACATTCAGACGTTTTACTGGACATTTTAGACGGAGGAGCTGCGATCCTATACAAGCGCTCCAGGTGACGCAAGCGAGGGAAGCGCGCTGGTGCGCTAGTGAAATTCAGATGCGGTTTTAGGACTCAGCATTCATCTGGCGAATCTCCACTCCCTGGCAAATTAATCAGATGAACTACAACTCCTCACCCACACAAATAAGGAAAAACTCTGCTGTGCTTTGCTTCACGGAAACCTAGCTGAACAGAGCCATCCCAGACAGCGTGCTTCATCTAACGGGCTTCCAGCTGTTCAGAGCGGGCCGCGTCACTGAGTCGTCTTGGAAAACAAGAGGCGGTGGATTATGTTTTTATATCAATGAAGGCTGGTGTACAGACGTGACAGTTTTAAAGAAGATGTGCTGCCCAAATTTGGAAGCTCTCTTTATTAACTGTAAGCCTTTTTATTCGCTGTGGGAGTTTTCCTCGTTTATTCTGGTGAGTGTGTACATTCCTTCTGATTCGTGTGTGAGCGTGGTGCTAGAACTGTTGGCCAATCAGATCACACACACAGAACAGCATTACCCAGACTCTTTCATTATCATTCTCTGTGATTTTAATAAAGCTAATCTCACCCGCGAACTGCCTAAATACAGACAGCACATCACATGCCCCACCAGGGACAGCAATATACTGGATCACTGCTACACTGTTTTAAAGGATGCATACCACTCTGTCCCCCGTGCAGCGCTGGGACTCTCTGATCACTGTTTGGTTCATCTTCTACCAGCCTACATGCAGAAACTCAAATCTGCTAAGTCTGTTGTTAAAACTGTAAAGAGATGGACTGTTGAAGCAGAGCGGGTTTTACAAGCCTGCTTCGACCTCATTGATTGGAGTGTTTTTGAGGCTGCAGCTATTGATCTGGACGAGCTCACTGACACCGTGACATCCTAAATCAGTTTCTGTGGACATGTGTGTTCCCACCAGGACTTATTTAACATTTAAAAATGACAAACCTTGGTTCAGTGCAAACTCAAACAGCTTCGCCAGGCCAAAGAGGACGCCTACAGGAGTGGGGACAAAGCCTTGTACAAACAGGCCAAGTACACTCTAAATAGGGAGATAAGAGTGGCAAAGAAAAACTACTCTGAAAATCTAAAAAACAGCTTTCAAGTAATGACTCTTCATCAGTGTGGAAAGGCCTGAAAGCCATCACCAGCTACAAGACCCCATCCCCCAGCACTGAGGCCAGTCAACAACTGGCTGAAGACCTGAATGAGTTCTACTGCAGGTTTGAAAAGCAAAAGCCTGGTCTGACACCCGACACCCTCTCTGACCGTCTCACAACCCACCCATCAACACCCTCCCCCTCCCTCCCCCTACTGTTTCTCAGCCTGTACTCAAGATCTGTGAAGATGATGTAAGCAAAGCCTTCAGGAGACAGGAGACAGAAGACAAGGAAAGCCAATGGCCCAGATGGTGTCTCTCCAGCTTGCTTCAAAGCCTGTGCTGTCCAGCTATCATGCATCTTCACACTGATCTTCATCAGATCACTGGAGCTGTGTGAAGTCCCCTCCTGCTTCAAACGCCATCATCCCTGTACTCAAGAAATCACAGGACTAAATGACTACAGACCTGTTTCTTTAATGTCTGTGGTCATGAAGTCATTTGAGAGGCTTGTGTTAGCATACTTGAAGGACATCACTGGACTCTTACTGGACCCCCTGCAGTTTGCTTGTCGAGCAAACAGGTCTGTGGAAGTTAAAAGTTTTTTTTTTTTTTATCATAAAAATGTACAGATTTCCTGTAAGGGGTAGGTTTAGGTGTAGGGCTGGTGTAGGGCAACAGAAAATATAGTTTGTACAGTAGAAAAACCATTACGCCTATGGAATGTCCCTATTTGGGTAGCTAAGTAAACGTGTGTGTGTGTGTGTGTGTGTGTGTGTGTGCTGGTTTTTGTGGTTTACGGGGACAAAATTTGTATAATGACATGGGTATGACAGAGGTATTACAATTTGAAGGTGGTTTATGAGGACACTGCCTATGTCCCTGTAATTCAAAAGGCTTAAAAAAACATACTAAATGGTGTTTTTTTGAAAATCTAAAAATGTAGAAAGTTTCCTGTAAGGAGTAGGTCTAGGTGTAGGGTTGGTGTAGGGTGATAGAAAATACAGTTTCTACAGTATAAAAACCATTACGCCTATGGAGAGTCCCCGTAAACCACAAAAACAAACGTGTGTGTGTGTGTGTGTGTGTGTGTGTGTGACATTTCAGGCCTGTAGATCAAAGCTTTGGAGTGCTGGGCATTAATTTCATTAAAGTTCATATTTTTAAGCTTTTCCTATCTATAATTTCACACACACACACACACACACACAAAACATCTGAAAGGTGTCATGATTTTTTTCTTGTTATTTGTCTCTGTAGTGCTGAGGAAGATGCAGCAGTATGAAGATACAGCTGTCTGCACTACACCAGTTTACATTCACATACTCACAGATTTATTACTGCACTACCATTTGATGAAAATCTGGAATTCATTTTACAAACATCATCATAAAATCTTTGTAATGTAGAATTGTTATTCATATTCTCTGTTTTCTCAGTGAATATGATTCTGGATCCTGATACAGCTTATCCATATCTCATCCTGTCTGATGATAGAAAACAAGTGAGACATGGAGACATTGTACAGAAACTCCCAAACAACACAAAGAGCTTTGAGAGATATCCGTGTGTCCTGGGAAAGGCGGTATGTGTATGTGTGATAAACTCCTGACTTCCATGTCATCTAACTGTGTGAGGTAAATTATGTTAATAATGCAATTTCACATGCTTTGGTAATTTATGTGCATTAAATTATTTTAATTTTGAATTATTTGAATGCGTTAATGTTGACAGCCCTTATGTTGCTCCAAACCTGTATGACCTTCTATTTTCAGAGGAACACAAAAAATTATATTTTGAATAAGCCATGGAAGAAACTAAGCCATACATGGTGTCTGTGGAACTAAGTATGAGTAAACAAGAGTTAAATTTTCAGGTGAACAATTTAAGGAAAAACTATTTAATCTGCTGTAAATACATATTCAGTTAAAAGAAAGTTAGTCTTACTAGAATGACAGAAACAAAATTACAATTCCAAGGGCATACTGATCTCTGCTTTCAGACTGGACTGCACATAAACAAATGACAGTGCAAGCATACTAACACCCATAAAAATAGTGTCAAGTTTAAATATGAATTTTCATAATTTTCAAACTTAAGATCAGCAAGCTTTTATTTTGGCGGGTTGCCGGCAAGTATCTGCGCTGCTGATTGAAGAGCGTCAGTGAATGAAATGTCACAGTTTTGCATTGTGCTTTGAAAACGTCAGCAGATAGCCTAGATTTATGATTTCAGTTCGAATATAAATCTTATACAGTATTACAGTTTGTTGATTTAAAATGGTAATTGTGCATTAACAGCTGTCAACCATGTCGGTACTAAGCAAATGCAGGGTCTGAACTTATTTACACAGCGCATTTTTTTTATTTTGGTCGCTCATGCACACCTGCATAATATCGTTTATATGCACCCCTGTTTATATTAACATTAACCCTTGACACTTTAGTTTTCAAATGGTATTAGTATTAATTTTAAAACAACCACAAAACAGCGGAAATGCGCGCTGTTCCAAAAAAAAAAAAAAAGAAAAAGCGCGCGCGCCTCGAGTGTGACGTCACAGCGCAGCAGCGGTATAAAGGGCTGCTCGAGATTCTAACGGCAGACGCGAATCTGGTTGAGTGACTTAAACGCTTTAGATTCACGGTTTACTAATAAGTCTTTCAGACTATTCACAGTTTACACAGTATAATCTGATTTTGTCACAATCAAACAAGATGCTGTTGACTGAATCTGAGAGCGAGCCTGTGGCTCGAACCGCCTGGGCTTCGAAAGAACCGAGCTTCGAAAGAATCGATCTGAACGAACAAATGAAGAAGAACAGCGCAACAGGTGAAAGAAAAATAATCATCAACACTGATCTCTCTAGTGTTCATCTGAACTCAGTGTTCAGAAAAATAATCATCAACACTGATCTCTCTAGTGTTCATCTGAACTCAGTGTTCAGAAAAATAATCATCAACACTGATCTCTCTAGTGTTCATCTGAACTCAGTGTTCAGAACATACAGACATATCAACTTAACCCTAAAAGAGGCGACTTATCCTGGGGATACTAACATTACAATCAAAAATAAGAGTCAAGTTTTGACAAAAAAATAAATATCATGAATTTGTATTATTTGAGTCCCAATAAGATGTAAAATAGCAATACATGAATTTTCTGATGTCTCTTTATGGTTTTGTCCTTTCAGGGTTAAATGCAGTAACTACAAGTTAGTCTAATTATTAGAGCATGAATGAGTTGATCAGATCTGTTGAACTGTCAGGAATTAAAGCTGAATGTGAAGATGTCTGTCTGTAATAGTCTGCTCTTCGCTCTTCTTTATTCCAGACGAATCCTCCAAAGGGAAGAAGGGGAAAGCAGTGCGTGTCTTCTTGCAGAAGCTGTGCAGGGCTGTGAAGCGCTCTGACAGAGTGGTGCGTCTCTCAGCACAGACGGACGCTCATCTGGACGATGCTGAGGTCGAGGTGAGGCCTGTGGCGGCTCTGACGGCCGTTCCTGAGCTGCTGTGTCTGCCGGGTCAGGTGTGTGAAGATCCGGAGCCCATCAGCGAGCAAACGCTTCTTCCAGAGTCAGCCAGCCTCAATCTGCCTCACAGTCAGTCACTATTACTGTCCTGCTCTTTTCTGATAATAATTACTCTTCATTCTAATTCTGATTTCTGATTTTTTTGCATTTGTTGTACTGTTCCCGTGTTTAATTGCTAGTTCAGATGTAATCTGTGGTCAGACGTGTTTCTAACGGTTTGCTCTTGGTTTCAGAAAAAGCTAAGAAAGGCAGGAGGAGGAAAGCGGTGCGTGTCTTCTTCTGGAGAGCCTGTGCGGCTGTGAAGCAGCTCTTCTGCTGCGAGCCGGACAGAGTCCAGCCTCCTAAAGCAGAGCCGGATCAGAACCAATCCCAGCTCCATCCTGAGCTGCTGTGTGTGCCGGAGCAGGACCAGCTCTCTGCAGATCTCCAGTCGTCTCCTGAGGAAGAAGCTCTCTCTGAGATCCAGCAAGAGGCCCACGATGCAGTTCTGCCGTCTGTATCAGAGTCCGCTTCAGTATCGGGTCCAGTGCTGGGTTCGGTGCCGTCGATTGTGTCAGAAACGGCACCAGACGCAGTGTCTCCAGAAATCCAGCTGCCTCCAGGTGAGTCAGTACTGCTTTGCATTGTGTTATTTCTCTTCTGTGTTATTTTCTCTTTATGATACTTTAGACTGTGATGCTCCGACATCACTAGTAGCTGATCTGCATCTTGAAGACTCTTGATCTGACGGGTTCTTCAGCTGCTGTTGACAATCAAAGGAACTTGCAATCTCATTCCTGTCCATCTTCTGTTTCTGTGTGTTTTTCAGGATCTGTTGTGTCTTTGTTTGAAGTGGGACATTTGATCGCATCAGGGGACTTCAGCAAGGTCTATGAGGGAACACACTTATTCAGCGACAAAGTGAAGGTGGCTGTGAAGTGCATCCCCAAGCGCAGCACAGACCGCTATCTGGACGTTGTAAGTGGTATAATATCTGCTGTTTCTATAAGCTGTAGCTGACATACAGCTGAAGTAACTGTGTGTTTGTGTCTCTAGGCTGGTCACTCCAGATCGCTGCTTGCTGAAGTGGCTCTGATGCTGCGGCTGGGAGAAGCTCCCTCGTGCCTCAACATCATGGAGCTACACCAGTGGCTGGAGGACGAGAGCAGCTTCACTCTCATTATGGAGTACCCTGAACCCTGCAGGACCTTGGAGGACTACATCTTGTTCTCGGGCCCCGTCAGTGAAGCTCAAGCACGCTTGTTCATGCTTCAGGTGCTTCGAGCGGTCAAACACTGCCATGAGCGTGGAGTTTATCATGGTGATCTCCGCTCCAGGAACATGCTGCTGACTCTGCACAATCTGGAGCTCAAGCTCATCGACTTCCGCTGCGCTCGTCTGATCAGCAGAGAGGGCTTCAGCAGCAGCCAATACCAAGGTGAGTCGTCTGTTTGTGATCAGCTGATGTTAGGCGCGTCCCAAATCGCCTACTTATGTAGTGTATTCACACACTACATGGTTGAGTGCATAGTGTATATAAGTGCATATAAGTGCATAGTGTACGGTGTGTGATTGGGGACACAGTTCTTGTCTTGTTGCTGAAACGCTGCGTCTCTCTCAGGATCGGACGCCTACACCCCGCCTGAGGTCATCAGGCAGCCCATATTCCACGCCGCAGCAGCAGACGTCTGGGCGCTGGGAGTTCTGCTCTTTGAGATCGTTCACAGATATTTGCCCTTTGAGAGCTTCGATGCCATTCAGCACGGCTACCTCAGGATGGACCCCAGCTCATCCACAGGTGAAAACACACACCGCTGCTCATGAGGATGATTTCTGTCTGTGTTTCATCTGTGAGACTAACGGCTCTCTCTGAACTCTCTGCAGCGTGCCATGACCTGATCTTCCACTGCTTGAGCCGTAATCCAGATCACCGGCTGACGCTGGAGCAGCTGGAAGAGCACCGCTGGATGAAAGCCTAGACTGGAGGAAGAGCGAGGAGTTTAGTGAGTCTCAGGAAATGCCGTGAGACTCTGGAGCTGCAGGTAAAATGACAGCAGCGACTATGTTCACATGCACATCAGAGCAAAGCAGCGTTCGTATTCTTAACCCTTGAACACCTGCAGCTCCGTCAGGAATCGGCTTTCTGTCAAAAACAGAAGAGAGCCACTCAAAACACACAAGAACCACAAGAAAACAATATTTCAATACTTCAGAACACTGCTGTCTCCAGAAATTAGAAAGGAGCATAAGAAATTCTACAATTAGAAATTCAGAAGTGCATGTAAACATAGTCACGTAATTAGTGCTTCACAAATTATTAACGCAAGGAACGTAAACAAACAAAAAAAGCTATTGTTTAAGTAATATTTCAGAAATGAAATGCTATTGTTTTTATAGTTTAGAAAGTAAATGTAGTCACTAATCAGTGGTTTATTAGTGACATTACCATAACAAATGCAAAAAAATGTTTTTAATAATATTTCAGAAAGTGAATGCTATTTTTATATAATATTTCAGAAAGTAAATGCTATTTTTTGTAATATTTCAGAAAGTAAATACTATTTTGTATAATATTTCAGAAAAAGTCAATTTAGCTACTAATCGGTGGTTTATTAGTAACAATAACGTAAGAAATATAAAAAAACACAATTTTTTATAATATTTAAAAAAGTAAATGTTATTTTTGTATATTTCAGAAAGTAAATGCTATTTTTGTATAATATTTCAGAAAGTAAATGCCACTTTTTATAATATTTCAGAAAAAGTAAATGTAGCCACTAATCGGTGGTTTATTAGTGACATTTACGTAAGAAACGTAAAAAATATATATATATTTTTGTATAATATTTCAGGAAGTAAATGGTATTTTTGTATAATATTTCAGAAAGTAAATGCGATTTTTGTATAATATTTCAGAAAGTAAATGCCAGTTTTTATAATATTTCAGAAAAAGTAAATGCTATTTTTCATAATATTTCAGAAAGTAAATGTAGTCACTAATTGGTACTTTATTAGTGACATTATCATAAGAAATATAAAAAAAGAAAAAAAAAGAAGATATTTTTAATAATATTTCAGAAAGTAAATGTATTCACTAATTGGTGCTTTATTAGTGACATTAGCATAAGAAATGTAAAAAAAAAAAGATATTTTTCAAAATAATTTTTCAGAAAGTAAATGCTATTTTATATAATATTTCAGAAAGTAAATGCTATTTTTGTATAATATTTCAGAAAGTAAATGCCAGTTTTATAATATTTCAGAAAAAGTAAATGCTATTTTTCATAATATTTCAGAAAGTAAATGTAGTCACTAATTGGTACTTTATTAGTGACATTACATAAGAAACGTAAAAAAAAAAAAGAAGATATTTTTAATAATATTTCAGAAAGTAAATGTGGTCACTAATTATTGCTTTATTAGTGGCATTAACATAAGAAACATTAAAAAAAATGTGATTTTTGTATAATATTTCTGAACATTTCTAATAACTAACAATTTATTAATTTATTAATGTAGTAACTAATAATTTATTAATGTAGTAATTTATAAATGTATTAAAAATGAATAAAAATCTTTTTAATCAAACCAGTCATCATCTTTATTGCTAGTGCATCCAGTCGATGTGATGAACGAATCTTTCTCATTGCTTTACGCTCACATTCTCACTTTACTGTCTGTGTGATTGAAAGACCTGGAAAAAGTCACAATACTTCATGTCACACAATTTCATAACACATGTGTTTCACAGTATGAATCACACAATGAAGTGCATCCACCTGAACGGACACAGGGTTTGTGTAGGAAGTGGTTAACAGAGCTTAAAGGGTACATAAAATACACAGTTTCACCCAATCTCATGTTAATCTTGAGTACCTATAGAGTAGTACTGCAACCTTCATATCTCCAAAAAGTCTTTCGTTTTATTATATTTATAAAAGAAAGATACAGCTTTACGATTCTTTCCGAAAAAAGCCGAGCTCCTGGAGGCGTGCCGTGTGGGCGGAGCTAAAGAGTGTGCACTTGCGCCGATTGCAACAAAACACAGACATTTGATGCCGTTTCACTTACCGTCTGCAGTTCTGAATCATGACCGGGATCTTTTATAGCTGGGACCGCTCCATCTTTCAGTATCAAACGATGTGCAAATCCAGCGTTGAACTGGGCCTTGTTTATAAAACATTCATCAACAAACACACTTGAGAAACTCCGTTGCTGCCCCGGAAAAACAAACTGCATCCACTGTTCACGTAACGCTGGGTTCTTTTGAGTATCTGAACAAGGTTATCTTTCCCTCACAACCAAAAACACACTTCTTTAGAGACATTCTTCCCGAGTGAGTCCCGTGCAGCAGGGCAGCCGAGTGAAGCGCGTTGATGGGCGCTCTTGCTGTCGCTCTGGTCGATGTGTGCACGGGCGCGTTCTTCCGGGAGAAATGCCCATATAAGGAGTTCCACCGTCGTTTACGTCAGCAAGAGGCACAAACGAAAAAAACTCTCCGAAACTTGTACGAACCCGGAAGTAAGATTTTTGTTACAGAAATACTCTGTCATACGTCCAAATTAGTTTTTGAAACTTTGTCTATGCTTAGCATGAGAATCCAACTCTTTAACAGTGTAAACAACTCTGAATGCATGAAACAGCATTGTACCCCCCCTTTAATTGTGTAGCGTCTGGACCAGTCAGACTCACAACTATTTGTTATATTTAACAAATAATCCCTAACACCTAGGGTTTGGGTATCTTTTGAATTTTTTCGATTCAGATTCTACTTATTGATTCCTAGTTTCGATTCCAATAAGATAAAAAATTCAATATAAAAAAATTAAGTCAAACATTTAGATGTCAAACATTTATTCTCTGTCTTTTTACAAAGCATTCTGTTGCAGCTGAATAACATGAACAAAAATCAGCAGCCTATAGAACACTGCAAGAGGAATTTTGCCTATGCTTTTAAAAAAAAATACCACAGCAAAAACACCTAGATTAATATAAATTTCAAATATTAAATTGTTACAGACAAGTAAACATTCAGTAATAAAATAGGAACAAACAAATCAATTAGCAATAGCATAAATAAATACAACTGAACCAAATTTCAGGTACAGAAACTGTAATTAAAAATTTAAAAACACTGCATAGTTTTCTTTTCATAAATAAAATATAGATTAATCAATTAAAGTTATTAAATATATTCAGTCAAGTTCAGTGAATGATTTTCTCTTGTTCTTTTATTAACATTAATGACAGACAGCGCGTTTATTAGGCTGCTAACGCACGCAGATCTAAAAATTCTGTACACGTGCGTTTTCTTTCTCATCTGTTTATGTTCACTTAAGACAAAACGGTTGGGTTTATGATGATATACTGATGTAGTTTTCTGCATACTGGTCGATAAATATGAAAGAAGTCAGTTCTGGCCCGGAATAATCTTTTCTACAGTGGAAATGCACTGAACGGTTCGAGAACGGACACAAACCGGGAACCCACACCGAGGCCGGTGTTCTCTATGCTCGTGCTCGCGCTCGCGCTTCGTATGTGCTGCACGCAAACAAGGTGCAAGTTCTTTCCGTTCCTGCAATTAAGTCGTTTTAAATCACATTAAAATGCGAATGCAGGAATCGTTAAGCAGAATCGAAATGCATGCGTCTTATCGAATACCCGGTTCTTGGAAATTTGGAACCGATTCTAAAATGGAACCAGTTTTCGATACCCAACCCTACCCTCTCCCAAACAACAATCCAACTATGAGGGACTATGGACCCTTCCCCCGAAATGCATCTAACACCTCAGAAAGGCAGAACAGGCCTCTGGTTCCATGGCAACCAAAGACAAATCATCTGATAACACCAGTTTTATTGCTCAAAGGAATGCAGGCAGAGCAACTCTCACTACCTTTTACCTATAGGAAAGACATTATGCCATAAAAATGGACTCTTCTCCAATTTATAGAAAAACCTTTCTTTGAAAGAACACACATATCCTTCAGGTCATTGTGTATATTATTACTGTTCTTGTATATGGTCTTGTGTATTGTATACTGTTTTATGCATGCTTATGATAGATCACTAGTTAATATCACCTCACTTATTCCATGTCTGGTCTCTATCAATTCGTCTTCGGATGATCTAATTGAGAGTGTATATTATATGTTGATACCTATGCAACATATTAGTGTTCTAAGAATCTTTACTAGTTTGTATATCAGCATCCGATCCAGTTACATAAGCAAATTACCATGCTTGGAGACAAAGAGCAGTAAACTTTCCCTCCAAAAGTTCAAGACATCATTGGCTCTTTGACACCCGAAAGGAGTGACCTCTATAGCAGATAAAGCTCTCACATCAGTGACCCGCCTCCCAGTCTGCGGTTCTTTTAGATCCTAAGTGGATAAGGAGGATGTGAGCTCCTCAGCAACACTTAAGTTTTGCGCCAGGCCTTGCAGCCTTTCCATTCAACCAAAGATCCTCGGATCTCAGCAGATCTCTTCCAGGTGTTGCACGCGTGGGTCGCTGTCGACACAACGATCATGGCCAGGAGCTACAGTTTAATCTGCAGAGAGAGAGAAGGTGAGTTCCAGATTGGATGAAGTCATTGGAACACGACAGATGCCTTGCCAATGCGGCAGATGACATCTCGTTGTGTGTCCCTGTTTGAAGAGATGACACTGCCAAGATAAGTGAAGTTTGCAGCTTCCTCCACTTGTTTTCTATCGATTGTAATCGGTACTCTCGAGTTTACGTAACCTATGTGAATGGCTTTGGGCTTCTGTCCACTAATTTGGAGTCCAGCGCTGGCTGCTTGATTTTCTAGGGCCATAGTGAGATCTTGTAGGAGAACGATGGAGTCAGTGGAGTGGCAGCCGATGAAGTCGATGACGAGGAGGAATAACATCGGTGAAAGCACGCAACCTTGTTGTACACCAGTTTTGATCACAAAGAAATCAGTTACCCCTTCTTCAATTCGTACACAGCAGTGAGAGCCTTGAAAGATTGAAAAAAATGTCAACAAATTGAGATGGAATTCAGTAAACCCGGGCTATCTTCCTTAGCGTTTCAAAGGCCTTGACAAAGTCGATAAAGTTCAGTATGATCCATTGTTGGTAATCCAGCGATTGTTCAATCACTTGAAGCAGAACAAAAATCTGCTCGATGCAGGATCGGCCACTTCTGAAGCCCGCTTATTGATCTCTAAGGCAGGCATCGACATCTCGTCAGAGATGGTTTAGAAGGAGAATGGAAAATACCTTTCCAGGTACCGATAGAAAGGTAATACCCTGCCAGTTATCGCACTTGGAGAGATCACCTTTTTTTTGGGAGTGTGACAATCATACCTCATTTCCATTCCTCAGGGACTGCTGAGGCTGCCCAGCAAGCATTGAGCAGGTCCATCAGGGCGTCAATAAGGCACTGGTTGCCAGATTTGAGTAATTCAGCCTTGCTAGTGCCTGGTTTACTGGCAGATCGGGTATAGGGTTGAGGAGACTGGGATTGAATGCTCTGGTTGGCGCTGGCTGGTTTAGGCCTCCCTTGAAGTGCTCAACCCACCAACGCTTGCGTTCTTCTTGAATGGGAAGGGCCCTGCCATCCCAATCTTTTATCGGTGTGCCGCTTCCAGATGGGGAGCTGGTGAACTCTCGAGAGATCCAATATAGCGTGTGTGTATCATTTTGATTTGCAGCTTCTTGTGCCTCGGTCCCTTTCTGATCGACCCATTCATGCTTGTCACGCCAGCAACTTCGCTTTACTTGTTGACTGATACTTGCTTGATCCTGGACTTGCTTTGCATGATGCCATTCATCTATCAATGCCCATGATCGAGGTTGGATCCAGCGTTCTCTGAAGGTTAGAACTGCAGAACTGCTCCCAGCGGGAATCCAGGTCATGTGGGTGGCCAGTAGTTTGAAGCGATTCTGGACTGCAACATTGTACTGCTGCAATACGACCAGGTCTCGAAGTTGTATGACATCAAAAGGCTTCAGTTGCTACCTTCGGACTGGGAAATGTCGTAATCGAAGTCGCCATGTTGCAACGAGCAAGAAATGGTACCAGCATCGGAGCGCCACGGAACTTCACATGTTGAGAATAGACAAGCGCCAATGCTTGGAGACGCAGACATTGTCAATCTCGTTGCACATCCTATGGGTGCCTGGGGATTTCCACGTAAATCTGTGGATCCACTTGTCTGGAAAGTATGTGTTCGCGACCGCAAGCACAAAAAATCAGGAGTCGCGTACCGTTGCCATTGGTTTCGGTCGTTAAACCATGGGGGCCAATCACATGATCAAACGTTTGCCTTTCCTTGCTGATCTGGGCATTGAGATCGCCTGCAATGATGACAAGGTCATGGCGCAGGATACGGTTGAGCTCAAGTAGCAAGTCATCATAGAAAGTGTCCTTATCCACATCAGAGGCATCTTCTGTTGGCACATAGACCTGAACGAAGGTCAGCTTCACGTGTATGCCTTGCAGCCATGCGGAGATGATTCTTTCCGAGACAGGTCGCCAACAGAATAGGCTCGATGCCGCTCGGTGGGAGAATGCCCTCACAGCGGACATGTTCACAGGCGTGGCCGGAATATATAAAGGTCTTATCATCACTTATCAACTTCCCACTGGCCGTCTAGCGGGCCTCTCTGATGCCGAGGTTGTCAACATGATAGCGATCAAATTCTCTCAGGAGTTTTGCCAATTTGCCAGTTTGGTATAATGTCCGGACATTCCAGGTAGCAAATTGAATTGATGATTTGGCGTTGATGAACTTGCCGTGCATCAGGGTCAGACTTTCGAATGACTTTGACCCGACACCGTCATCCATGTTTTGCAGTCATTTCCGCCATCGAAAGCACATAAGACGTCACGTCTTGTCGTTTCTGTAGCAGCAGGGGTTTTTATGGGGTGGGGGTAGACCGCCCAAGGTGGAGTTTTGCTTAGTCACTGATTTATATTTTATTCATAACAAATGAAAAAAAAACAAAAAAAACAAAACAAATATGACACCTATGAATAAAATTATTTTATGTATTTAATTATATGTAACAAAGTTTTGTGTTAAATGGATGAGGAAATTACAGTGTCTTGAATATCTCTGCAGCTCTTTTGTCAACTGTCGGTATGCAGAGTTGACAGCACCATTAAATGTCATTGGGAGTAATAATGTTTGCTGTATACACATAACATTTTATTTTTCAAAATATAGCTGCAAGCAGTAATTAATGGGTCAAGCACAACAAAGGCAGAATGAGGAGCAAAGCATGGCAGGGAGGATCAGACCAAACACAACAATAATAAAAGAGATTTTAAGGTGATTTTAATTAAACTGGCTGAAAAATCATAAATTCAGTCATTAGTAATATCATTTAATGGTTTATCACTTGACCAATAGGTGGCGTTTTGTCAAATTGATGTGGTGTGTTCAGTGTGAGGTGAAAACGACACTAAAAATTTGTTAATCAAATTTGTTAATCTTGTAAACGAAAACCGTTTCACCTGTCGACATGAAATCCATATCTTTTTGCCGGCATGGTCTGAAGACGATCTGAGCCAAATTTAGTGAAAATCGAAACAATGAAAAAGGTTTTAAACATAAATCAGAATGGCAGAGACAGGAAGTTCATCTAATTAATGCATAATTGGTATTGATGTTCTCAGCATGATCCAAGGAATCTATCAAGACAAGTCTCATGACAAATAGAAGCACAGGTTCTTGAGAACTGCAAGGCATTTCCTAACGCATCATTTGTATTATCAACGTGAATGTTAAAATCTCCGACAATTAGCACTTTATCAACAGTAACCAATAGGTCTGAGAGGAAATCTGCAAATTCTTTTAAGAAATCTGTATTCGGCCCTGGCGGTCTATACACAGTAGCCAGAGCAAGAGATAGGAGAGATTTCTTTTGCATATCTGACAGTGTAACATTAAGCAGAAGTAATTCAAATGAGTTAAACCTGTATCCTGTTTTCTGGGTAACATTGAGAATATCACTATATATTGTTGCAACACCGCCGCCACGGCCAGTCTGACGGGGCTCACGCTTATAACAGTAGCTTGGTGTATTAGACTCATTTAGACTAATATAATCATTTGGTTTGAGCCAGGTTTCAGTCAAGCAGAGCACATCAAAACTATTATCCGTGATCATTTCATTTACAATAACTGCTTTGGGTGCGAGTGATCTAATGTTTAGGAGCCCAAGCTTTAAAAATTGCTTTTGTTTATTTGTTTTGCATTTTTCTGGTTTAATCACGATCAGATTATTTCTAGATCCTGCATTAAATTTATATTTTGGGTTCACTGTTCGGGGAACAGACACAGTCTTTATAGATTGGACAGCACAAGTATTTCTATCATTTAAGTGGGTAGAACAAAAGTCATCATAGCAGTTATTTGAGAATGAGTTTACTAGTCAGATGAAGCGTAGAGTCCTGGAGATGTTGTCCGACAGGAGTTCTGCTCCGACTATGCTGGGGTGCAGGCAATCAGCGTGGAAAAGCCTAGGATGCTCCCAGAAAAGATTCCAATTATTAACTAAGAGCAGTTTCTGTTCTTTAAAGCATGACAATAACCATTCGTTTAAAGCAAAAAGTCTACTGAACCTTTCGTGTCCTCGTCTATACGTGGGAAGCGGTCCAGACACGATGATCGTTGCCGCGGGTGATGCGCTGCGCACTGTCTCGATCAGGCTCCTGAAGTCCCTCTTCAGTGTCTCCGTCTGCCGCAGCCTGGTGTCGTTCACCCCCGCGTGCAGCACGATCGCGCCGATGCTCTCGTCGTCCTTCAGGATCGCGGGTATCTGCGCAGAAACATCGAGAACACGAGCGCCAGGGAAACAGTGAGTGTGCGCTTTACCTTCAGCTAACGTAGCACGGACGTGCCGGACGATGGAGTCTCCGACGATCACAGCGTCGCGTTCCGTCTCGCGGAGGGGAGCGGAGCGGTTCCGGGTGGAGATCTTGAAGACCAGAGGCGGTGGAGGGGGAGAGGTCCTCGCGCGGGGCCTTGCTCGCGTCTTCCGCTGCTGCTGCACCCAGGGTCCGTGGTGTCCCGGCGCCGGAGTGAAGGACATCTGGGAAGATCGTGTCCTGGGTGCACAGGGTCTGTGCAGAGAAACACACGGAGTAGAGGTGCTGGGAGTGTTAGCGGCGTGCTGTATACTTACCCCGCACTTGTGAGCGTCAGCCCGGGATGTTTCCAGCGCGGCTCTCCGCTCTCTCAGCTGGGCCTGCTTCTCCACCAGCTCGCAGATCTGCTTCTCCGCGGCCTTCAGCTCCAGCTGCACCGAATGCAGCTCGAATGTGTCCTCGCCTGCACTCAAAGGTAGACACACATCCGTCATTAAAGCAAGTAGCAGTGAGTAAAACAATGGTAATGTGTATGAATAGAGTATTAGCAATGTAAGCGAGATTAGCTAATACAACCACGTTGGCGATGCTAACGGGCTATAAGCTAATAGCGGACTCTGGAAATCAAAATAAAACTAGTGATAACAAGGCGCTTTGTTTTTGTTGTAGAATACGATAGGGGATATATTCAGACGTTATAGAAACGAAAATGATGATGTGTAAAATAGAGTTCAGGATTAGAAAATAGACGATAAAGAATTAACTTGACGGAGCTCAAACTCAAAACACGCTTACAAGAATGCAGCGGGTCAGAGTTTACTCTTCTTTGAATTTTTGGCCTATATTATTGTTTGCTCTGTATCACAATAATCCATCGTGTTCACGCGTTCATGATCAGATGTACTGCTGTATCAGCGCCTATTTGCGCGTAATTCATTTGAAGAAGATGATATGTGCACGAACACGGTGCTGGTTAATGTTTTGGAGCACGAGAGAATATGAAATATGCTCACAAAAACCTGAAAGACGCTTGATCTGGTCCAGATATGAACTATGATCCGCGCAGTGAGTGTTGTTAAATTCATCGTGGTGTTCAACACAGAAACCGCTCTCTCATGTGCACTCCACATGTTGTTATATTAAATATTGTTATGGTCATGTTTACAGAGATGAACTGACAGCGCGAAGCTCTTTCATGAGATTTGAATTCTCCGCTGTAAGATGACCTCATGCATAATACAGCTCAGTGATTGGACCATAAGAGTTCATTCTCATAAATAATACTGAGAATAACTCAGAAAACTAATGACATAGACGCGTACTCATTAGCCATGGCAGCCAATCACCACTGCAAATTAACGCCATACAGGTCACTTTTCATGATGTCAGTTCAACTTTGCTTTTTGAACCAGAAGAACGAAATTGCTCCAAAAAATGAAAAAAAAACCCCCCTTTTTCCTTAATAATAGACATAATGAGTGCTATTGTTGTTTTCACTGATGTGCAACCTGATCATATATGTTAACATCTCAAAAAAAATGTGTTTTAGTCTTTCATGACAGTTTACGTTTCAGTTAAACGAGTTAAATTCTAAATGAGTGTGATATGGCTCTTTGATTTATCCATTTGAATGTAGAAAAAGCCTACTTGGTCACCTTACAATGCACTGATGTTGTTGTTATTTAGTTTCAAAATACAACATTTGAATATGTTTGTAGAAAAAGCCTATTGTACAATGCACTGATGTTGTTATGCAGTTTCAAAATACAACATATGAACTTGTTCGAATGTAGAAAAAGCCTACTTGGGTGTCTTATGGTGCAATAATACAACATATGGGCTCCTATATTGCTGTTGTGTCATCACTCATATTGCAGGACATATCTCTCCGGCCCTTCATTTGGGATGCTTTTCATGAACTGGCCCCTATGACAAACTAATTTAATATTTTTCCTATCTCCTGACCACTAGGTGGCGCTGTGCTGAAACTGTGCAGGTAGCCTCAGGTCATGGTTATTATAACACACACCAAGTTTGGTCTAAATATGCCAAACCGCTTTGGAAATATAGCCTCATGTCCATTTTGGCAAGCTCTTTGACAAATTTGTTTGCACGTTATTCGGAAAGAGACTGATCAACTTGATATTCAAGTTTTTTTTTTTTAGTTGACATGGTCTGAAGATGATATTGTTTGATTCTCGTTAAAATTGGATAAACTGTATAGGAGTTTGAAAGTAGGTTTTTCAAAAAAAAATTCTGCCATTTTGAATTTTATGACACATTGTAAACATCTTGAGCCAAGGAATCAGAAGAAAACAGAATTTTGTTTCTAGCCCTTAAGGCCGGTACACACGGTACTCTCGTCGGGCTAGTCTGTTTGGTGTGTTCCACTCGTCGGCTCTCGTCGGGCTCACGTCGGCGAGAGTTTGCCCGATTCAACATGTTCACGTCGGAGTCGGGGCCGTCAGGGAAAGTGAGAACTCTGATTGGATGCCTAGTTTCGCGAATGAGTCAGTGCCATAGAATTAAAGTGAAAGTGATGAAAACAAGCACGAAAATGAAGGCGGTACAAACAGAAGGCTGTTCTAATGTTACGTGATCTTACCCAAGCATTCCAATATGTGAATATTATCATAACAATGTGACCCGCTTAAAATGAAGAAAGTTATCAACGTAACTGATATTCAAAATGGTAAGCAAGTGCTGCTTTGTTTACGTTTCATATATCTGAGTTTATCTTGTATATCTTTGTTTCAGTTTCTCCGTTTGAATCACAAATATTTACTATAGATAGCTGCTGATATAGACAGCTAACTCCTCTCACACAGGCGCAGAACGCATGTGTTTAGTTTTCAGTCAGCTGAAGTCTGTGCGGTGTGTTCATGTGCAGCTTTTTTGTTTGACGTGAGGCAGCAACACCGTCGGCTTTCATCGCTGCTAGTTCTTTGAAGTTGGCTTGGTGTGTACCGGCCTTTAAAGGTTCAAAAGGTTTACTCATGTTATTAGCATAAACATGAGTACAAATTTTGACAATTGGTGGCGCTAGAGGGTTTGAGTTAGAGACTCCAAATTTGGTGTGGTTAATGTTCAGACTGTCCTCTATCTGTGTGCCAAATTTCACAACTTTTTCTGTATAGTTATATGGGCTGCCATAGACAGAAGAAGAAGAGATACAATAGGTGCTTGGCCCCATAGATGGAGCAGTAAGGCTGTGTTCACACTTGACGTCTTTTTTGAAGCTGCCAGCATCTGTTTTACCTTATAATCCTATGGAGTAAACTGTGTTTTCAAAAAAGTCCTGAGCGCTTTTTAAAATGCCAACGCCGGTGTCTTTTTCTGCAGCTCAGAGCCTCTTTTCAAGTTGAAAAAAGTTCAACTTTTCTGGAAAAAAAAAAAAAACGCCCTATGTCAAGGGCCTTTTTGACAGCTGACCAATGACAAGCAAGTGGCGAGTCGTTTCCATAACAAAAACAAGGAGTTGTATGATATGTGCACAAAACTCTATCTAGTCTAAAATATGCCAACCGGAGTCATCCAACCGGAGCTCCTGGACTAAACTGTTGTAAGCGCCATACTGTTTCCTTCCCCATATAATGTCGCGCACCCACAAACGTCATTGTGAACCGACATTACTTTTCCCGTTAACTTCAAAAGCCAACGCAAGAGCCAACTTTTTACTCTTTCTCAACATTTCTGCAGCACGCAGTGCTAGACTACTATTGCAGCTGTTGTTATAGCAACAAAAGACACCCTTGGCTGCCATTTGTAACCAAAACGCTGTCAGCTTTTTATTTTACTAAAAAAGTGCTCGTTAACTTCTTCTTGTCAAAAAAGGCGCCAAGTGTGAACACACCCTAATGTTTGATTTTGTTGTAATCTTTGCCTCATTATTGCACGGGCTTACCTGTGCTTAAGCTCAGGGCCCCAGACTGAGGGGGGCCCCCGGTGATGCCGGAAGTTAATGTAACCTCATTTTAGAATGAGTTGACTGTTCCTTTATAATAATGCGTTATCGCTTTGCTTTTAATGCACGTGCGGGCGCTCTCGAATATGATCTAAAAAGAGAACAAATGACAAAAATAAAGTGAAAAGTCAATAAAATTTGTTAAAAACAATTTCCAAAGCTCATGGCATAATTTTTTTATTACTGCAAAGTAAAAGGCTGACAACTTGCATGAATGTAGGCTGTAGTTATGGTGGATGAAGTCTTTTGCGGGCTTTTAAGATTAAGTCTTAATGCGGCCCTGGTTGTAATCGGTAACACTGGAAGTGTAATGAAAAAAAAAGGACTGCTGTTTTCGCTCAGACCCAATTAGTTTTTAATCCCCAATAATGAATACATAATTTCTTGACTAAAAGTTTAAAAACAGCACTAGAAGGCCCGGTTTCACAGACGGGACTTAGACTAAGCCAGGATTAGGCCATAGTTCAATTAGGACATTTAAGTCATTTTTATAAACTTGCTTAGAAAAAAACATTACTGGTGTGCTTTTTGAGACAAAACAAAGGCACTGATATATTTTAAGATCATTCAGTGCAAGTTTCTTTCAGTTGAAACAGCTCAGACTTAGGACCAGTCTATGACTAGGCTTAAGCCTTGTCTGTGAAACCGGGGGATATGTTATAATTAAGGAAAGTAAACACCTTAAAAGACACAGGCCTAATGAAATATGTCTGCTCAAAGAGAAAATGTTGCTGTGACATTTATTACCAACATATCGGAAACGTGCTAATGTTTTCTGATGCTATTAATTTTTAAGCACGTTATTAAGCACAAACTAAGAAAAGTAAAACAAACCTTTAACGGTTCAATAATGAAATAAAAGCACCAGTTTTGTCCACAGGAATGTGGGTAGACCATATAATCTGAACAGTTTTTTCGTTTATTTATTTATTTTGTACTCCACAAATTGAACAGCAAATAAATATTGCCGTTAACATCCATGTTTGTTTTGGTACATGGTCTTGTTTTTAGCTGTGCAGAATTTGCCAGTCGTCAAGTGTGTTGTGTAGTGGACAGACTCCGTCATTAGGTTCGTGCTCCTCTCTGACTGTCAAAGACTACAATCTGCTCCAGTCCATTGAAACAGTCTTTAAGTGTGTTGAGTTCAATCTTAGAATGTTTCAGCTAGTCGTGTAGTGTGTCTCCAGCTTTACTGGAAATCTGAAAACTGGTTCTTTCGGACAGTTTGTTAAAAAAAAAAAAAAGTCTCATATTCTCCTGGGACCCAGGAATAGACTCTTGGCCCTATGTAGTGGACATTATATTTTATCGAATTTCTCTGAGATCTGACATGTCACAGTTTTAAGTTCGTTCAGGGCTTTTCAGAGATACCAAATGTTTGGAAGGTTCACCATGACCACTCCTTCTCCTTGATCTCCTTGGCTGATATTAATTTAGCTATCAAATTTAACACTCTTATGGAAGTATGATAATAATTTGTAATTATATTTAAATCTGGCTAATTTGTAAGTTAATTGTCATAAATCAACACCTCAGGAAAATGTTATGGGGTTTCAAATCAAAATATGACTTCCTGTTATTAAACAGGACACTAATTTCATACGTCCACTGTAGAGGACACCAGGACTTAAAGCATGTTTATAACACATTTTGAAAAAAAAAAAAAAAAAAAAAAAAAATATATATATATATATATATATATATATATATATACACACATACATACATACATACATACATACACACACACACACACACACACACACACTATATTGCCAAAAGTATTGGGTCACCCCCTTCTAATGAACAGGTTTGACTACTTTAGTAATTTCCATGAGTACAAATCTTAATGTTTAAGCATATAATGATATTCTAGGGAATTGTGTGCTTCTAATTTTAAAGCAACAGTTTGGACAGGACCCTTTTCTATTCTAACATGACAATGTCTCTGTGTATAAGGCAAGGTTCAAAAAGAAATGATTGATTTAGTCAGTGTGGAAGAACTTGACTGGTCTGCAGAAAGCCAAGTCCTAATCCAAGCTGAACACCTCTGGTGTGACTTTAAATGCAGATCTTGAGCCAAAACCTCATCACCAAACACCAATGACTTGTACATATGGGTGCAGTCATTTTAGACACTTCCAAAACTGTTGCAACAGAGATGGAAACACAATTTTTAAATACATGAATTATGTTTCCATCTTTGATGCCACAGTTTTGGAAGTGCCCTTTTCTGTTCTAAAGAAGGGGGTGTCCCAATACGTTTGTCCATATAGTGTATGTACAAGTCATTGGTGTTTGGTGATGAGTTTTTGGCTCAAGGTCTGCATTTAAAGTCAAACCAGAGGTGTTCAGCTTGGATTAGGACTTGGCTTTCTGCAGACCAGTCAAGTTCTTCCACACTGACTAAATCAATCATTTCTTTTTGAACCTTGCCTTATACACAGAGGCATTGTCATGTTAGAATAGAAAAGGGTCCTGTCCAAACTATTGCTTTAAAATTAGAAGCACACAGTTCCCTAGAATATCATTATATGCTTAAACATTAAGATTTGTACTCATGGAAATTACTAAAGTAGTCAAACCTGTTCATTAGAAGGGGGTGACCCAATACTTTTGGCAATATAGTGTATATGTATGTATGCAAAGACTATAGAAATACAAAGTCGGTTCACTCCTTTACTTATGAACGGAGAAACTGCAACGCGCAATATGGCGGGATAGTCCCGCCTTCTAAATGAAAGAGCCAATCGCTGATTGGTAAATTCATTGCGTCACTACAGCGACCGTTAGAAGCTCCGGTTCCCATAGAAACCTGAGGCTAGAGCAGCCGATGCGCATGCGCACATTGCGCAGTCATAAGCGTGTTGGAACAACGCATGCGCATCGGCTGGTCTAGCCTGAAAAATTAGCTTTTTAAACGCTATTTGAGCATAAGTAACAACATTTATAGGGCAGTTCATTTCATATTTTGTTGCTTATTTGAAATATGTAATTTAATCGCAAGTTCAGCGGGCAGTTTTTGAGATCTCAGGATTCCCCCTTCATTTAGAGAGGACTTGTTTGAGCTGCCCGGAGGCGTTACAAATATGGCGGCCGAGTGAACGGACTTTCCTTAAAAGGGACTTTGATGTATGTATGTATGTATGTGTGTGTGTGTGTGTGTGTGTGTGTGTGTATATGTATGTATTAGGTATTATTATGAAATTCTTAC
Source organism: Spinibarbus caldwelli (assembly GCA_039654775.1). Lineage (NCBI taxonomy): Eukaryota > Metazoa > Chordata > Actinopteri > Cypriniformes > Cyprinidae > Spinibarbus > Spinibarbus caldwelli. The sequence continues at coordinate 642,900 of CM077241.1, read as the reverse complement.
CAATTATTACTCCCATTATTACACATCTTTTTTTTTTTTTTCATTACTTGTTGCCCAAGAACACATTAATATGCAAATTAGATATAGTGTATAGATATATTGTATATAATGGGAAAACCCTCTTTTGGCCATTTTACACACATACTGCATAAAGCAAAATGGTATATCAAATAATTCTGTTACATCTTTCATAACATAGTTGAGAATCTGTGTGTGTGAAACAATCCTGAAACCTACAAATTTATTGGTGATTAAAAAAAAATAATAATAAAATCCATTGTTTTTGCCTAGTCATGTCTATTCATGTTATTTTATTTTATTATTAATATTTTTTAAATTGAGTCCTCAGGTGTCCTCTACAGAGGACATAGCATGACATATAAATAAAATATCTGTTTTCAAGACTTATTTTTTCGTATGCTCTAAACAATGTAATGACATGAAAAAAATACTAAATTTACAAAACTTTTTTTCTGGTTCTCAGGAGGATAATATTCCAATGACTTTTGGAATGAATAACTTAAACAACCCTTCATGAAATGGACAAAGCTTCACTCCATTATTTCCTATTAAAATTTTAAACTGAAAAAGAAAAAAATGTATTGTATCGTCTTGTGTGATGTGAAGAAAACAATAGTAGCGACTTTTATTATGACACTTCCGGTCTCCACAGGAAATCGGAGTTGTTTCGCCGGCTTCACTGTGTTCAGTTTCACGTGTTCCATCGCTGCGGACAGATTTACACGATGGCACATCGGGACGGGATAGTGTAAGTAAACTTTATCAATACTTGACGTTTACTATCGTCGCTTCAGTTAACCTGTTGTTGAGTGAGCTGGTTTGGTCATGAGCTGAGTGTTAGTCAGTTTCTCAGCTGAACACACGTGTAATGAGCATCTGTTTCAGCCATCACAGATCAAATACTGTGAAAGTACCATGGTATCAGTGATAACACCACAGAGATATACTGTACCATTTAGAGGATCTTCACAAAATACTGTGATATTACGATGTGACGCAGCCAAACACTTGTTTATACAGGTTTGACTGTAACGTTACTCGTGGTTCCTCACTAATATAATAAAACACCTTTAAAAGGCCTGTAAATCAATCCAGTCATGTTTCTGTGAGCTGAGGCTTTGTTTAAGGATTAGGGCATAAATACACTACCAGTCTAAAGTTTTTAAATAGTAAGATTTTTATTTATTTATTTTTTCCAAAGAAGTCTCTTCTGCTCACCAAGCCTGCATTTATTTAATCCAGAATACAGCAAATGCAATAATATTGTGAAATATCTTTACTGTTTAAAATAACTGTTCTCTATTTGAATATGTTTTAAAATGTAATTTCTGTGATCAAAGCTGAATTTTCAGCATCATTACTCCAGTCACATGATCCTTCAGAAATCATTCTAATATTCTGATTTGCTGCTCAAAAAACATTTTATTATTATTATTATTATTATTATTATTGTTGAAAACAGCGGAGTAGAATTTTTTCATATTTCTTTGATGAATAGAAAGTTCAGAAGAGCAGCATTTATCTGAAATAGAACTCTTTTGTAACATACATGTCTTTATCATCACTTTTGATTGATTTAAAGCATCCGCGCTAAATAAGAGCATTATTTTCTATTATCCCCCCCCAAAAATATTATACTCACTCCAAGATTTTGAATGGTATAGTGTATAATGTCACAAAAGCTTTTTATTTCAGATAAATGCTGATCTTTGGATCTTTCTGTTCATCAAAGAATCCTGAAAAAATATACTCAGCTGTTTTCAATGTAATAATAATGATAATAATAATAATCAGAAATGTTTCTTGAGCAGGAAATCAGCATATTAGAATGATTTCTGAAGATCATGTGACACTGAAGACTGGAGTAATGATGCTGAAAATTCAGTTTTGAAATAATTTGAATAAATAACATTTTAAAATGTATTCAAATAGAAAGCAGTTTTTTTAAATAGTAAAAATATTTCAAAATTTTACTGTTCTTGCTGTACTTTGGATCAAATAAACGCAGGTTTGGTGAGCAGAAGAGACTTCTTTAAAAAACATTAAAAAACTTACTGTCCAAAAACTTTTGACTGGTAGTGTATAATTAAGTTGAAAAAACAAAACAAAAAAAAACGAAGCGTGAGATGGGCTCACTCATATAGTGAAATAAACCTGTTTGTGTACCTACTTAACCATATTTGGGGACGTCCTCACTTGAAAAAAACAGTATGAAGGAAATCGTTTTTAAAACTGTAAGAATGCAGTAAGGTTTGAGAGGTGAATGGACAGCAAACATCAACAGGTCAGTAGAAAACGTGTCCGTACAGTGATCGTCTGTGTGTTGTTCCTCAGGAAGGCGAAGACGAGGCGCTCCAAACGTTTCCTGGAGAGCCGAGAGCCCAAGCTGATCGAGGGCCTGAAGAAGAGCATGATCATCAGAGGAGGGAACACCAGCGAGACGGTCTCTCAGGCGCTGAAGGATGTGGTGAGACTCGACTCGTGAGACGATCTGTCATTCACTGCTGGAGTGTTTCTTCATCTCTCTGTCTCTCTCTTGTTCTCAGTACGCTCTGAAGAAGCCCAACGCTGTGCTCTACAAGAGGTAAGTGTGCAGCGCCGCAGCAGCAGCTTGAGTCTGAGGTGTGTGTGATTGATTGTGATTGATTGTGATTGTTGTGTTGTCAGGAAGAACATGGTGCGGCCGTTTGACGACTCCACAGCGCTGGTGAGCTCATGATTCACGACTCTGACCTGAGGGGGGGGATATTATCGTCTGCGATAATATCTTAATTGTTATTTAAACAATGTGCGATTTGACATCGAGTATATCGCAAAAACCAAACAAAACGCACCTACAGAGTGCACGTAAATGCTGTGGTGAAGTGCATTTACAGTGCGTTCTTTCACTGCATGATTCAGTATATTAAAATACATTTAGAATGATTACGGATTTTAAGATATGGTGGCAGAAAATTAATATAGTTGATCAATATCACATGAAGAGTGGCATTTTTTTCCTCTAAAAATCGGCATGATTACAGATGTGAGATTGATTTTATACAACAGGTCAGTAAACAAGTTAATATTAAGAGACTTCCGTTTTAGACACCATATTGCCTGTTTTTGTTCTATTTCACCAACAGAAATAGTTCCAAACACAGACACAGCACTGTTTTGTGTCTCTGAGGAACATGACGGTGATTCATTCCTGAATGAATCAACCGTTTAAATGATTCGGTTCAATCGCAGTGACTCACTCATTAATAGTGACATGCTGCCACCTACTGGTTTTAATTTCACATTTAAAGCATCTTTTCATTTTTTAAATAATTTCAAATGTCAGTATTCAACGTTTAATGTTGAAAATATCAAAACATTATTTATGCATTATGCAGGTTAAATGCATTCATGTCCTGTATTAAACAGTGTGTAAATACATTTAAATGCCATTCAGATGCAGCTTCTGTGTTTCTTCTGCATTACAAAGATTAATTTTGTCAATACGGATTTCATTTGCCTCGTAACAACCCGTCTTATTATTCTAATTGACTGATTAATGTAAGAGTTTGATTCAAAAGATGATGCACACTTTTAGAAAAAAATGGCTTTGTAAAGGTAAAAGTGCCCATAAAATGTAAAAACCAATTTATACTTATTGGAAAATAATAATTTCTATCACTGCTGTGAACTGATCGCCACACAGAATATGAAGAATATCAGAAACTTTAGGAGTCAGCTGTCCACGGCAGTCCTTAAGATACCAGCAACAACACACTGAGCAAAATATTGTCTAATTATCGTTGTCAATAAAATCCCAGAAAATATTGAGATATCATTTATTGTCCATATCGCACACCCCTTCTCTGACCGTAACGAAAGCCTCATATCAGATCCTCTAACAGTCGTGTGTTTGCTTTCCTTCAGGAGTTCTTCTCCAAGAAATCGGACTCTTCCTTGTTTCTGTTCGGCTCACACAACAAGAAGAGGCCCAACAACCTGATATTTGGTGCGTGGCTGTGGTTAAATGTGTGATGTCAGTGTGAAATGAAGCCTGTGTTCATGTGTGTCTGTGCCGCTCGCAGGACGCATGTTTGACTTCCACGTGCTGGACATGTTTGAGCTGGGCATCGAGAAGTTCGTGTCTCTGAGAGATGTGAAGGTACGGCTGCAGTGATGATCTATGAGTGTTATTATACCTGTGTGACACGTCTGACCTGAACCTGTGTGTTTGTGTTTGTGTCTCTGTGCGTGTGTGTCTGTGCGTGTCTGTCTGTGCGTTTGTGTGTGTGTATCTGTGTGTGTGTGTGTGTCTGTGTCTGTCTGTCTCTCTGTGTGTCTGTGTGTGTGTGTCTGTCTCTGTGTGTGTGTGTGTGTGTGTGAAGACGGACAAGTGTCCAGAGGGCACCAAACCCCTGCTGGTGTTTGCTGGGGAGCTCTTCGAGACGGACCGTGAGCATCAGCGCTTGAAGAACCTGCTGACAGGTGATTGACCTCTCACACACACACACACACACACACACACACACACACACACACACACACAAAACACCGTCTGACTTCTGGCATCACTAGGTGTGTTTACATGGAGCACTGTAATAGGTTTAAAAGTCCAATCCGAATGAAAATGCTCCATATAAACACCTCAATCGGAATAAAAATGCCCATTACCTAAATGAAATGGTAATCGGTTTGAGAGGGGTGGGATAAACCTTTCTATAAACCGAACAAAATTAAAATTCTGCCATGTAAACGCTTTAAACTGATTACTTTGCGTCAACGTCATCACGTCAAGAGGTTGGGTTGTCAGAACATGATGTCGGCAACACAGTATTCTGTGATTTGGGGACACCGACACTACAGTAGAGACTGGGTAATAGTGGGGGTATAAAGTTAAAATTTCAATTATACAGTTAAAAACACATCAGAATGGAGAACGCTTGCTGTGTTATGAACTGCCATATCTTCTCTCATGACCGGAGTGAAAAACAGATCTGAAATGAAGCGCGATTTTCTGCTTTTCAGCTTAGAAACAACACAATGATGATAGTGAAAGTATAGCTCAATGAAAATAAACAACTTGACCAAAATTTGCCTTTGTCATTTGTATTTATGTTTATTACAGATTCATCATTTCCGATCTGCTTGAATTTATAAGTGCTCACGCCATGAATATTGTACGAAAACACATTTGGAAACGTTATGTGTGATAGCTCGTTGTGATCACTCTCTGTGTTCATAAAGCAGCACTCCTTTGATTTATTGTTAGCATCTCTTGCTAAGATCTCGTGTATTTGTACCATTTAATTAGGCTACAGTAAAACTTTTTAGTATCAGAATACAATTCATTTCAGAACGGCATTACAGAGGGTCATACTGTTATTTTATCCTTTAATACTT